>JAQIUQ010000339.1:0-382503 GCA_030378365.1 Hybognathus amarus
TGTGTGTGTGTGTCCTACAGCGTGTTGGTCCTTGTTTCCAGGCATCTCTGCAGTTTCTCCAGCTGTTCCTGCGGAGGGAAATGTTCTGATGGTTCCTGCTCAAGCAGGATCTCTGTGTAGCCTCAGTGCTTTAGATTCATTCTTTAAAAACCAACACATTATGACTTTAGTCTTCTTTTTAGGTCTTCTTTTTAGGTCTTCTTTTAGGTCTTCTTTTAATGTGACGGACGGAAATCGGGGTGTTTTGTTTCGGAGGACTGGAGGCCGGAGGACTGGAGGCCGGAGGACTGGAGGCCGGAGGACTGGGAGGCCGGAGGACTGGAGGCCGGAGGACTGGAGGCCGGAGGACTGGAGGCCGGAGGTAAAAGAATTTTTTTTTTTTAAAAATTAAATAAAACATCCATCCATCCATCCATCCATCCATCCATCCATCCATCCATCCATCCATCCATCCATCCATCCATCCATCCATCCATCCATCCATCCATCCATCCATCCATCCATCCATCCATCCATCCATCCATCCATCCATCCATCCATCCATCCATCCATCCATCCATCCATCCATCCATCCATCCATCCATCCATCCATCCATCCATCCATCCATCCATCCATCCATCCATCCATCCATCCATCCATCCATCCATCCATCCATCCATCCATCCATCCATCCATCCATCCATCCATCCATCCATCCATCCATCCATCCATCCATCCATCCATCCATCCATCCATCCATCCATCCATCCATCCATCCATCCATCCATCCATCCATCCATCCATCCATCCATCCATCCATCCATCCATCCATCCATCCATCCATCCATCCATCCATCCATCCATCCATCCATCCATCCATCCATCCATCCATCCATCCATCCATCCATCCATCCATCCATCCATCCATCCATCCAT
Source organism: Hybognathus amarus (assembly GCA_030378365.1). NCBI lineage: Eukaryota > Metazoa > Chordata > Actinopteri > Cypriniformes > Leuciscidae > Hybognathus > Hybognathus amarus. Next base: position 917 of record JAQIUQ010000339.1, read on the forward strand.
TCCATCCATCCATCCATCCATCCATCCATCCATCCATCCATCCATCCATCCATCCATCCATCCATCCATCCATCCATCCATCCATCCATCCATCCATCCATCCATCCATCCATCCATCCATCCATCCATCCATCCAGTTTGAGGACCCATGGCGCCCGCCTTGCTCCCCTTTCAGTGTGGCCTCGGGCGGGCGCCATGGTCCCCATGGCGCCCGCCCTTGCTCCCCTTTCAGTGTGGCCTCGGGCGGGCGCCATGGTCCCCATGGCGCCCGCCCTTGCTCCCCTTTCAGTGTGGCCTCGGGCGGGCGCCATGGTCCCCATGGCGCCCGCCCTTGCTCCCCTTTCAGTGTGGCCTCGCGGCGGGCGCCATGGTCCCCATGGCGCCCGCCCTTGCTCCCCTTTCAGTGTGGCCTCGGCGCGGGCGCCATGGTCCCCATGGCGCCCGCCCCTTGCTCCCCTTTCAGTGTGGCCTCGGGCGGGGCGCCATGGTCCCCATGGCGCCCGCCCTTGCTCCCCTTTCAGTGTGGCCTCGGGCGGGCGCCATGGTCCCCATGGCGCCCGCCCTTGCTCCCCTTTCAGTGTGGCCTCGGGCGGGCGCCATGGTCCCCATGGCGCCCGCCCTTGCTCCCCTTTCAGTGTGGCCTCGGCGCGGGCGCCATGGTCCCCATGGCGCCCGCCTTGCTCCCCTTTCAGTGTGGCCTCGGGCGGGCGCCATGGTCCCCATGGCGCCCGCCCTTGCTCCCTTTCAGTGTGGCCTCGGGCGGGCGCCATGGTCCCCATGGCGCCCGCCCTTGCTCCCCTTTCAGTGTGGCCTCGGGCGGGCGCCATGGTCCCCATGGCGCCCGCCCTTGCTCCCCTTTCAGTGTGGCCTCGGGCGGGCGCCATGGTCCCCATGGCGCCCGCCCTTGCTCCCCTTTCAGTGTGGCCTGGGGCGGGCGCCATGGTCCCCATGGCGCCCGCCCTTGCTCCCCTTTCAGTGTGGCCTCGGGCGGGCGCCATGGTCCCCATGGCGCCCGCCCTTGCTCCCCTTTCAGTGTGGCCTCGGGCGGGCGCCATGGTCCCCATGGCGCCCGCCCTTGCTCCCCTTTCAGTGTGGCCTCGGGCGGGCGCCATGGTCCCCATGGCGCCCGCCCTTGCTCCCCTTTCAGTGTGGCCTCGGGCGGGCGCCATGGTCCCCATGGCGCCCGCCCTTGCTCCCCTTTCAGTGTGGCCTCGGGCGGGCGCCATGGTCCCCAAAATGGAAATCGGAGATATACATCTTGTTCGGCTTGAGCCAGGGATCGCAGTGATGCGAAAATCGTGATTCTAGCTCAAACGGTCTAGGAGTTATGCGCAATTTAGTACTTTTAGATTTTTAAAAAAAAATATATTATTTTTTTTTTTTAAAATTAAAAAAAAATATATATAGATTTTTTCCTCCACATGGCCCCCAGGGGGCCATGTGAAGAGTGGGAGGAGTTGGATCTGGATCCGAACTTCCTCCCATGTGGAGGAGAAATCCACAGGGAGGAGTCGGATCCAGATCCAACTCCTCCCTGTGGATTTCATGTTCTGCACACCACTTTACCATGGAAGCTTGTTTTTTTTTTCTTGAAAATGGAAAAAAAATGTAAGCCCTCCAGTCTGCTTCTGTTTTTGTGCAAAAAAAAAACATAAGGGGTAACACTGTCTTTTTTTTTTGTGCAAAAAAAAAAGTTTCTCCAATTTTCTTGAAACTCTGGATTCTGATAGAGGGCCATAGGACTTAGACCTGAGTGCAAAAATGTAGGCTCTAGACCCTTCCAGGGCTGAGATATTGAGATCCCACGTAGCATTTATGCCATTATAAATATCTCAATACCTCAGCTCTGGAAGGGTCTAGAGCCTCCATTTTTGCACTCAGATCTAAGTCACATGGCCCTCTAGATTATTTTAAAAAAAAAAATAAAACTGAACATGAACTAGTTCATTATCATCTCTCGTGAACTGAACTTCGAGCTAGTTCTTTTTAAGGATGAAATGGCACAACACTGCTTACAATTGCTATATATGTCAGAGGTCATGGGATAGAAGAGTCCATCATATGCACACTTGATAGTCTGCAGAATTAGTCAGGTCATCCGGGTACTTTTTTGCCTACTCTTTTATGAGTACTGTGATTCAGAGATACATTTCTTCCTGTCACTCTTTTCACCTTCTATATAGCAGAGAAGCAGATGCAGACAAATTGCTTTTAGATGAAGCCATGGAGTTTTTTTTGCCAGTCACCAGTTCATTTTGGGCTTTGAGGGTTGATGTTATGTAAAGCTGCTGAAACAATGTGCCAATACAACTTACAATGTGTCGTTACAGCGTGCTCAAAACTGGATGGTAGAGCGACTCATGGAAAGAGTGTTTTATTCATAAAAAAAAAGTCAAAAGGTCATGTATTGCCACACATTTAGCTGGACAAGAAAGTTCACTATTAAATATACTGTAGAAATTTAAACCAGAAACCTAAATTGATCAGTCCCACAAAAGCATAACAAATCCTACAGCATGTATCATCCTCAGTGATCTTTCATCTGGTCGTCCTCCTCCAGTCTGCAGTGTCTCTCCCTTCAGGAAGTTGATGTTTTCTCTGGAGGCTTTCAGTCGCTCCTTTCAGCTCTACGATCTCCAGGCTAGTCTTCTTCTTTGCCGCTTTTTCTCGTGTTCGTATTTCCAGCTCTGCAACTGCAACATGAAACACTGAATGTTTAGTTCACATGATTAGAACTGCGGACTCATTTTAATGTACAGTATGTTCAGGGTTTAATTATAGCCCATCCACTGAGCTGTTCAATAGGAGCTGCAAAGGTAAGTGAAGTCACACTCACACTCGGTCTCGATGTTTGTAAGCACCCAACGTCAGCTGTCTGGTGGTGTTCAGAAGTTGCTGCATCATGGCTGTCGGGTCTTGAAATATCTGCAAAAACACAGGTTTTAGGCTTTATGATTGTATTATTACTATAATGTCATGTTGTTGTGCTGTTCTGATCAAATTCACACCATCTCGTCGTAGAACTCGGACACGACTGTCTTCTTTGGCGTGGCGTCGGAGTCTGACTGGAACAGCTTCAGCAGATCAGGGTGACCTGAAGAAAAAGCACCACGACATCAAACCTTTGCTTTTTCTATTCATTTAATACGAAGGTACAGTAATGCAGGGAGTCCAGTAGAAATGTTTAAATAAAAACTGTACATTTTGGTAACACTTAATTTTACATGTAGTTTCTATAGTCAATCATGCATAGATACATGCAACTAACTCCTTACTTAAATTATATTGTAAGTACATGTAGTTCATTACTATTACTTCAATATTTCATATTTCTGTATTCCAAATTTGATATTTGATACGTTGGTATCATACGATTATTTATGCAAATTGTAAGTGCTGTGTAAAATGCATCTACAAGTGCTCCTTCAAAAATATAAGTGTAGAGCCATGTGTTTTAATTATAGGCCTACTTGGCTTTTAGTGTTTGCGTTTGTATTATGTATAAAGTAAAAATAAGGTAGCCTAAGGTCCGTGTAACTCTTCACAATTCAATTTTAGACCATAGAATGCAAATGAAAATGGAAACCAGACATTCATTTTTCTTGTTTTTCCAGTTACATTATCATGTACTTTTTTCTCCTGTTTTTCAATTTCACTTGCGCTAAATTAATAAATGAAATAAATGAAATCTAAATGATTTTTTAATTTTCGTCTTGTAAATTGTGCGCCGTGAGCAGTTGCATCAATGAATTATTTCATTGATGCAACTGCTTTATTTACACTGCATGCACGTTGAGGAGAAGTTTAAAAGGTGGAACTTGTTTATTTTTAATGATGAATACCATCCGGAAATGACAGTGTCAATAAAGTAAAATCAAAGTCATGTGAAATACTATTTCCTACATTGAATAAACTAAATACAAAAATTAAAAAAAAAAAAAACATGAAAAGACAAACAAAGCAGTGACAAACTAAAGTTAAACAAAAATGTGAAAATGTTTTCATATAGATACACATTTAGCAGCTTTGTGATGATCACATGTAGGCTATACATAGTTCCCACATGACGTCACGACATACGGGCATTTGCCGAGCCGGCGCCATTGCTGCGGGAAAACATTAGAAGAAACAATACGAGTTGAATGAAGTGAATGAGTTTCGTGCTATATAGTGAAAATGTTCATCCCCTGCTGGGTCAATGGATGATAAAATCGTGCCTGGAGGTTACAGATAAACCGGGATTTTACACTACACCCGTCATTATAGACTCCATGGATGTGAGAAGACTAAGCTTTTGTCCGAACAACGACGGAGATTATGGCTGGCGAGGATAAAGGAAAGAAACTCACTCAAAACACGCAAGAATTTGTTTGACAAAAGCACAATGTTGTGTTTTAATGCGAGTGTAAACATGTACAAGTTAACACATTGCAGTTTGAAAAATGTCCTGTATGAACAAAATGACGAGGTATTAAAAACACAAAACAACCTTGTTTCCACTGTTTGATCTCACATTCTAGCATTGCGATCTCAGATTATGTCCCTATACCCGCGTATAATGTAGTTCCGCATCACATTAATTAAATTGCACGCGAGTTATTTATTTTTATATTCATGCACCAAACCATGACGCCCGCAAGTACATGCATATCACAGAAAGCACCGGTGACTGTTTTAAGGGGAACATGAATTAAGTTGTGCAGGCTATGGCTTTTGATTAGCATCATGCCTCTTCGCTATTATAAGTTACTTTTCCATTGATTGCACTTGAGCAAACGTCACCGAACCAACCCCACGTCAATCTGATCGTACGCCTCCAGTGATTTCCAGACTCGGAATTGCTCACAATGTGTAAAAACTCCTCACCAATACCAGATAATGCTACACATGAAAATACTGTATCTGAAGCAAAGCTGCATAATCATTGCTCAGTGCTTCCTTCGTTACTGCATACGGATCCACACCATTTATGAATGAAATTTTCTCTCTGTCTTTTTTTAATAGTCTCTTTATAATATATATTCACTTTGTCTTTTCATGATTTGCATAATAATATAAACAAAAATAAATATTTGTTTGTAAAACGACATTCTCTCTGATAAAACTTTGTAAAAACCTATGGTAAACACAGCGGTTTTGCCCTCAAAATAATATGGCGTCTCCGGGGAGGTCACGTGACATTAATTCGCCTGTGGGAACTATGTATAGCAGGATAGGCTAACGGTAGATAACCCTCTTTATTCTATATCTAGATTTATGAAACATTATTATTCTAATGTAGCCTATAAAGACATCGTTATATTGTTGTGTGAGATTTAAAAAAAAACCTCAGGACAGGTTAATCACTTTTGGGGGCTGTGTCACGGAGTATAAAAATGTGAGTGGTTTGTTTTGCCAGGTGTGCGTCACAGTGGGTCCTGCTCATTGTAAACTCAAGGTGGTGAGTAATGGTAATAGTGTTGGGTTTGATTGAGATGTGTACATTAGCATGTTTGTGGGTGGCAGGAGAGTTGAATACATCCTCTGGTTTTCTCTCTGGTGTGCACTGGCCCTTGCGATAGGTGCCAGGTAAGTTTCCATATTTTAAAGAGTTTTCTTGGTTAACGGGAGACTGAATTGCTTGTTGCTGAAATTGTATGTTTTCAGTTTGTTTCCTAAGGGGCTGCATATTCTCATGAGGTGAGTGAAGAAGATGTGTAGTTAAGTGCTGCAAATCTCCTGGGGTATGTATGATTTTAAGTTAATTTAGTTTGTTTTCTAATTCTAAAGCCCTATAGAGTGCCGAAGTTACGACGTCACTCTGTAGGCCAAAACGCGGAAGTGAGCTAGCATTTTAGCATTACGGTTCCCTCGCTCTATAAAGCCTATGGGGTTTTTGAATGGGTTTTTGCTAAATCGCCTGAAATAAGGTCTGTGGTGAACAGAGCCTCTAAATATTTTCACGTTTTGATATATGACATAGAAAACACATTTATAACCTGCTGTGGTTATAATTTATAAATCTTCCTCTTTGTTCAAGGGAAGGTCTTCAGAGCGACTGAAGAGAGCAAAATCATGTTCAGCCGTTACCTTTGACCTTCATCCAAACAGACAAACTTATTTACAATCCAGGACAAACAGGTGAGCTGTGAATGACCCTTGGTTGAAGCTATCATCTTCAAATGCATTATGCAATATATGTGAGTTTGTTGGTGTCTTTGCAGTTAATTTCAGAGTTGTCTCCATGGATCCCAAATTTGTGCCTTTTGATCAAATGGTAAGACCAGATGTTTCACCATTTTGAGTGTTCTGACCATAAATTAAAAGCAAATTAAATGCAGGTTCTTTTGAGATGCAGAAATTTCAACTTCAATGACTGCTTTTAAATGTTAATTATTCCGGTCTGTCTTGCAGTACAATCTGCTCGGGAAGGTAAGTTTGCTTCGGTGTAAGACTTTGACTGGACCCAATGCAGCTTTTTGCACTTTTCTTTCTTTGCAGATTTTCTCAGAGCTGTTAATTTGTTTTAATAGGACAAAGCAGACCTACAGCGTTGCAGTTATGGGACTGAAAGTTGAGTCCTGTGGCAAGTGAATGATGCTTTATTTTCTTGTCTTGTGGTTGTTCAGTACTTTATTTTGTTCTGATGTTTCCCAGTTTGTCCGTTCCAGTTGTCTGTCAGCGTCAATATGGCTCCAGCAGTGCAGATTCTGGTCTACAGCGTTCTTCCCGGTAAGAATTTAGTTGCTGCTAATGTGCCGTTTGACACTGATATGTGTTTCCAGAACCATGTACTGTATGATGTGGCTATTTTTCAATTTGGGAATGCTGGTGTGTGTGTGTGTGTGTCCTACAGCGTGTTGGTCCTTGTTCCAGGCATCTCTGCAGTTTTCTCCAGCTGTTCCTGCGGAGGGAAATGTTCTGATGGTTCCTGCTCAAGCAGGATCTCTGTGTAGCCTCAGTGCTTTAGATTCATTCTTTAAAAACCAACACATTATGACTTTAGTCTTCTTTTTAGGTCTTCTTTTTAGGTCTTCTTTTAATGTGACGGACGGAAATAAGATATTTTGTTTTCGGAGGACTGGAGGCCGGAGGACTGGAGGCCGGAGGACTGGAGGCCGGAGGACTGGAGGCCGGAGGACTGGAGGCCGGAGGACTGGAGGCCGGAGGTAAAAAAATTTTTTTTTTAAAAATTAAATGAAACATCCATCCATCCATCCATTCCATCCATCCATCCATCCATCCATCCATCCATCCATCCATCCATCCATCCATCCATCCATCCATCCATCCATCCATCCATCCATCCATCCATCCATCCATCCATCCATCCATCCATCCATCCATCCATCCATCCATCCATCCATCCATCCATTCCATCCATCCATCCATCCATCCATCCATCCATCCATCCATCCATCCATCCATCCATCCATCCATCCATCCATCCATCCATCCATCCATCCATCCATCCATCCATCCATCCATCCATCCATCCATCCATCCATCCATCCATCCATCCATCCATCCATCCATCCATCCATCCATCCATCCATCCATCCATCCATCCATCCATCCATCCATCCATCCATCCATCCATCCATCCATCCATCCATCCATCCATCCATCCATCCATCCTCCATCCCATCCATCCATCCATCCATCCATCCATCCATCCATCCATCCATCCATCCATCCATCCATCCATCCATCCATCCAGAGGACCCATGGCGCCCGCCCTTGCTCCCCTTTCAGTGTGGCCTCGGGCGGGGCGCCACGGCTCCCATCGCGCCCGCCCTTGCTCCCCTTTCAGTGTGGCCTCGGGCGGGCGCCACGGTCCCCATGGCGCCCGCCCTTGCTCCCCTTTCAGTGTGGCCTCGGGCGGGCGCCATGGTCTCCATGGCGCCCGCCCTTGCTCCCCTTTCAGTGTGGCCTCGGGCGGGCGCCATGGTCCCCATGGCGCCCGCCCTTGCTCCCCTTTCAGTGTGGCCTCGGGCGGGCGCCACTGGTCCCCATGGCGCCCGCCCTTGCTCCCCTTTCAGTGTGGCCTCGGGCGGGCGCCATGGTCCCCATGGCGCCCGCCCTTGCTCCCCTTTCAGTGTGGCCTCGGGCGGGCGCCATGGTCCCCATGGCGCCCGCCCTTGCTCCCCTTTCAGTGTGGCCTCGGGCGGGCGCCATGGTCCCATGGCGCCCGCCCTTGCTCCCCTTTCAGTGTGGCCTCGGGCGGGCGCCATGGTCCCCATGGCGCCCGCCCTTGCTCCCCTTTCAGTGTGGCCTCGGGCGGGCGCCATGGTCCCCGAAATGGAAATCGGAGATATACATCTTGTTCGGCTTGAGCCAGGGATCGCAGTGATGCGAAAATCGTGATTCTAGCTCAAACGGTCTAGGAGTTATGCGCAATTTAGTACTTTTAGATTTTTAAAAAAAAATTATTATTTTTTTTTTTTTAAAAATTAAAAAAAAAAATATATAGATTTTTTCCTCCACATGGCCCCCAGGGGGCCATGTGGAGGAGTGGGAGGAGTTGGATCTGGATCCGACTCCTCCCATGTGGAGGAGAAATCCACAGGGAGGAGTCGGATCCAGATCCAACTCCTCCCTGTGGATTTCATGTTCTGCACACCACTTTACCATGGAAGCTTGTTTTTTTTTTCTTGAAAATGGAAAAAAAATGTAAGCCCTCCAGTCTGCTTCTGTTTTTGTGCAAAAAAAAAACATAAGGGGTAACACTGTCTTTTTTTTTTGTGCAAAAAAAAAAGTTTCTCCAATTTTCTTGAAACTCTGGATTCTGATAGAGGGCCATAGGACTTAGACCTGAGTGCAAAAATGTAGGCTCTAGACCCTTCCAGGGCTGAGATATTGAGATCCCACGTAGCATTTATGCCATTATAAATATCTCAATACCTCAGCTCTGGAAGGGTCTAGAGCCTCCATTTTCGCACTCAGATCTAAGTCACATGGCCCTCTATCAGAATCCAGAGTTTCAAGAAGATTGGAGAAACTTATTTTTTCGCACAAAAAAAAAACCATAAGGGGTACCACTGTCGTATTTTTTTTTTGTGCAAAAAAAAAGTTTCTCCAATTTTCTTGAAACTCTGGATTCTGATAGAGGGCCATAGGACTTAGACCTAAATGCAAAAATGGAGGTTTTAGACCCTTCCAGAGCTGAGATATTGAGATCCCACGTAGCATTTATGCCATTATAAATATCTCAATATCTCAGCTCCGGAAGGGTCTAGAGCCTCCATTTTTGCACTCAGATCTAAGTCACATGGCCCTCTAGTTCCTTTAAAAAAAAAAAAAAACTGAACATGAACTAGTTCATTATCATCTCTGTGAACTGAACTTCGAGCTAGTTCTTTTTAAGGATGAACTGGCACAACACTGCTTACAATTGCTATATATGTCAGAGGTCATGGGATAGAAGAGTCCATCATATGCGCACTTGATAGTCTCTGCAGAATTAGTAGGTCATCCGGGTACTTTTTTGCCTACTCTTTTATGAGTACTGTGAATTCAGAGATACTTCTTCTGTCACTCTTTTTCACCTTCTATATAGCAGAGAAGCAGATGCAGACAAATTGCTTTTAGATGAAGCCATGGAGTTTTTTTTTTCTTGCCAGTCACCAGTTCATTTTGGGCTTTGAGGGTTGATGTTATGTAAAGCTGCTTGAAACAATGTGCATACAAATTACAATGTATTGTTACATCATGCTCAAAACTGGATGGTAAGCCCGAACTCGTAAAAAAAGTTTTATTCATAAAAAAAAGTCAAAAGGTCATGTATTGCCACACATTTAGCTGGACAAGAAAGTTCACTACTAAATATACTGTCAAACTTAGAACCAGAAACCTAAATTGATCAGTCCCACAAAAGCATAACAAATCCCACAGCATGTATCATCCTCAGTGATCTTTCATCTGGTCGTCCTCTTCCAGTCTGCGTGTCTCTCCCTTCAGGAAGTTGATGTTTTCTCTGGAGGCTTTCAGTCGCTCCTTCAGCTCTAAGATCTCCAGGCTAGTCTTCTTCTTTGCCGCTTTTTCTCGTGTTCGTATTTCCAGCTCTGCAACTGCAACATGAAACACTGAATGTTTAGTTCACATGATTAGAACTGCGGACTCATTTTAATGTACAGTATGTTCAGGGTTTAATTATAGCCCATCCACTGAGCTGTTCAATAGGAGCTGCAAAGGTAAGTGAAGTCACACTCACACTCGGTCTCGTGTTTGTAAGCACCCAACGTCAGCTGTCTGGTGGTGTTCAGAAGTTGCTGCATCATGGCTGTCGGGTCTTGAAATATCTGCAAAAACACAGGTTTTAGGCTTTATGATTGTATTATTACTATAATGTCATGTTGTTGTGCTGTTCTGATCAAATTCACACCATCTCGTCGTAGAACTCGGACACGACTGTCTTCTTTGGCGTGGCGCTGGAGTCTGACTGGAACAGCTTCAGCAGATGATACAGGGTGACCTGAAGAAAAAACACCACAACATCAAACCTTTGCTTTTTCTATTCATTTAATACGAAGGTACAGTAATGCAGGGAGTCCAGTAGAAATGTTTAAATAAAAACTGTACATTTTGGTAACACTTAATTTTACATGTAGTTTCTATAGTCAATCATGCATAGATACATGCAACTAACTCCTTACTTAAATTATATTGTAAGTACATGTAGTTAATTACTATTACTTCAATATTTCATATTTCTGTATTCCAAATTTGATATTTGATACGTTGGTATCATACGATTATTTATGCAAATTGTAAGTGCTGTGTAAAATGCATCTACAAGTGCTCCTTCAAAAATATAAGTGTAGAGCCATGTGTTTTAATTATAGGCCTACTTGGCTTTTAGTGTTTGCGTTTGTATTATGTATAAAGTAAAAATAAGGTAGCCTAAGGTCCGTGTAACTCTTCACAATTTAATTTTCAGACCATAAAATGCAAATGAAAAATGGAAACCAGACATTCATTTTTCTTGTTTTTCCAGTTACATTATCATGTACTTTTTTCTCCTGTTTTTCAATTTTACTTGCGCTAAATTAATAAATGAAATCTAAATGATTTTTTAATTTTCGTCTTGTAATTTGCGCCGTGAGCAGTTGCATCAATGAATTATTTCATTGATGCAACTGCTTTATTTACACTGCATGCACGTTGAGGAGAAGTTTAAAAGGTGGAACTTGTTTATTTTTAATGATGAATACCATCCGGAAATGACAGTGTCAATAAAGTAAAATCAAAGTCATGTGAAATACTATTTCCTACATTGAATAAACTAAATACAAAAATTAAAAAAAAAAAACATGAAAAGACAAACAAAGCAGTGACAAACTAAAGTTAAACAAAAATGTGAAAATGTTTTCATATAGATACACATTTAGCAGCTTTGTGATGATCACATGTAGGCTATACATAGTTCCCACATGACGTCACGACATACGGGCATTTGCCGAGCCGGCGCCATTGCTGCGGGGAAAACATTAGAAGAAACAATACGAGTTGAATGAAGTGAAATGAGTTTCGTGCTATATAGTGAAAATGTTCATCCCCTGCTGGGTCAATGGATGATAAAATCGTGCCGGAGGTTCAGATAAACCGGGATTTTACACTACACCCGTCATTATAGACTCCATGGATGTGAGAAGACTAAGCTTTTGTCCGAACAACGACGGAGATTATGGCTGGCAAGGATAAAGGAAAGAAACTCACTCAAAACACGCAAGAATTTGTTTGACAAAAGCACAATGTTGTGTTTTAATGCGAGTGTAAACATGTACAAGTTAACACATTGCAGTTTGAAAAATGTCCTGTATGAACAAAATGACGAGGTATTAAAAACACAAAACAACCTTGTTTCCACTGTTTGATCTCACATTCTAGCATTGCGATCTCAGATTATGTCCCTATACCCGCGTATAATGTAGTTCCGCATTACATTAATTAAATTGCACGCGAGTTATTTATTTTTATATTCATGCACCAAACCATGACGCCCGCAAGTACATGCATATCACAGAAAGCACCGGTGACTGTTTTAAGGGGAACATGAATTAAGTTGTGCAGGCTATGGCTTTTGATTAGCATCATGCCTCTTCGCTATTATAAGTTACTTTTCCATTGATTGCACTTGAGCAAACGTCACCGAACCAACCCCACGTCAATCTGATCGTACGCCTCCAGTGATTTCCAGACTCGGAATTGCTCACAATGTGTAAAAACTCCTCACCAATACCAGATAATGCTACACATGAAAATACTGTATCTGAAGCAAAGCTGCATAATCATTGCTCAGTGCTTCCTTCGTTACTGCATACGGATCCACACCATTTATGAATGAAATTTTCTCTCTGTCTTTTTTTAATAGTCTCTTTATAATATATATTCACTTTGTCTTTTCATGATTTGCATAATAATATAAACAAAAATAAATATTTGTTTGTAAAACGACATTCTCTCTGATAAAACTTTGTAAAAACCTATGGTAAACACAGCGGTTTTGCCCTCAAAATAATATGGCGTCTCCGGGGAGGTCACGTGACATTAATTCGCCTGTGGGAACTATGTATAGCAGGATAGGCTAACGGTAGATAACCCTCTTTATTCTATATCTAGATTTATGAAACATTATTATTCTAATGTAGCCTATAAAGACATCGTTATATTGTTGTGTGAGATTTAAAAAAAAACCTCAGGACAGGTTAATCACTTTTGGGGGCTGTGTCACGGAGTATAAAAATGTGAGTGGTTTGTTTTGCCAGGTGTGCGTCACAGTGGGTCCTGCTCATTGTAAACTCAAGGTGGTGAGTAATGGTAATAGTGTTGGGTTTGATTGAGATGTGTACATTAGCATGTTTGTGGGTGGCAGGAGAGTTGAATACATCCTCTGGTTTTCTCTCTGGTGTGCACTGGCCCTTGCGATAGGTGCCAGGTAAGTTTCCATATTTTAAAGAGTTTTCTTGGTTAACGGGAGACTGAATTGCTTGTTGCTGAAATTGTATGTTTTCAGTTTGTTTCCTAAGGGGCTGCATATTCTCATGAGGTGAGTGAAGAAGATGTGTAGTTAAGTGCTGCAAATCTCCTGGGGTATGTATGATTTTAAGTTAATTTAGTTTGTTTTCTAATTCTAAAGCCCTATAGAGTGCCGAAGTTACGACGTCACTCTGTAGGCCAAAACGCGGAAGTGAGCTAGCATTTTAGCATTACGGTTCCCTCGCTCTATAAAGCCTATGGGGTTTTTGAATGGGTTTTTGCTAAATCGCCTGAAATAAGGTCTGTGGTGAACAGAGCCTCTAAATATTTTCACGTTTTGATATATGACATAGAAAACACATTTATAACCTGCTGTGGTTATAATTTATAAATCTTCCTCTTTGTTCAAGGGAAGGTCTTCAGAGCGACTGAAGAGAGCAAAATCATGTTCAGCCGTTACCTTTGACCTTCATCCAAACAGACAAACTTATTTACAATCCAGGACAAACAGGTGAGCTGTGAATGACCCTTGGTTGAAGCTATCATCTTCAAATGCATTATGCAATATATGTGAGTTTGTTGGTGTCTTTGCAGTTAATTTCAGAGTTGTCTCCATGGATCCCAAATTTGTGCCTTTTTATCAAATGGTAAGACCAGATGTTTCACCATTTTGAGTGTTCTGACCATAAATTAAAAGCAAATTAAATGCAGGTTCTTTTGAGATGCAGAAATTTCAACTTCAATGACTGCTTTTAAATGTTAATTATTCCGGTCTGTCTTGCAGTACAATCTGCTCGGGAAGGTAAGTTTGCTTCGGTGTAAGACTTTGACTGGACCCAATGCAGCTTTTTGCACTTTTCTTTCTTTGCAGATTTTCTCAGAGCTGTTAATTTGTTTTAATAGGACAAAGCAGACCTACAGCGTTGCAGTTATGGGACTGAAAGTTGAGTCCTGTGGCAAGTGAATGATGCTTTATTTTCTTGTCTTGTGGTTGTTCAGTACTTTATTTTGTTCTGATGTTTCCCAGTTTGTCCGTTCCAGTTGTCTGTCAGCGTCAATATGGCTCCAGCAGTGCAGATTCTGGTCTACAGCGCTTCTTCCCGGTAAGAATTTAGTTGCTGCTAATGTGCCGTTTGACACTGATATGTGTTTCCAGAACCATGTACTGTATGATGTGGCTATTTTTCAATTTGGGAATGCTGGTGTGTGTGTGTGTGTCCTACAGCGTGTTGGTCCTTGTTCCAGGCATCTCTGCAGTTTTCTCCAGCTGTTCCTGCGGAGGGAAATGTTCTGATGGTTCCTGCTCAAGCAGGATCTCTGTGTAGCCTCAGTGCTTTAGATTCATTCTTTAAAAACCAACACATTATGACTTTAGTCTTCTTTTTAGGTCTTCTTTTTAGGTCTTCTTTTAATGTGACGGACGGAAATAAGATATTTTGTTTCGGAGGACTGGAGGCCGGAGGACTGGAGGCCGGAGGAGCTGAGAAGGCCGGGAGGCCGGAGGGGACTGGAGAGGCCGGGAGGTAAAAAAATTTTTTTTTTTTAAATTAAATAAATAAATCCATCCATCGCGTCCGTCCGTCCGTCCGTACCGTCCGTCCGTCCGTGATCCGTGCTTGCGCCGCTCCGTCCATCCAATCGTCCGTACGTTCGTCCCGTCCGCCGTCAAGTCCGGTCCGTTCCGTTGCGTCCGTCCCGTCCGTCCATCCCAGAGGACCCATGCAGAGGCGCCCGCCCTTGCTCCCCTTTCAGTGTGGCCTCGGGCGGGCGCCATGGTCCCCATGGCGCCCGCCCTTGCTCCCCTTTCAGTGTGGCCTCGGGCGGGCGCCATGGTCCCCATGGCGCCCGCCCTTGCTCCCCTTTCAGTGTGGCCTCGGGCGGGCGCCATGGTCCCCATGGCGCCCGCCCTTGCTCCCCTTTCAGTGTGGCCTCGGGCGGGCGCCATGGTCCCCATGGCGCCCGCCCTTGCTCCCCTTTCAGTGTGGCCTCGGGCGGGCGCCATGGTCCCCATGGCGCCCGCCCTTGCTCCCCTTTCAGTGTGGCCTCGGGCGGGCGCCATGGTCCCCGAAATGGAAATCGGAGATATACATCTTGTTCGGCTTGAGCCAGGGATCGCAGTGATGCGAAATTCGTGATTCTAGCTCAAACGGCCTAGGAGTTATGCGCAATTCAGTACTTTTAGATTTTTTACTTTTAGCCATAAAAAATCTGCTAAGAGGAGTGGGAGGAGTTGGATCTGGATCCGGCTCCTCCCATGTGGAGGAGTGGGAGGAGTTGGATCTGGATCCGACTCCTCCCTGTGGATTTCATGTTCTGCACACCACTTTACCATGGAAGCTTGTTTCTTTTTTCTTGAAAATGGAAATAAAATGAAAGCCCTCCAGTCTGCTTCTGTTTTAAAGTCCCTGTAAAGTCAAAATTAAGTATGTGTTCTGAGTTTGTCACACCACAGAAAAATGTGTTATTAGCCACCCAGCCAAATTTGAATGATAAAAAAGCTGACAAGTACATAAAATAAGCTATCAAAATCTTAAAAAAACGAGCAGTTACCTCTGTTCTCAAACTCTGTGGGCGTGTCCGCTGGCTGCGTGGAAGCCACGCCCACTCGCGTGAAAGCTGTCGACGGTGATATTAGCTGATACCAGAGCCTTGTTTAACGGTCTAATTGCACATTTCAGTACTTCACAGTTCTCAGGCTTTGTAATATGTTTTAGCAATACATATGTAATATTTATAATGTGTTTAGAACTTTTTTGTAGAAATGCCTTTATAGGGACTTTTAAGTCTTATCTCTCTGATTCAGATACATAATTTTTATTTCATATGGGCCATTCTACGGAAATGTTCATTTTTCTGTCCCTAGCCTTTTACAGAAATACTTTAAAAATACTTTTTAGGCTTACAAGTTCTTTATATTTTAAAATGAAAATAATTGAATTGCCAATTGTAATATACATTTTAAGTTTCAAATGAGTTTAAAATCATTCAAAATTACAATGAAAATTCTGAAACTATGTTTCTCTCTGTCGACTATTTTAATATATTTTTCTTTGTGTTAGTCTCCTCCTGTTATGTCTTTCTGCAATAAAAAATAAATAAATGAAAAAGCTTGTTTCTTTTTTCATTAATGCAAGAAAACACATTAACAATAAGGCAAAATCAAAGGGCAAAATCACATAAAATCCCTCAAAAAAACGAACAGAGCACAACTCTGTAAGAATGAAGCAAATTAATTACAAGAAAGAAAGAGAAAATGATGACATAAAAAGTCAAAATTATAACATGGAAGATTCAAAATTATGAAATGAAAACAAATACGCTGCCATGCCATGTGGAGGAGTGGCACTTTCCTGTCGCCTTGTGCGCTTCCATGGTCCATGGGGACCAATGGATGGTAAAGAGGTTCGTCTTGTGCGCTGTCATGGTCCACTGGGGACCATGGCAGCGCAAAAGGCGCCACTTTCGTCACTAGGTTTTGTTACTGAATGTGATTTTTTTTTTTTTTTTATGTGACGGTCGGAAGGACGGAGGGGCGGAAGTCCGTCCGTCCGAGACTTAGCTGGAGGACACTAAAAAGCCGAACAGAACCGTGGTGACGGTCAGGGGGATGGCTGGCAGGAGGATTTTGGAGTGGCAGTGATTTGCAGCTGGTAATGGATGGTAGGTTCAATTGAGTAAGATAGTGGCCTATCTTAAAAAGCATTTAACAAATGAACTTTTAGATATGCGAACTTAGTTCCTTAAAAAAAAAGAACTATGAACATGAACTAGTTCATTATCATCTGTGTTCACGAACTGAACTTCGAGCTAGTTCTTTTTAAGTATGAACTGGCTCAACACTGACCACAAGAAGCATATTTCGCCCATAGACTGTAGATTTCACCTCAGATTCGCTAAATGGACGAGTAAAATACTGGCAATAATTTTTAATGGAAAAGGGCAATATTGTCAGAATGTGGACATTTTTTACAGCAAGGGTTAACAGTGCAGTTATTATCAATAAAAACTGTCACGAGTGAAAATTTCGTCCTGTCTTCCGTCTTTTAAACTTCTCCTCAACGTGCATTGCAAATAAAGCAGTTGCATCAATGAAATGATAGTAAAGTCAGTCCACGGCCACGCCCCCATGCTAATGGTACCGCCAACGTCGCAGATTACAAGACGAAAATTTTAAAAATCAGTTAGATTTCATTAATTCAAATGTTTGTTTCAAGTAAAATTGAAAAAAAAGGGAGAAAAAGGCAACTATTGATAATGTAACTGGAAAAACAAGAAAAATGAATGTCTGGTTTCCATTTTTTTTCATTTGCATTTTATGGTCCGAAAATTGAATTGTGAAGCGTTACACGGACCAAAATACGACCCATAAATCGGAATCCTTTGCTGCGTCCCAATTCGCCTACTTATGCTACGCTGTATAGCCTATGTAGGCTACTCTTTTTGTGAAGAAAAAGTTCATAGCTACTGTACAGTGCTTGAAGTGGGGAAAAGGTGCCGGTAGGCCTAGGACTTGCATTTGGCAAATCATGACATTTGAAATCTCTACAGTGAAAAACAAAACTTGGAAATATTGCTGGTACAACAATTCATTGTTATTTATTCACAACATGTAGCTATTTAAACAAGTCGTGTGTGCGCGCATTTTACACAGACACATTGTGGATTTGAGTGTGGACTCATATTCTCCCAAGAGTGTTAATTTAACAGTTTTTGCTGTGTACAAAGAGACTGACAAGCTGAGCCATATCGCATAAATTATCGCTGGCGATATTTCCGCAATGGCTCAGCTTGTCCATAATGCATACCTTTAAGTTTAAATTTCTAAAACTTGTACACTTGAGTTCAATTTCCACAACTTAACATTGCAATTTGAGTTAAAGACAAGAAGTTAGTTCATTTAACTTAATGGGGCTATCATGTTTTACAGTGTGTGTTGAATTAAAATAACTAAGTGCTCTGCTATTTACACAGCAACAGCATTGAGAGCTGTGAACCTGTTGTGCAGACACAGACAGAAAATGTATTATACCAAATCTGTACTTTTGTGTGAGAACACAAGCGTTTGGTCTCACTTCTCACATCTCGGGCTGATTCATGCTGCCTCATTGTGGGGGTTTGGAAGGACAGATGGCCACTGTGGAGAGAGAGGAAAGAGTCTTGCGGGTGGAGGAGGATCTGTCCACTCTCTCTCTCTCACTGCCAACACCATCAGTCATGAAACACAGCTCCCCCCTTTCAAGATCAGCCTACATTAGAAACATTTCACCGTGAGTGACACGAGCACGTTTGCCGTACGGTTTTGTCCATCTACTCCCACTGAGTGCACATAAAAGGATTAAGGAGTTGCGTTTTTATGTTCATTCTCAAGACAATTGGAAATTATGATTGAACTTGTGGTGACCCTGATGTGTAGAAAATGCCTCATCGTTTATTTTCTATGCAGTTGTGAGCTTGCCTTGGGGTCCTATCTTAAGTGGAACAGAGACATTTTATTAACTGTCAATCTGGCACACTGCACACTTCTTTGTGGGGCCACAGCAGTAGGTAACACTCTTTATCAAGCATCTAAAATCATATATGAATCATTTAATTAACTATTGTATTGTATCAGAAAACAGACTTCCCAAAAAGAAACAGGTCAAAAGATGTAACTTTAAAAAAATGTAGCTTTCTTGATTATTTTTATAAAAAAAAAACATTATAATAAAGTCTCATTTGTGTACAGTTAATGTGTTAACTTAATAGTGATGAGCAATATATATATATTTACAGAATTTATTAACCTTTGTCAATGTTAGTTAATAAAATTGTTCATGTTAGATTGCAGTGCATAATGTTTAGGAAAAGCTGAAAAAACAGCTTTTAATGTTGTTTATATGTCCTCTAATTTGCTTTAAGACAAACCATGTACGAATTCATAAGTCAACACCATTGTTCAGTATTTTCTTCTTAAACTGCAGTGAACCAAAGTTAGTGTCAAAAACGTAGATTGAAATCGCTGGTGTTTCTGAAATCACAAACTACCTGCAAGTCAATCACATCAAGGTGTGATTGTCAAAGAGTGGAGCTCTCAACTAGTGTGAGTGGAGGTGGGGCTAATTTGCATATTCATAGAATAATGTATACTAAATGAGGCAAGGGTGAGGAGTTACATCCAAAAGGCATGAAAAAAATATTGCGAGGAAAAAAACATTGTTTTACGTTCAGGTGCTCTTTTTTGAAGAAAAACTGCTGCCATATTACAAAAAAATAAGGATTGAGTGCATGCATAATAATTTGATTAATGAACTAAAGCCTATCTTCATGAAAAAGGTTAAATATTATTATTTTTAATGACATTCATGTGCAATGAGAAGAGTATACAATATTTTCCTATGAACCACATCGTGTTTAACACAGAAAAGTTATGTTCAGTTCAATTATGTGAAATGTTTTGACAGGTAGCTTTATTATGGTAGCTTTACCCGTCGAAGTTTATAGTTTGAATCGATCTGCCATAAGTTTTTAGCCTGGATTCATCGGGCCAATCAAATTGCCAGGGCGGGCTTTATACGATGATGGACAGGTGATCTGAAGGGACGTAATCATCACGTTATCAAAGAGCGCTAACTTCCCTCAGAGATGTCTGCAGCTGATTCCGCTGTCGCGTCTGTTGTGAAATAAATCGAAAGCGCATTAATTTTAATAGACAAACATTTGCATTTGACAGGCATTTGTTGATCGGAAAGATATTTTTGCCATCCCACATGATTCGGGAAAAGTGTAACTTATCAGCTGGCTCTGACGGTCGTTAAGAAGATGGGACATAATGAAAAGCCTGTGGTCTTTGTGGTTTCTCCTGGGGTTTATCCTTTGGTCGTAGGTAAGTAAAAGAAGCAACACTCGTTATTTAACTTCTAAAATAAGTAAAGTTAGGCTACGTTCTGTATTTGACAGCTGTATGCAAAGTAGCTGACTTACTGTTGCTCTGATTGGTTGTAGGTTTACCGACTATCCAATTGAGTGCAGAGTTGTTTTTCCTGGTTCGGTTAAGACACGCCTCATAATCAAAGCGGTTTCAGACTCATCTTCCGATAGGAAAATGAGTATGACGAAGTCAGGCTAATAAGTTTTTGTTTGTTTGCATCTTTTATCCACACTAGTTCACTTTCTGTTAACTGATGTAAGAGTAGACAAAGCTTTCATGCAGGATGCTTGCTGTGAGAAAAATCAATCGATAAACGCATATTACAATGCAAAGGAAGTGCACTCAAACCAACGCATTCTCATCCTAGGGTGTCATATAGTGACGCTTTTGAAATTTTATCTAAATCCAACGCACATTGCACCCTTCAGCGTCAAAATAACACGCACAGAACTTTCTTCGGTTATGGTAGGTTTAGTTCTAGGTTGGTTTAGGGTTAGACCACTAGGAGGCGCCTTCTGGCCCATATATATCTGCGTCTCATATTGACGCTAAAGGGTGCCATGTGCGTTGGATGTAGACAAAATGTCAAAAGCGACAGTATATGACGCCTTGGGATGAGAACGGGCTGTTCAAACTCACTTCAGCGTGTACGTTATGTATGTGAGAGGCGCGTGCACGCGAATTGTCCGTGAGTAAATGGTTATGCAACTACCCGATTCCAAAATGTCATTTAAAATCTAGTAACAGAGGCTTGAGCCATTAGTAGCAGACTAATGCAGTTATTAGTGCAGTTATTAGAGAGAAAGAGGGAGTAAGAGAGAGAGCTTGAGCGTGTGTGAATTACCTGAGTCTTTGCGTTTAGCAGCAGCGTCTCTACTAATCTAATTGTGAAACTAAGTTTATCTGCTTCAAAAACAGAGCCGTTATAGCTGTGAAATGGCATGTAGCTGTCAAGTTGCTAAACTTTTTTACTGATAAAATCTTCAGAGCAGCCCTGACAACACGTTTCTGTGCGAGTGTGTGTGTCAGTTCTGTATGTGAGCGTTTGGGTGAGAGAGAGATAGAGTATGTGCATTCCATACATGATAAAATGTAAGTTTGTGGTAATAAACATGGAAATAATTTGTTGGTTTTATTCCATTGTTTATTCTATTAATTTGCTTGGTCAGTGTCGTTGTGGGTTTTGGTTCTTTTGCTGTTTTAAGGACCTTTTAACTAAAATCATTCGGTGAAGTGATATTGACATGTAATGCCGTGCAATTCACTGAAAATATCAGTGTAAACATTCATCAGAACATCTCCTTTTTTGCTCCATGCATGCATAATTTTTAAGATAACTGTCCCTTTAAGAACATGACTGCATGTTGCAACATACTCTGACTATGACTGAGTCTCACTTAAGCCTTTCTATATGAGAAAATGCTGAAGTTGACGTTGTAAGTATGTTTTATGCCTATGGGCGAACTGCCAGAATGAATCTCTTTCTCTTGCTCTTCTTTCCCCTTCATAGGGGTACCGGGTGCATTGTGGAAATCCATTTATGTTGCCCTATCCGGTGAGTGATCTGCGGATAACTTAATTGAATAATTCTATTGAAAACGTGCCATCAGGGAGTATAAGGTTTCCCTTTAAATCAGTGAACTTTAATCGGGTAAGTGGAGGCAATTCCTGTTTGGCCTGTGAGCCGAGCAGAGGCAGTGATGGGCTCTTCCTCCCACAGGGCCAGAGGCGGCCTCACGTTTCTCACACAGGAACATGCTGCCACACACTTTAAAACCCACAGACCTTATAATCCAGCATTTGACACAGATTTCGACACAGGTTGTTCACTGAGAAACAAATGCAACTGTATGAATATGTTAAGACTTCACAAACACTCATTTAATGTTTAATACATTAAATTTGTATTATTTCATATTTCTTTATTTTTTGGAATAGCATGCATAAAAAAACATTTTACCTGACAAAAATGCAGTCAAAAACTCGCTCTGTAACCGCCCTGAGACTAGAAATGTATGGTGGCCCAGTAGTGCACAACACGATGCAATTTAAAAATCAGTGTAATAGGTGATTTTGAATTAATAAATGTCAATATAATTGGTTGAAAGCTAAATACGGTTGAAACTAATCGTGGTGTTGATATATTTTATATTTAGAGACTGCCGACTCTATAGAACAATGGCAAGGAAAATTAACTTTATCTAACCCCAAGATCCCTCTGGTGGTCGGGAGCATTTCCATTGTGTTGCGGCTTTATTTTGTTGTGTTGTGGCTTATATCCGTTGTGTTGTACATTTTCCGTTATATTGTGGCTCATTTCCATTGTGTACACCGTTCTACGGTAATTTAAAAGTGATTGCAGTACCAGTTTTGGCCACAATCTTACATACAGCTTCTTTAAAAGTTTTATTTACAGTACATTTGAATCATGCATTTTATAAGTAGTATACTTAGTTTGGTGTGTTAAAGGGTTAGTTCACCCAAAAATGAAAAGTATGTCATTAATGACTCGCCCTCATGTCGTCCCAAACCCGTAAGACCTCTTCAGTAAGATATTTTAGATTTAGTCCGAGAGTTTTCAGTCCCTCCATTGAAAATGTGTATGATATACTGTCCTTGTCCAGAAAGGAAATAAAGACATCGTCAAAGTAGTCCATGTGACATCAGTAGGTTAGTTAGAATGTTGGTCCAATGGTTGATACATTTTGGTCCAAAAATAACAAAAACTATGACTTTATTTGGTCATTAATGATAATTAAAATTTTTTGGGTGAACTAACCCTTTAATAGCATGCATCACATGTAAAGTAACTGATTATTATTAAACATGTGCATTATTATTTGATATACATTTAAAGTTAATATATTTTAAAATGCACTAAACTTGATCATAACAAATGTGTAATTATATATTTAAATACATGAAATAAATAAATATAATTGATATTCAAGGAAGCACATCTACCAAATCGGCAGTACACTTTAACCACTTTAACTCAACAAAAAGATATAAAGTGAATGAAATTACATATAAA
Organism: Hybognathus amarus; assembly: GCA_030378365.1. Taxonomy (NCBI): domain Eukaryota; kingdom Metazoa; phylum Chordata; class Actinopteri; order Cypriniformes; family Leuciscidae; genus Hybognathus; species Hybognathus amarus. Next base: position 23,815 of record JAQIUQ010000339.1, read on the forward strand.
CATACTTAAGTAGGATAAAAAAAATAAACACTCAGTTTATAATAAATTGGTCTACTTAAAAAGTGCATTTTTGACATATATGGTTAGTGTTTGCCTCTGCTGGTAGATTTCATAAGTGCACCACATGCTTCTAAAAAGCAGATTTTATACTTTTAAACTTTTATTTCTTGCACCATCTGAGCAACTAATATTGAGATGAATGGGAATGTTAATCATATTCTCCATGTTTTTATAGACCTCCCTGGTTTTAATTTGCTGACATGGAGGACAGGGTTTTGAAAATGTTTGTTGTTAGCAAAATGTTGAAAGTTAGCAAACATCTGAAATGTGTACTACCTTAGCTTGTCTTTTTATCACTAACTCCACCTGGTACACACTGCCTCCGAAATCATGATAAACAACAATAATGCCTTGCTAATGATAAATGAAATTGTTTGTGGTTTAAAGTGCTGCTAGCCCTTTTTCCTCTACCTACAACAGCATTAGCAGGTTTGCTAGTCTTAAAAAGTTCAATTCCTCCACTCATTTGAGTTTATTTTCTGGTGAAAGAGACATAATTGTGTTTGTCTTTGAGACCCAAACAATGTGGATACTTGATTGTCTTTTTGTTGCACACAGGATGTGCTAAGCTTATGCAGCTAAGTGTTATTGCAACTCCTCGTTCATGTAAATAAAGCCAGAGAGAGAGGAACCTGCAGTTATTGTGTTCTTTGAAGATGGAGAGATTATGAGACACTAAAATGTGCCATATTCAAGTACCCCGTGTACGCATGAAAGGTTGATGGATCTCTCTCCACCAGTTAACAGGAGCGAGCGTGCAGCAACGGGAAGCGGTGATCAATCGCAGGCAGCCTCTCAGAGTGCATTTATTAACATCTCCCTCGCAAACCAAATTAATCCAGCAGTAATGTGGATTAATGGGGCTGTGTGCACAAAGCCACAGACAGATTGGGCCTCCGGTAAGCGCAGCCACTGCAGTGCCGAAGTATTAACTTCACAAACGGCTTCCTTTGTTTCCTGTTTCTGTCGTATGTGTTAAGATCCAATTACTGTGTTTTTGTGGAGTTGAAGAGAGACAGGTGTCCTGCGAAGACAAAGGCTGAAATACTTTAAACAGCTTAGAAGCGGATTCACTGTTGTTATGATGACTCCTTACTGCTGTGGTTCATTAGCCACAGCTAGCATTGTAGCATTTGTGTGTGCGAGTGTGTGTGTCTGTGTGTGTGGTCCAGGTAACCCTTAAAAAATATGGATCAAAAACAATTGGAAACACTTCATAATGAGGTTCCAAACATGTTAGCATGAATAACAATGGAAAATACTTCTACTATTCTTGTACTAATCTTTGTTAATGTTAATTTCAACATTTACCAATTCCTTTTTAAAGGGGTGGTAAAATGCCATTTTCACAAGATATGTGTGTGTGTGTGTGAAGTTTTAGCACAAAATACCCCACAGATATTTTTAATATAGCATGATAAAGTCACTTTTTGAGGGTTTGCAAAAAGCACCGTTTTGTGCCTGACCCTTTAAATGCAAATGAGCTGCTGCAGAGGGCGGGGTTTCAAGAGCTTATGTGTGTTTGTGTTAGCAGATGCGAATTTCCTCGCAGACACTAAAATGAAGTGACATCATGAATACAACAAGACATCTCTGAATGGTTAGTTGATGAATTTATGTTGCTGATGTGAAGTTAACTATCTTTATTTGGCATATTCTGTGGTAATATAATCTATAAATCGCTTGTATAGGAACTGTTGTGAGATGCACACAGAGTGACTTTCTATTTCATGTGAAAAGATGGATGCTAAAGTTTGATCTGACTCACAAATGTACTCTTATACAACCACACTCTTAGAAAAAAGGGTTCTATATATGTAGCATAGGGTTCTTTACTCAACTGCAAAGGACCGTTTATGCAAAAAATGATGATAATGAACACTTTTGGCACAAAGGTTCTTTATAGGCTATTATTCATTCATATATTACATTATTCTGCAACATTTTGCAGTTGTAATTAAATTATTGTTTATTAAACTGTTGTAGTAACTTTTTAATCATGCTGATTTTTGGAGGATAAAAACTGAAATTGCACTCTTCCTGTGATATTGATTAATTACATTTTTAAACCCCCATATCTTGAATTTTGTGATCATTCATGCATTGCATTTTAGAGGTTCCAAATACGATAGCGCTTTAGAACCTTTTAAGGTTCTAGAACCTTTTCACTCTTCCTTTTCTCAACATGGACTGCATGTTCCCGGGGCGGGGTTTATGTGCATTTTAGGGTTGGTGATGTCACTAACCCTGGAGGAAGCTTGTGTAGTTCCTACCAGCCGTTTGTTGTAGTCCTTTTCTTTAAAAGCAAATATCTTCCTTTACTTTAAACTTTGAGCGTTGTAACTTTGATACTGTTGTTTATGCTCAAACAGCAACATTACTCACTAACTAACGTTAGAAAAGTGAAATCATACTTTACTGCCTCTTTAAAATCAAAATGTATGTTAATATTAATTAATGTTTATATATGTTTATATTTATATTAATGAACACCTACATGAACTAACTATGAACAGTTGTAGGTAGCCTATATTTTTATTAACTAATGTTCACAAACTACTGTTACAAATGTAATGCTTATTGTTAGTTAATGTTAGTAGTCAATACATTAATGTTAACTAATTGGACATATTAAATGAGAAAAATTAAACACAATTCAAAATTAACTAATAAAAATATTCTCTCTCTGCTCTCTCTCTGATTATTTGGATCAATTGATTCAGCTTATTTAATTAATGAAATTCATTTTAATTTGATTCTGTCATGATTAATAGTTGAATTTAAAGGGATAGTTCACTTTGAAATGAATTTTTGATATGTTTTAGCTTACCTCAAGGGCATCCAAAATGTAGGTGTCTTTGTTTCCACAGTATTTTCAATTTTGATATTTTTCGGAAATTAAACATGATTTAATGACTCGTAAATGTAAGTACACATTGATGGCCTAAGACACGAATCGAGCGGTTTGTGTGAGAAAACGAACAGTATTTATATCGTTTTTACCTCTTATAACCACAGCCATGTCCAACTGATTTGAAGCCACGGGCGCTTTCGTCTGCGCATGCAATAATAAAAAAATAATAATTTTGATATTTTTAGGCCAAACCGGAAGTGATCGCTTGCGCGTTTACGTCAGTCATTGTTTACACAGAGATTTAAGAAGTGTTTTCCTTCACTGTAAAGATCTAAACATATTTAGATATACAAGCAATTGCAAAGGAAGACGATTTCGATATATCTACAGACAAAGATAAGCCTAAAAATATCAAAATTGAAAATATTGTGGAACTAAAAAAGTGAACTATCCCTTTAATTTAGCTTCGATATTAAACAATCAAAGTCTGTTTCATGTGCTCATTTAGATGACTGGTCGAATGGCACTATGCAATATTGCCTTGGTATTTGACAAAGATGGATCTATTTTCTATTTTCACAGGATGTGTGGCTTAGAGATCATGTTTCTCTTCTTTTAGAGCTTTCCACTACGGTTGTACATGTACATCATTACAAACACACATTAAACAGCATTAAAAAGACCAAGTTATTTCCTAAACCACAGTGCCTATATAACATTTGAGCGATTGAGTTCCAGAAGAGTAAGACCTACAGCAACCCAAGCAGAGAGGCATGTGTTTCTATGGGATTTGCTCATTAAATGCTCATTAATGCTGCTAAATTGTATCTGCCAAATCCAATGAAACAAGCACCGGGACGGACTTGCCGGGAAATTTTATTAATCTATTAGGGATAGCTGATATAATCCCTGTTCACTTCCAAAATAGTTATCTGGTATTTTATGAAATGGGGTGAAATAATGGAACATGGATTAAAGGCTAATTGAGGTGTAATGTAGAGGTTGTCTTTCAGATATATATAGCCTATGTAAAAAAAGCCTCACATCATTAAACTAATTAATATCTATGAGCTTAATAAAAAGAAGACCAGTAACTACACAGACTCACACTCACACACACTGATACATTTTCTTTGATGAATAGAAGGTTTAAAATAGCTTGCTGAGTTAAAATGTTAATTTTTTTTAAAGATAAATAATAAATAAAATAAATCTTTTTTTCAAATAAAATAAATAAATAAATAAGCATACTGACCCCAGACTTTAGAATGGTTGAATATCTCTGACTTTTTATTAAACTTTCGCTTGAAGAATTTGTCAATGTTGCCCATAGGAAAAGCATCTGAGATATTAAAGTTTTCTCATTTGTGACTTTTATTTCCTATGAGTGTGTGTGTCTGTTATATTTAAACACGTTTTATTTGTGTGTTTTTTTTTATTTTGTAGGAGAGGAAACAGAAGTTTGCTTTCCGGTGCTCTCCACTCATCTCCACAGACTGAGCCTCTAATTAAAGTGATTTGTGACTCATTTGCAGTATTACAGGTTACAGATGGAAGCGTCTTGATCTGCCAAAGCTTCCTTTCAGCACAGAGCGATCCACTGAACAAGGATAGAGAGAGAAGATAAAGAATAGATTTGCACATTTTCACGGTGAGTGCTGTTTGCTCATGTAAAACTGGTTGCCAGGGTATCGCTATGCGGTTGCTAGGGTGTTGTGAGCGCTCGCTAGTTCATAGCTTTAAGTATTAGCAATAAGTGAATCTTTGTGGAAAGCATGAAAAAGTACACTTAATATAGGGCCCTATAATTTCTGCGATCACGGAATAAAAAGCACACTCTTTTTACAACTAAAATAACAGTAAAGGGTAAAAAAAAATGAATTCCCAAAAATTAAAATGGAAAAAATTGAATTTGCAAAAATTAAAATGGAAAAAACAGAATTTGGGAAAAAATAAAATGGAATTTGGGAAAAAATAAAACGGATTTTATAGGGCCCTATTAATAGCATAATTTTAAGAAGAGTAGTTCTTATTAGGAAAATAATATGTTTTTGGTACTTATTTTCATGTTATTTATAATTAAATGAAAATGCACTGTTTAAATGTTTATTAAATATTAGTTGAACAAAATTTTTTTGACTAATTTAAGTATAGGACTTAATTAGGACTGTCATGTTGTTTTTAGTTTTTTTGGTGATCATGTCTTTTATTTTGAAATTCTTAGTCATGTTTCATGCTTTCTGTTCGTCATGCTTCCCTTTTGGTCTGTCATGTGCTCCCCTGTGTGTCTTCTTCTAATTGGTTGTTCAGGTCATGTGTTTCTCAGTTCTGTTTTGTCATTGGTTCATTGTTTGATTGTTCTCAGGGGTTCCTTGTCATTAGCCCACATGTTTCCATAGTTCCTTTGTTGTGTATTGAAGATGAAGCCATGTTTAAGGCCTTTTTATAGTCAAGTTTTGTTCATGGTTTGTTTCATGTTTTGGATTTTGTTTATACTTTTAATTTACTTTAAACTGTAAAAAAAATACACTTTAAAGTAACTACAACTTTTAGATACTTTAAACTACAACTTTTCAACTACAACTTGCCTGTTGTTCTGCTGAATGACCTGACAATAATTTAGGTTGAACTAAAATATACTTATATAATGTCATTTCTATTAAAATTTTGGATGTAAAATCAAATTGAACAGTTACAATTATAATCAAGTATGTTTACTTCTTTAAAGAGTGACAAAAGATTATTAAAACAACTATTTAAAAGTAAAACTTTTATTTTGACATTACAAAGTGTGATAAGAAACTGTCAATGAACAAAAGGCCACTTAAGTGTACTTAATGTACTTTTAAGATTTGAAGTACACTACAGGTGCGCACTTAAAACAATTATGTACGCTTTTTGACAAGGGCATGACTAAGAAGAAATTACTAACACAAAATGCAACAAAACGCACTGTTCAACAAAATGCCATTCACTTTCAATAATTTTCTTTCCATTAGAAACCCCCCAGGGTCGGCCTCTCCACTCAAGAGCTCACGCTGGCACTCTAACCTACTATCTACACCACATACGTGCACAGTCTCAGTGAGGTGAAGAGAGCAGACGTGAGAGAACGACTCTTCACGGACCGCCACATCCTGAGGAAGAGAAAGCAACATGCTCAGCACAGGCCATGAGAATGTCAGCCACTGGAAAGAGCTGGGCTCTCACACACACACAAACCAGACACACCACAAGAGCAAATGAAAGAGGTGGAGGTGCAGAAGAAAGGGAGTGATAAAATGAAAAGGTAGCAAACAGAGGCATGCTTCAAAGACCAGAGCGGAAGGGTGCAGATCGCTGCAGGGCAGACACATTATAGCCAGCGTGACCAACCTCTCTCTCTCTCCCGCTTGTGAATGAGGTAAAATAACATACAGTGACAATGATACATTATACTACACCAATATAGAATTGTTCGAACCATTGCTACATTTGCTCAAAGGCTCAATTAGCCTGCTTGCTCTCGCTGTGACTGAACCCATTTGTCTGATAAGGGGGTGGAAACTTGAGCAAACAATGTTCCCTTCTCAATTCGGGTCATACAGCAATACTGAAAACCTATACGGCTAAAACATGAGGCGTATCGATGATCGCTCTGGGAATAGTGAACAGTGTGATACCAACTGGTTATTGTATTAACAGTTCGCTCCACCTGAAGGCCCCTAGAAGCAAATGTTTTTGAGTGTAGTAATGTTGCCGGCTTGGTTCAATGCACTTGTTGAGGAGAATTGGCAAGATTTTGTGTTGACTGGAATATTACGTCATAAGCCATTACAATCTTAAAGTTACTCTCATCATAACTGCATATTTTAATCAGGCTGTGAACAGACTACTTACTATTGAATTATGTTTGTTAGCTCCCCACTGTAAAAAAAATATATATATTTTCAATATTTGTTATCACAACATTTTTTCTTTTGTCAAATCAACTTAAATAATTTATTTAGTTCAGATAACTTATTATTTTGAGTTTCTGATGATTAAATCAATCTCCTTTATTGTATTAACTCACTTTTTCCATTTCAATAACTCAAAATCTTAAAGGTCTTTTTTTAAGGTAAACCAGCAATATTTCTACAGTGTAGGATAATTAGCATTATCATATGCTAATGTATTCTGTATAAAAATATTTTCATGATTTGTAATCACAACATTTTTCTTTTGTCAAATCAACTTAAATAATTTATGTAGTTCAGATAACATAATATTTTGTGTTCATTGTATTAGCTCAAGTTTTTGTATTTCAATGAACTTAAATTGAAGGCAACCAGGTTACTTAATTTGTTAAGTTAAACCAACAATATTTTTTCTTCAAATTATTTTATCTTCCCGCTATGCAAAAAAACTACAGTATTGTAAGTTTATTTTTATATATTTGAAAATCAGAGATCATTTCTAGTTGTTTTTCAAAAAATGTTTTATATAATAATATAAATAATAATAAAATAACATCTTAAATATTTATGATTATCTAATCAGAACATAAAGAATAGTGATTTGTCAATCATTTCAGAACTATTTTAGTGTTTTAAGGGCTGTCAATGTGTATTAATTATATTCAAAATAAAAGTTTGTGTATATACATATATATATGTGGGTGTACATGGTGTATATATATATATATATATATATATATATATATATATGCACACACATGCATGTATATTTAAGAAAAATTATTATTCATATATAAAATATTTATATTTATATATAATATAAATTATATATAAATCTATAAATAGTACATACATGAAAATGTTTCTTAAATATATACAAGCATGTGTGTGTATTAATATATAAAGCATAATTATACACAATGCACCCACATATATTATGTAAACAAAAACTTTTATTTTAGATGTGATTAATCACGATTAATCATTTGACACCCCTATTAATAATATATAATAATTATACTTTAATAACAATACTATATGACAAAAACTTAACAAAACAATACAAACAATGACAAAACAATATAGCAAAAATCATGCATAATTAGAAAAGAGATGATTTCAAAACACTACCATTTTTAAAACATTTTTAATGTGTTTGTAATTATCTTTTTCATTTTTATCTGCTTCCAGCATTGTTAGAGCAATGAGTAATCTCTCAAAATATATTTCCCACACTTGATTTGTCAACTTTTTGATCCTAATTGGTATGCCTACTGTGATTTTGTTATGCAAGTTATCTGTTGCTAAATATGACATTTAACATGACATTTCAAAGTAAAATTAAGAAAAGCTATAATCAACTGTCTAACACTGTATGGTTTTCTGTAAGGAAACCACTGAAGCTGATCTCCTGACCGACTTCTCCAGGCCTTCAGACGCAGTTAATGGAAACCAGACTCTTCTCGTCCATCTTCCACCACTGACACCTTGTAACACTCTCTGGAGGTGTGTGTGTGTGTGTGTGTGTGTGTGCACACGTTCACACCCATATGTTCCAGCAGGGGAGCTGTGGTCAGGAGAGTCGACCTATTTTCTGACTTTCTGCAGACTGCTGGCTTACAGAGCAAGGATAGACGGGGCCCTCGGCCATATGGGCAGCCCCCAGTTTACCCAGTGGACCGCCCCATGGTGTGACAGTGAGCTATGAAGGTACTCTCAGCACCACATCTGCACATGAATCAGGGGTAACCCTGAATCTGAATGCAGCACAAGAAAGCCTCACTATATTGATCATACCTTTGGGATATGTTCTAAACCACTAATTTCAAAATGTTAAAGCATAACCCGTCCTGAACCATTACAATAACAAGCTATTGAACTAATGGTTTTCACCTGGAAAACAAGAAAATTGAGACTGGAGGAGGGATCTGAATGGATGGACCAAACCACAATCTTTTTTTTCTTAGTTTCACTTTCAAACTTTTTGTTTTTGAGTGATCATTTTTCAGATTCTCTTGTTGTTTATTATTAGTTGTTGCTTTTCATATATTAATAGTTTTCTATAGTTTAGTGCTTGTGCTCTTGATTTTTGCAGCATTGAGCAATGTAGCCAATCACAAACATTTAGGATGATTTCTTGAACACAATGGCCAATCAGATGTATTTAAAGGGATAGTTCGCTTTGAAATTAATTTTTGATATGTTTTAGCTTACATCAATGGCATCCAAGATGTATATGTCTTTGTTTCCACAGTAGTTTCAATTTTGATATTTTTAGGTCAAACCATTGTTGATATTCAGTTATATAATGAAGGTATATATATCCACCTCAAAGAGCATGCACAGAGAAGTCCAAATTAAACATGATTTAATGACTCGTAAATGTAAGTACACATTGATGGCCTAAGACACGAAATGAGCAGTTTGTTTGAGAAAACCAACAGTATTTATATCATTTTTACCTTGTGTGTAACCACAGCCACAAAGCGCCCGCGCCCTCAGATCACTGAGGTTACAAGAGGTAAAATCTATACAAATATTGTTCGTTTTCTCACACAAACCGCTCGTTTCGTGTCTTAGGCCATCAATGTGTACTTACATTTACGAGTCAATAAATCATGTTTAATTTGGACTTCTCTGTGCACGCTATTGAGGTGGACCCCCTATACCTCCATTATATGACTAACAGACAACAACGGTTTGACCTGAAAAATGTCAAAATTGAAACTACTATGAAATAAAGACACCTACGTCTTGGATGCCCTTGAGGTAAATTAATTTCAAAGTGAACTATCCCTTTAAGTTCAAATCCCCTCGCTACTCAAAACACTTTTTGTCCAGCACTGAGATCTGCACACTCAAATCCTCTCGTTATAATTTAACTTGTAACAAAAAAGTGTATAGTTGGTTTCCATGGTTTATGATTGTTAAAGGAGCAGTTTAAAAAACTTTAAAAAAACTTTTGCTGATAATTTACTCACCACCATGTCATCCAAGATGTCCATGTCTTTCTTTCTTCAGTCGAAAAGAAATTAAGGTTTTTGATGAAAACATTCCAGGATTTTTCTCCATATAATGGACTTCAATGGGGTCCAAACGGTTCAAGCTCCAAATGAGAGCTTCAGTGCAGCTTCAAAGGGCTTTAAACGACACCAGACGATGAATAAGGGTCTTATCTAGGACTCTTCGAGTCATGACTCGAAAAAAGATTTGTTAATTTTGATGAACGAGTTTGAACAGGAGAGTCACGAACGCTCATCACAGAACAGAGCAAGGCGAGCATTTGAGCTTATAAAACTTAAAAAAATTTTTTTTTTTAAATGACCAATCGTTTCGCTTGATAAGACCCTTATTCATCGTCTGGTGTCGTTTAAAGACCTTTGAAGCTGCACTGAAACTCTCATTTGGAGCTTGAACCATTTGGACCCCATTGAAGTCCATTATATGGAGAAAAAACCTGGATTGTTTTCATCAAAAACCTTAATTTCTTTTCAATTGAAGAAAGAAAGAGACCTCTTGGATGACATGGGAGTGAGTAAATTATCAGCAAAAGTTTTTTTAAAGTGAACTACTCCTTTAAATGATTCATTTCACCTGTGTCTAGTTAATATAGCTCATCTTTGTGTGTTTATGTTCTTTCAGTTCATTGTCTGGTATTATCTTTGTGTTATTTGTTATTATATATATTTAAAGAGGCATTTTGAAAAGTAGAAACAAATGGGTGTAATTTAACATCTATGGAAAAAACAAAGAGTGTGTGAGAGGGTAATGGAAACAGAGAAAGAGGGATTCTGGGAGGAGAAGGAGCAGACATGAGGGTTGTGTTTACCTCTGTCCTCACGGGGCCTCTGCTATGTGCTCTCTCTCTCTCTCTCTCTCTCTGGGAGCCATGAGGATTTCAGGGAGTACTAGAGAAAGGTTGGTGGGGGAAAACAGGATGAACAATGTTCACTCGTCCACTGCACTCTTTCAGCTGTGCTACCCCTGGCCTGTTTTGTTCGCCGGAGGCCGCTGTGAAACCCATTAAGAAATGGCAAGTCAGGCCCCAGTGAGACAACAACACAAACCCCTTACCCCCACACCAGCTCTTCTGTACCCCAAAAACCCCTGGCAACAAAGACAGGGCAGGAGGGGAGCGAAGCCAGGGAGAAAAGAGGAGGAGCACTGAGAAAGAGGAGTGCACGCTTCAGTGGCTCCTGCATTCAGACGCCGTGGCCCCGCGCTGCGTGAATGCGGCCGAGTGTTTTCAGTTCCCCAGCACACTTTCACCTCGACGTGTCAGAATAAACCGTACAAATGAGCGCAGGAAAGTGACGGGCTGTGAAAGACATCCTGAAAAGAGGGAGAAAGGAAACAACAGCACAGAGAGGACAAAACTGGAACGAACATTTTCAAAATGTACTCGGAGGAAAAGCGTGACGCTCAAAGTTTGCTCAGGAAACTTAATGGAGTACTAAATGATTTCTTTTTCTGAGAAGCACAAAATTTTCATTTGTTCTCTTTTTATATAGCATTGCTATCACTAATTTAAAAAAATATCTCAATTGGATTTCTTTATATGTAAAATCTGGCATGTTCTCTCAATTGTTCTCCATTTTATCTCACTGTAAAAAAAATATTTTTTTGGTGAAGTAAATATTAGTGAAAAAAAACAATGTAATTTACTTTAAAAAGTTAGTTCAGGCAAGAATAAAAAAAAGTAAATTCCATATCAGTACTTAATTCAAGCGAGTAAATGAAAGTGTAAATATCAACTCATTAAAATGAAGTAAAAATTACTCAACTTTTCTGATACTAGGGTTCCCACACTGTAAAAAATATTTTCAAGATTTGTTATCACAACATATTTTCTTTTGTCAAATCAACTTTGTAATAATTTATTTAGTTGAGATAACTTATTATTTTGAGTTTCTGATAATTAAATTAATCTCCTTCATTGTATTAACTCACTTTTTCCAGTTCAATCAACTTAAAATTTTAAGGCAACCCAGGTTACTTACTTTTTAAGTTAAACCAACAATATTTTTTTACAGTGTAGTAATCACAACATTTTTTTTGTCAAATCAACTTAAATAATTTATTTAGTTCAGATAACAAATAATTTTGAGTTTCTGATGGTTAAATTAATCTCCTTCATTGTATTAACTCACTTTTTCCAGTTCAATCAACTTAAAATGTTAAGGCAACCAGGTTACTTAATTTTTTAAGTTAAACCATCAATATTTTTTTACAGTGCATCATGCACTGGACCTTGAATAATTAATGAGGCTCATTTTTCACTGGTTTCCAGCTGTATTTATTGTTTTATCATTGATTTTTGTTGTCAGTATTAGTAACTTCCATCAAATGTTACCGCCATTGTGTATTTTCTACCAAGAATTGAGGTGTTTGCATTCATATGATGCTTAACATCTGACATGATGTAATATAAACTACTATAAATGCACATACTATAAATGACTAATAAAATTCAAGATTATTGTTTTAGTGAAATGTAATACAAAGGCAAAGGAAATCGATATTAATCAACCTTTTACTAGCCGAGTTAAAATTACTTATTTTTTTGTAAAGTTTACTTAATTCCATAAGTAAATTTAACCTAAAGATTTCAAATTAAAGCTATTGATAAATATGTTTAGGTTTTTACTTGGCAAATCTGGCAAAATTTAGCAAGCTTTTTTCAAGTAAATCTCCAAATTTTTTACAGTGCTGATTAGGAGAAACAATTGAGATGTTAAATAGATCTCATTTTTGACTGGTTATGTGTGAAATCTCAAACTTTGCAAACTTGGGTCTCTTGAATGAAATGAATCTCTTCTGATACTTAAATGGAGACATAAAATGGAAAAATAGAATAAGAAAAGTCTCCATTTGATTTGCATATAATCTCATTTATGTCTTGGAAGAAGAACACTTTTTATTGCAAACATTGGTATCTCGGTATGATCCGAGACACTGCTGAGATCTCTTACTTTAAAGCAGAAATTGAAGTAGGAAATGTCTTTCACATATAATCTTAGCCCAGGAGAAACAATAGAAATCGAGTTAAAATCTGTCTTTTGTTTTCAATCATTCATGGCAAGTTTAAGACATTGTTGAGATCTCCTCTGAAACATAAGAGACACATCTCACACAGAGGACTTTTCCCCAGAAGAATGAGATGATGGTTGAAGATTAATAAACATACATGGCATGGATAGAGGAATTATGAGCAGATTCCTGTGAACATATGGAAGAGGACTGACCACATGGAAATGGCCACATGTTTGTGCAGGCCTAATGGAGAACACATGCAATCGGCTACTTTAATGAGCCCAAACAAGAAGCATTTAGAGACAGCATGGAAGTGATCAGAGCTACACAGTGTTTGGTGGTCTGTGTGTGATACAGTGGCTGTATTAAAGGGTTTGTAAAGTGTCTACGACTCTTGAGACTGAGAGAATGAGGAGTTAAAGACTCTCTGGGAGTCTCTCTGTCTCTTCTTCCCTAAATAGCAGGGCACTTATTTACGGCCCTGAGCTTCTGGAGATTGATGTTGTTTTGTTGCAGTCAGACTGGCGGTGTGGGACGTGTTTCAGCTGGCTCAGACGAATACACAGACTGCTTAGATTAAACACTGCTCATTGGAATATGACTCAGGCCCACCTATACACACACTATCCACATTGTGAAAAATTAAGAAACGCTGGCAAAATATAACATAAAAACATGTCATTTTTACCAACGTTTATGTTGCATCATCTGTCATTCACTCTGACTAAAGCTTGGCTAATGTATGTATGTATGCACTGTTACAGAGGTGATTAATAAGAGTTGGGCAGAACCAGCATCGATGATGAAGCTTGTCAGGACCAGCGGTGATGAAGACGACGTCGAGCTACCAGGCAGTACCAGGGACAATGAAGGAAAAGACTGGAAATTTGACTGGACCATCAAAGAAGGAAGAGGTTCATGGGTGCAGAAGAGGAAGTGGCTCTGCTGAATCCCAGAAAGTGAGTTAATATAATGAAGGAGATTAATTTAATCATCAGAAACTCAAAATTATATGTTATCTGAACTAAATAAATTATTTAAGTTCATTTGACAAAAGAAAAAATGTTGTGATTACTAAAAAAATATTGTTGGTTTAACTTAAAACCTGGGTTGCCTTAAATTTTAAGTTGATTGAACTGGAAAAAGTGAGTTAATACAATGAAGGAGATTAATTGAATCATCGAAACTCAAAATAATAAGTTATCTCAACTAAATAAATTATTATAAAGTTGAATTGACAAAAGAAAAAATGTTGTGATTACTACACTGTAAAAAAATATTGTAGGTTTAACTTAAAAAATTAAGTAACCTGGTTGCCTTAAAACTAAGTTGATTGAACTGGAAAAAGTGAGTTAATACAATGAAGGAGATTAATTTAATCATCAGAAACTCAAAATTATATGTTATCTGAACTAAATAAATTATTTAAGTTGATTTGACAAAGGAAAAAATGTTGTGATTACTACACTGTAAAAAAATATTGTTGGTTTAACTTAAAACCTGGGTTGCCTTAAAATTTTAAGTTGATTGAACTGGAAAAAGTGAGTTAATACAATGAAGGAGATTAATTTAATCATCAGAAACTCAAAATAATAAGTTATCTCAACTAAATAAATTATTATAAAGTTGATTTGACAAAAGAATATATGTTGTGATAACAAATCTTGAAATTATTTTTTACAGTGGGGGCAATCTGGTAAATGCGAGTGGTGTTCTCCAAAATAGGGAGCTCTTCACAGGAGAGGGCGATAGTCAGCTGCTTGATTTTATTAAGCCTCTTTTTTGGAAACAAATTGTTTTATTTATTTTTTAACATTAAGGGTTTCCCGTGACACAAGCTGATGTTAAAACCACATCAGCAGCAGAATCAACTTGCATCTGATAAAGTAACATTCGAGAGAAAACCTGCAAAGCATGTTATTACCTGATCGTCCTCTTTAACACTTCTTTCCTTGGCTTTTGCCATCTGATAAGGACTTCCAGGCTTAGTGTGGCTGCTTGTTTGTATCATTCACCCCTTGAGATGTTTGTCGCCTCTCATCTGCCATATTGACCCAGACTGGCTCGTAGTACGGCACACATTTTCTCCCAGAGCTTTGATGTTCTCTCTCTGCACTCACAAACAGCGCCAGCTCGGCCTGCACGAGGGCGTCTGGAGACTGACGAGGTTGTCGTGATGATAATGAAAGCGGGCCGCACTGAACAGAAGATAATCTAGATGAGCCAGACGGAGCTCCTCGGAGAGAAAGAGAGCGAGGGAGAAAGTCCGAGAGTGAGAGAGAGAGAGTGAAAAAAGGAAAAGAGAGGTATGTTTGTAATTTACAGGAGGGCAAAGCGAGAGCTAATTAACCCTGCTTCCTAACCATGTCACAGGCCCCTGGAGTATCAAACCAGAGGAAATGGTCCTCTACAGTGAATTAGACTACACTTAGGCAAAATAACCTCCTATGAGTTTCAGAAATGAGTGACTATTTAAAACTAACAGGGAAGAGTCCTTTTGAAATTGAATGAATGTGCTTTGGTTTTCAGGTTGATAACACACTTTGTTTTGTGTGGTTATTGGCAGATTAGGAAATGTAAATCATTGAGGTTTTAATGTTCATGTCACTAAATGACTCATAGTATCAATGGGCTTGGTCTACTTGGTCTTGGGAAACTAATGTCAGAGCTGAGGCCTGGCGGTTACTGCATGTGAGCAGTTACACTAGTAATGCAGGGAAAGGATTTTGGATTGAAATAAAAACTATTGTGACCGATTTGAAATAATCACAAATGATTCGAATAGAGTTTGACAAATTTGGGAAACATTTTAATTGTCAATACTTTATTTAATGAAATCCTTGAGAAAATGAAAGCACCTAATTGTATTGGATGTGCACTTGTGTACTTCATACTTTAACCCTCTAGGGTTGTTCTGCCCAAATGGACCCGAAGAATTTAAATAAATTGTTTTTTTAAATCCCAGCTTCCTCTGAATGGTCCGAAATTTGGTGACTTTGTTGGTATTTGGTATATGAACACCCCTCAAAAAATTGGGGACAGGATGTAATAAAAAAAAAGTGGTTTATATATTTTATATATATTTAAAATATATAAACCACAAAAAATATAAAACATATATATATTTTTTTAAATATTTTTTCTATTATATTCAATGGGGGAAAAATTGGTCATAATTATTGCATTAATATTAATTATATATATTTTTTTATTTTTGAAATTTTCTCAAAACACCAAAAAAGAAAAGAAAAAATATTATTAAAAAAAACAAGTAAAAAAAAAAAATTATGAATTTTTTTTAAAATATGAATTCTGACCCTTTGGGTCCATTTGGATCTCGAACACCCCAAGTGTGACTGTTAAACAAACAACCCCAGAGGTTTAAATGTGGATTCTTAAAAAAACAGTACTTGCAGATAATATAATATTTATGAAAAAGGCTGCTTAAAGGGATAGTTCACAAAAAAAAATCTAATAAATCTAGTTGTTCCAAACCTGTAAAAATGTCTTTGTTCTGCTGAACACAGGAGGATATTTTGAAGAATCCCAACCCCCATCTAATACCATAATAGGGGAAAAAAATATTTATTTTTGGGTGAACTATCCCTTTAAGTGAACTTTCATGACTTTAAGTCACTTTTAAAAAGTGTGCACTTTGAAATTAAATCATTATGTTTTAATAATCTTTTGTAGTGCTTAAAAGTACACTTAATTGATATTAACTAACATACTAAAATACATGTAAAGTAGGCTACTTGATTATTCTATTTTAGTGTCTTATTAAATGTTACATTTAAAAATGTATATTTAAATTATGTGTTAAATTGCAACTTAACAAATATATTTAAATACAGTTTCATTAGAAATGACATTAAAGTAAATATCAGTTTACCATAAATGCTTAGTACATTTTGCAGTACACTTTAAATTTATTTAGACAATGTTTATGAAATTGCACAATGATACCATAAATGGGTCAAAAAGTTCAACTAAATGTATTATACATTTAAACAATAATACATATTTAAAAATTGCAATGTGAATTAAGTGTCTGAAAACATTACATTCATGCTCATAGTATATTTTTTGTATGTTAAACAATAAAAAACATCACTCAACAATACATCAGTATCTAATAATCTTGATGAATTTTAATTTCTATAAAGTTGTAACATTTCACAAACAACAATATATTTATAAATTAACATTAACCTAGACTATAAAAATGTAATGTACAAGAAAAATGTTCATTGCTAGTTTATGATACCTAATGCATAAATAAAACCTGTACATAACCTGTACCATTTCTCTCAAATCCTGGAGGAATTGTCACACTACATTGTAGGATTGCTTTCTCTATGCAGCATGCATGTGATTTTGCATCAGAATTTGACCTAAAGAGCGTGTCCGATGCAGCAACTTTTAGAACAGCTCTCTTTGTACCCATCATCATGCTTTAAGTGAAAGATGAGGACAGAGAGGAATGTGAAGAGAAAGAGGAAGGCATATCTGAGATTGTGTAGTGTTCGTGTTTAATGCTCACTCCAGTGGCAGACAGACCCACTGCTGTGTGTTCCACACATCCTCCAGCAACAAGCATCCTCATTACCATGCCTAAAATTACCCTTTGACCCCTGCTCCAGATGGCTTGTGTTTTCATTCTTCGGGAAAAAAATGGAGTGTTTTGACACCATCAGGCTTCAGTCACAGGAACAAACCCTGACAACGGCAAGCTAGGTGCGGCTTCTAGACACACCGTGTGCTGCCGCTTCTCTTGCCTGAGCGTGTGTGCATCATTACTGTTCATTAAGAGAACATCTGCATGATGTTTGTTTGTTGGCAATATGTGCAATGAGGAAAATATTCATAAATGATGACCTTGAGCTTAGGAAAGGTACTATACAATAAAACATGTTGCTTAGGCAAACATACACAATTATTATTGTGCAAACAAACCTCTAATCCTAATTATCAAACTTTGACACATGACTCAACTTGCATTTTTTTGTGCTAGGGACATGATGCCATGATACCGCGGTGAAGAAGAACTAAAGTCAGTGGAGCATCAGCTGAAATGTGGCCCTAATCACAGCGGCCTGTGGAAGAGTATGAAGACGCTGAGATCATCCATATGCTTTAAACAAACTCAAGGTTTTAATCAGGTTTTCAAAGAAAGGAAGATTGTTTCCTTCCTCTTTCGATTGTAAACGTTCTCTTCCAGTATAACCCCTTTTTGCTTTTGCTTTTTGCTGACGTTCAGGAATGTCTCTGTGTGTGTGTGAGTTTGAGGGGATATTTACTTCTGAAAAAACGGTAGAGAACAGCGTCTTCTCACAGAGGATCTTTCACTCTTCTCCTTTGGACATGCGTTCATGTGTGCAGATCAGGGCATCTGGCCACAAGTTCCTTTAAAGTCGGCATGAAGCAGAAGTTGAGAGTCTGTTCTTCCCTATGTGAAACGGCTTCTTGATCAAGAGAAATGAGGGCGGGGATTGATTTGGTCCATTGGGAATTGATTGGTTTGCTACTGCTGTGATGTCATGTGATTGACAGGTTGTCCCGCCCTCACGCTATTGCAAACACATCATCAGAGAAGAGATGTTGCAATAGGGAAGGGTAGTTGTTTTGATTAAAGATAATTAATTGATTGATTAAAGAAAATAATAATGTGCACAGATAAATTGTAACAAATATTTCAATTTTCCAGCCAAAAAAAAAAAAAAAAAAAACAATAACAAAGAATGATTTCATGGTGACTTTAAAGCAGCTTGTGTAAAATATCAGCTAGCTGGACGAATCACATCAACACACACAATAAAACGCAACTCACTGCGACACATCATCAAATCTAACATTTGATGACATGACCAGTTATCAAAATATGACTTATAACATGCAAATTGTGGTCTGTGTACTATAATCCGGTCTCTGAATGCCCTAGATACCTGCACGCGGGGAATAAATATTGTAGAGGAATCTAATTGCTTCAGAGGAAAGTGAATGCTAAACATCGCTCATGGCGCATGTCCCGTTCCTGTCAAGGATTGTTTTGGTCTACATTAGCATCAGAGGCACCTCGCCAGAGGAAAATGTTATTGCTTTGTGATGCTTTTCCACAGAAGGCATATTGGAGTTTCATTGAGGTTTCTTAGTTTCAGATGTTTGCCTTTAAATTTCTTAGTAAAAGACAAGAGACAGTTGTTGACATACTTGTATAGTTGGCCTATACATTTAATTTGATTTGTACAGCTTAAAATTTTGTCTCAGGAGATTTTGATGGGATACTTCTTTCTAAATTCCAGAGGACACAGATGTGAGATTCCTGGGGTCTTTTTTATGATAAAAAAAGTGTGGACTATAGACCTTATGTAGCCCCGCCCCTTTTCAGTGCTGCGCTCGTTGTCTTTGGCCTTCCGGTCTGTATTTTGACAGGGATCTTGCATAGGTACTCCTCGACTCCGGTCGACATTTGTTAAGACATCTGCTTTACAAAGCTTATGATAAACATTATGATAACTTTTGTTAACTCTACATTAAGTAAATCCACTTCACCAGCTAATTACTCCTAGACAGCATCAGATATATGAGCACGCGAAACCGGAAGTTCAAAGACAATATTCTGAAGATGACGGCGCCCACGTTTCTCTGGTGCATAAGGTCTATATACATACTACAGTTCAAAGATTTGAAATAATTCTAATTATTTAATGTTTTGTTTTTTGTTTGTTTTTAAATTTGAGGTAAGTTTTATTCTTTTTGGGAAATTAATACTTTCATAGTCAACGACACATTCAATCAAAAGCGACAAAGCGAATGCTGTTCTTTTGAATTTTGTATTGATATTTTATATTCTATTTAAATAATCCTGGAAAAAAATCTAGGCATATCATGTTTTTCACTAAAATATTAAGACGCACAACTGCTTTTAACATTGATAATAAGAATAATTATAAGAAGAAATGTTTCAATAAGCAAATCAGCTCATTAGAATGATTTCTGATTGGAGTAAATGACTGCTGAAAATATATTGGCAACCAAACTCGCAATTTGACAATATTGTTCTTACCCAAAATATAACAGTATTTCAAATTAGTTTAGCTAAAAAAAAAAATACGAGAAGAGAGAAGAGAGAGAGAGCGCATATATCCAGTAGGCCTAATTATTTCCAAGATCAAAGGGATTTTTTTTACCAGGCTAGTACCTATAAATAAAAACTTCACACCATTTATTCCTATGTAGATAATATCCCAAAGGTCTCTAAAAATATGCCAGAAAGCCCCATCTCATGGTTTGATGTGGAGTTCTTTGTCTGATATGTGCTTCATCTTATAGGATCTGTCTCCCCTAGTGGCGTGTAAGTGGTTCTTAAATTTCTAACAATCACATGAGGAAAGAATATAAATATTTAATATTCGATTAAAAAACAGTGCTTCAATTTCATGATTCATCAGGGTAAAAATTAAGTTCCTCAAAATAACACTAGTTATTATTCTGTGTGTGCTGTCCAACACTTAAAGCGGTAATGCAAACCCTCATTTCAAGCATTATCTATAGGCTACTGAGTCTGACAGTCCAGTATAACGTAATTGCATATTTGTATGGATTTTGTAGGCACTAAAATCGAGCTCCTAAACACTATCCGTAATGCTGAGCTTCCCGTCGCTGTTTACAGAGTCCAGCAAATGCCCATTAGTGGCTGCATGACTGCAGGGTCGAAGCCCCTTAAACTTGTTTAATCACTCTCTGAGACCAGTCAAAACAAAAGTAGGATGCAGATCCGAGATCAGCCCTGGTCTTATAACTATTACTTAGTGACAAGCCTGACTGATCATGAGACAGTTTAAAAGTATCGACATCAGCAATGGCAATCAGAGCATTTCACTCTGATCTCTGTCTTACATCTCGAGTTACACATAAAATGTGCATGTGAGCCTCTGTTTTGGCCTGGGTTTAACACAGCCCTCTGGGGTTATAAGGGGCCCTGCAGCAGTGCAGCAGAAAGACAGAAAAATACATTACGCAAGTATGCAAGCGCAAATGTTTCTTTGACCTATGCATTGTACGCACAGGGCTCTGTTAAACTTATAGGGTTATAGTTCACCCAAAAATGAAAAAATATTCTGTAATTTACTCACCCTAAAGCCATCCTAAGTGTATATGACTTTCTTCTTTCAGCCAAACACAATCTAAATATTCACAATCTGTCAGCTTTATAACAGGAGTGAATGGTATCTGTTTTTTGAAGCCCAAAAAAGCGCATCCATCCATCATAAAAGTAATCCATATTGCTCCACCGGGTTACTTGAGGCCTTCTGAAGCTGATGTGTATTTTTGTAAGAAAGATATCCATTTATATATCTTTTTAAAAAAAGTTCATATAGAGTCAAGTTCCGGCATATGACGTAGCCTATAGGAGAATGATCTCTGTGATTTTGTTGCATAAGACATGTTCCTGGATCAACATTTCCGTCCCAAAATGTAGTCCTTACCCAATCCCTACCCCTAACCTAAGCCCTACCCATAACTTTTCCCTAAAATCAGAGGGTAATGATAGTGAAAAACTTATAATAATATAATAATATTGGATTATAATGTGAATTATACTAATAACTTATAACTTCTTTTGTGTTTAATAGAAGAAAGACACTCATACAGGTTTGGAAAAACATGAGGGTGAAATTACGGCAATTTTTGGGGCGAAATATCCCTTTAAAAGGTTTGCGACCCCTATAACCCGGGCGGCCTCCATTTCAGATTTGTATTTGTTAATCACAACACTATGTCATAAACTTTAGTTACCCTATATGAGCTAAAATACACCTAGCTTATAAAAAACAAAGAACATCTACATTTGTAAACAGTTCAGTAGATTGAACTGTTCTAAATATATGCACCACATAAAACAGGCTTATTCGGAGATGCACCGACAACTAACTTAACTGAAACTGTATGATCCAGTTGCCTTAATGTAACCATTTAACTTGCCTGAGGGGAGAGCAAGGTTAGCAAGGACAACTAGGTTATACCAAAACCATGTCACATCTAGGCTAACTATGCATTGCATCAGTGAGGGTGAAGGTGGAAATCTCCCGCAAAAACACAACAAAGATAAGGATGGAGTAGCCTATAAATAGTATACCGCTAGAGCGTGATACTATTTACTATTTAATTCAGTGCACTTCAACTGCATGGTTTAACGCAAGGCACATTCTTTTTATTGTGTAGTAGTGGCATCTAGCGGTCAATGTGAGAACAACTAGTAAGGCCACCACAGGTGACGTATGATCAATTGCACGTAGGCTCCATTGTAACCTATGATTTTAATCTTTGCATATAAAATAAATGAATAAAAAACATGTTTAGGCCAACCAAACAGTTGATAGACCCCATTGACTCCCATAGTATGAACAAAAAGAAAAAACAATGGTTACAGACATCAAAATATCTTCTTTTGGTGGTTCAACAGAACACATCTCGTAACGTTTGGAACAACTTGAGGGTGAGTTTAATTTAAAATATTTAAAATTTAAATAAAATATTTTAAATTTAGTTTTAAAATGAAATAAATAAAATTTAATTTTAAAATTAAATAAATAAATTTTAAAATTAAATATAATATTTTAAGTTTAATTTAAAATATTTTAAATTCATATTATTTAAAATAATGACATATATTTCATTTTTGCATGAACATTTGAATTGACCATACGAGACTATTTAATTTAATCATGCGAATCAAAATATCTATAGGCCCTATTTATCTGGTAGTCTATCAAAGTTTGAGTAAGCTAGTGAACATGTTTTAGGTAGCTTTGAGATCACGGACAAGCATATATATTTTGTTTTTTATTGGCCAGTGGAATGTTTGCTGGAGAAGTTACTAAAAAAACATTCTTGGCCAGCTGTCGGGTATTGGCGCCTGAGAGCCGCTTCCCTGCAATGATGCACATCTCGACTATCTGTATGTCCGTAAAATGAACATCACCTTCTAAATATAGTGCGCTTATATAGCCTCTATGTAATTGTGTACTCCATATTCATATGTGATCAGTAGCCTAAGGAGATATATAACAAATCCTACTATGGGTAAGGAATGGCTCATTAATAATAATAACGTCGAGTTAAAGTTGCTTGGTAACCGTCCTGACCGTCACGTGACGCTAATAGTCATAAGCCAGCCTTCGTCGGAAAGAATCGCCTTTTCTGAGGAGAAAACTGGTTCCGATCTATTCATTTAATGGAATGAAGTTGTTATTTCCAGCAATTTTCATTTTATGATTTCTAATTTCAAAAATGAAAAACGATTAATCCTTAAAGCTTTTGTGTTTAACCGAACATTAATTTTGCCAGCTAATTCCCGCCCACTTACTAACGTTCGATTTTAAGCCAATCGTTACCCCTTCCGGACTAACGTCACATTACTCACTTAATATTCATAAGATCGGCCTTCCCCATAGTAGGACTGCTCGTCGGGATTCGTTGTGAGGGAGAGCGATGATGTCATATGTGAAAACTTAACCCACTCCCCCTAGTGAGAGGCGCTGATTTGCCTTTCACATAATTTTCTGCAGAAGTTTTGTGAAGTGAACTAGACACCGCGCGACCTCAAGTTACGAAAAACTGTCACACATCATCCGAGGACTAACTTTTCCGCATCTGGGACGTGGATATCGGACGTTCAATAACGGGACAGGCTTATAAATCGAGCCCATCATCCTGGACGGGCTGAAAAGTTACAAGCGAGCAAAATGAACCGGAGCTTTAATAAATCGCAATCTTTGCGTAGCTTGAACATGAACGCAGTGGAAGTGAAAAGCAAGGTGAGTTGTTTGAAATGCACACTGGATAACTATTTTACGGGAATAGTTTCGTTGCAGTTACACGATGTTGTATATTTTTAGATGGTAAAAATAGGGATGGCTAACTTTGGTTAGCTCATGTCAAATCGTATTATTTGTGGTCTTTGCATAGTACTTATTTACTTACGTCAATTGAAAATAACGTTTCCCTCTGCTTTTGAGAATTGCATTTTGTTACATCAGCGTTTTTCTTCTTACTTTTTAGTCAGCTCCTGTAAAATAAGTTGCAACACAACCGTTTTTGGCGCTTGAACTGTCACATTAATGTATAGTGTTTATGTTTTCCGTGACTTTAGATCTCCAAAATAATATAAAACCTTTAAATTGAAATGTTTCAGTCTTTCTGTAGTCTGGCTGCAGCATGTGGCTTTCAGATGGGAGCTTCTGCTCTTGTGCATTCTTGCTGCTCTCTGAAGTTTTGTGTTTGTAATCTTCACATCAGGTCTGGTTAAATACTGTCCTCATTTCCAACTGTTCGAAGATAGTATTCTAACAACACAAGGACATATTTACTCATTTGACAAGAGCAAACACGAGAGCTGATTCATTGGGATGGGCTCTTTATTTGTCAGTTGGACAAAGTGAAACTTTTTAGTTTCTTCTCTTCAATGGCAGCACAAACTAAACCACTGTTAACATTGATACTTTAATAATCTCATGAGGGAAATGGGATTAAATGGATAGTTTACCCAAAAAGGAAAGTTTATATATTTGGTTGAACAGAAAATATGATATTTTGAAGAATGTTGAAATGAAACTCAATGTGTGCCGTCAACTGTTTAGTTGCACCATTCTTCAAAATATTGTCTTTAATGTTCAATAGAATAAAGATGGATACATAATGATGACAGAATTTCTCTTTTTTGGTTAAACTACTCACATTAAGATGTTCTTTTCTGTCTATCATTCTATTATAATTGTTCCTTTGGAGAATAGCATGATTTTCATTTACATCATGATAGATTTATCATCACTCAAAGTGGAGCCATGAAGACCTTTCATATACAGTAATTGTTCAATTTGCCTGGGAAATATCTGACAAAGCTTCAACCAAGCTTTCACAGAAATAATTTGTCTGTCACCGCTCGTATAATGGTGGTGTGGACTACATCTGATGGAGACAGTATCTAACTAGATGATTCATTACATGTCTCTGCTTTCCCATTTGAGATGTCTGTCACTTTATTCACTGTATATTCAAAAATGAATGAGTGGCTGCAAACTCAGTTGTCTGTTGAACTAGACTTTGGCTAGACAAACTTTTATAATGTGGTTATGGATGTGATGGTCCTAATTGTTGGAATGTGTGGGCGACGTGCCAGATCCAGACTCCGTAGCCATTGTCTGATTATTATTCGCCTCTATTATTCAGTCGTGCTCGTCTAATTCATAACGGCCTGAATCCCTGCTACTGTTGTCAATGAAAGGAGCCACTGTTTGGGGTCTGTAAAGACAAGAGGGCCCGTTACATTTCTCTTTTCTTCGAAGATACCTATATATGTTTGAATGGTGTCAGTGGATCAACCCGCTTTCCCACTGAAACCTGGAAGAACCAATACTCGCCCCGGAACAAAAAGTATCAATGGATGGATTTGTGAAACTTAAACTTGCGAGGCAAGAATGTTTATGGAGTTGTTATCTAAGATCTTCCTGCTATGATGTTTGGAACATTGTTTATCAACCATATCAAAAAGGATGTGTTACTCCATTGTGATGCAACGTTGTGATGTCACTAATCTCTCGGTATCACACGTAGTGTTTTAATGATGTCACCACCTTGTTCCGGTACATCACAATCAAGGAAGGGTTGTTTGGCTTGGTGATAAGAGTGCATGAGGGTTTCTGAAATGAACCATGAGCCAATGTTCTTTTGTGAGGAGCTGGTTTTTTTCCTCCTCCCACCACTTTATATCTAACATGTCCAGGGCTTTGTACATCTTCCAGAAACACTCCTCCGACTGCTCTTTCAATTCTGTTTTCCACTGACCAAGCTGGATCTCAATTAGAAATGTATTTTTGGAATGCTATACTGACATTTGATAAGATTGGGTTTTGGTGGGTACTGAGTGTCACACAAGTATTTAACACAAAGAGCTGTGTATCTGGCTGTGTTTTGACTTGCCTGAACCTGTCAGAGTTTGAGGTCTGATAAAGTGTTTTAGCGGTTCTCCTATTACTCAGGATTTCAATGTTGGAAACTGTGTACTTTATGCTCTGTGTAAGCCTGTATACTCAATTATCTGGGGTCATGTTATTGTTTTTAAGATTGAGGCGGCACATGGATAACAACAAAATTAAGATGGATTCAGATTTACACTGTGTCCTAACCAGATGCGATAAGATTCCAGTTATAAGAAATTTGTACGACAGACAGTGACAAACAAGGGGGAATATCATGAAAAATCTAATTAGTATTTTATTGGTTTTTCATGATACCAGAATAGTGTTTGGTATTAATAACATTTCATCTTGATTCCACAGCAAAAACAAATATGTTATTAAATGAAGGTCTGGATTAGACCTTATTTCAATTAGGACATTTAAATAGCTAGCTTTTATAAATGTGCTTTACAAAAGAAAACCATTACTGGTATGCATCTTGAGACAAAACAATGGCACTGATATATATTTTAAGAAATGTCAATGCAAGTTGCTTTCAGTTAACCCTATGATGGTCCTCGGTCACTTCTGACCGAAATAATTTAATGTTTTGAATTTTAAAAAAATCACAGCTTCATCGAAAGGTTATGATACTTGGTGACTTTTCTGGAATGTGTATACAAAAATAAATTGAGGTCATGATCCGAGCATGCTAAGTGGCCGTAAAAAATGTTCACACTCGTGGTCTTCGAACGGTCAAAAATGACCGACCCATGGGAAATGAATGGGAAATTTACAAAACACAAAAATTCACCAAATTTTTCAAAAAAAAAAAAATTTAAAATAAGAAATTGTTTTTGAGATTGTTTCAATTATATATTCAAATCCATAAAAATAAATAAATAAATGTGTTCATAAACAGTGTTCATAATTATTATTATTATTAATGTAGTAGAGAGAGAGAGAGAGAAATATTTTTCCAAGGCAAAAATAGACCATAAATGTTCCATAAATATTAATAAATTCAATCAAATTGACTCAAATTACTAAATTTAAAAGAATTAATATTATAGAACAAAAATAAAGTGCATTGGTTTTTAATGGGATGGAGGAAGGTTCGATTTTAGGTGTTCGGTCACTTCTGACCGGGAAGGCTCGACGTGACGTGACTCCTAAACGAAGACCATCAGAGGGTTAAAACTGCTCAAACATTAATTTTAGTCTGGGACTACTAGACTTAATTAAGTGTTGTCTGTGGAACTAGGGATAATTTTTATTTTATTCTTACCTTATTTTATTTCTCAATGCAACATTATGCTTGTTTTTCATGTTATTATTCAAGTAAATGGTAAGGAACAAAGAAATAATGTTGTCCTTGGCCTACAACCATGTCATATAACTCTCAATAACACTAAGAAGTGGCCAAGCCATTAGTCTTCGCAAAATAAAACATTGTCCGAAATGTGTCTGGCTCTCAGTGGAGTTATCTATGTTTAAATAACATAACTTGATCATTTTACCCTGACTTTAGTAATTTAGCCTTGAATACGCTGCTCAAATTGTTACAGTTTGCTGAAGAAACCATGATTAACATTATCATTAACTCTCAGAGAAAGAACAACAACAAAGTATGTCACCATTTAATGTCAATTTAAAACAATTTGTTCTCCACATTAAAAACAGAAAGATTGGATCAATGAAACATACTTTATTTATTTAGTCAGTGACGCAGCTCGGATGTCTATGCTGATAAATGGGTTAAATTCTCACACTTAGGCAGTGGGATGGATGTTTTCGTAATTCATATGTGTCTGCTATTGGGCTCACATTGTCACATGCAGTCAACTTGATGTCACACCGGCTGCCACCCCAGAGACCCTCTGAGTGTATTTCTGCTGCTTCACATTTATATTTCATGTGCTAATGACAGACTGCCTGCGGTTAATGTAGGACTCTGGTTCTTGGGGCATAATTACAGTCCATGAGTGAATGCTGGGATTCTGCAGACTCAACCGCTGCTGTGAAAGACAAAGTGAGGCCAGTGTTTTTCAGGCTGGATGGGACGACCCACGCATTGAATCAAGACTCGCATCTGCGTGACAGTCACGTGATTTGAGACAGGCCTAAACTCAGCTTGACCCCTTTGGTGAAGGGGACAGACAATTTCCTCTTCGAATATAGGCGAAGCTATTCTCTCTGGCATCAGAGCTTGGCACTTCAAACCAAGTGACTTTAAATGCTGCCATTATGATTAGGGCCCTATAAAATCCGTTTTATTTTTTCCCAAATTCTGCTTTTTCCATTTTAATTTTTGCAATTCCGTTTTTGATTTAATTTTTGGGAATTCAGTTTTTTACCTTTACTGTTACTCTTTTAGTTGTAAAAAGAGTGTGCTTTGTATTTCAGTGATCAGTGCTATTTAGTATTATTGATTTACTATTGTAGTTTATAATATTTGAGATTTTTAGCTTTTATTTTAATTACATTTTTCTAGTATATTTATGTTTTTGTTTTATGTAGCAGGGTTCCAGACTGCGACCATTTTTGAGAATTTGCAAGTTAAAATTGTATGTAGTCGCATATGTGTGAGTGGACGCTCGCGCAACAGATCGCCGTTGTATCAGCTGCTGCAGTCCGTAACTTAAAAAAACGTCCGTAACGTAAAAAAAAAGGTGCGACCAAATCAAATGCTGGTGCGACCAACTGAGAAAGTTGGTAGCACCAGTTCAACCACTGGGAAAGTTAGTCTGGAGCCCTGTGTAGTTTTTATTTGTTTAAAAATATTTAAACATTTTTAGTTTTCAAAATTTAAAAATTTAATACTTGAGCTTATATTCTAAATTTTATTTAATTTAAGATTTTCCATCTAATAGCCTACGTTGTTTTATTTCATCTTTATTTCAATAATAAATACATGTTTAGGGCCCTATAAAATCCGTTTTATTTTTTCCCAAATTCCATTTTATTTTTTCCCAAATTCCGTTTTTTCCGTTTTAATTTTTGCAAATTCCTTTTTTTCCGTTTTAATTTTTGGGAATTCATTTTTTTACCCTTTACTGTTATTTTAGTTGTAAAAAGAGTGTGCTTTTTATTCCGTGATCGCAGAAATTATAGGGCCCTACATGTTGTTGTAATAGTTTTAGTTAATAATCCTAACCGTGATCCCAATTGTGCTTAATATCTGTCCTGTAGAGTAGGATTATTACTTTCCAAATCATAGTACATTAATAGTTTATTAATGGCATAGCAAAACACTTAAAAAGCAGTGCAGAGGAAAAGTAATGACGTGTCCTGTCATTGTGTGCATGTCCCTGAGTGTGTGTTCTGAGAAGATTGGTTGGGTTTGTTCACCTGTGCAGGGGTGACATCCGCTTGTGTGTGTTGTGGAAGTTCGTTCTGCTTACTCATCATCCAGTATTGTGCTTCACTCTATTGTGTCTCTGTCCCTGTTTGACTCCATTTCCTCATTACAAACTGCAGAGCTGCCAAGACGGCCGAGCTGTCTGTTAAAGCCCTGGCCGAAACACTCTTTATCTCTCAATGTCAGTGTTTTGTGATTTCTGACATGTCTGAAAGCTAAATAGATTAACTTGAAGGCCATTAAGTTACAGAAATAAGTGTCGTCTTCAGTTTTAGTCAGGAAACAGACATAAGATGACATGTATTAGGTCTAGTTTGAAACTTGATAAAATGAGGTTGGTGTGATTTTTCACCTTGAAAAAGTCCACTGTGGTTCTCATGGTGCTGGAGAATGTGAAAATTGTAAACCTTTGTTTTAAATCTTTGTTTGGCTGGAAGGTGGGCTGTTTTCATTGAAGCACACACACACATACAGACAGTTACTCACACACAGAGATCACACAGCCCACTTACAGAAAGATTCAGGACTCGGGAGAATTTGTTGTCAAGACTGGCCTTTGACTTATATTAATAAAATAGCTTTACTACTGAAAAGATGCCTTTATATCTTTAAGGTGTATCTCGTCTTTTTTTAAAGCAATTAAACTCACAACTTCACTAGTAGAGAGATGCAATTACACACACAATCTGTCTCTCACTCTTCATTCATTCAAATACATAAATGCAATATTACTGCAATGCTTTGTCTCTGTGTCTGATTTAAAGTGGGTAGAAAGCTAAATCTAATGACCTTTGACTTGTCAACTTCTGCAAATGACCAATACCAATGACAGTCCACATACGCAGAGTAGCCAACTTCCAATGG
Organism: Hybognathus amarus; assembly: GCA_030378365.1. Lineage (NCBI taxonomy): Eukaryota > Metazoa > Chordata > Actinopteri > Cypriniformes > Leuciscidae > Hybognathus > Hybognathus amarus. The sequence continues at coordinate 53,884 of JAQIUQ010000339.1, forward strand.
GGATATAAGCAGAGGAGATTGCTTAAAATTTCCGTATGAGATCATATGAATTGATACGAATTGGCAACCAATTCGCCAAAGCATAAACTATGAGAGTGTGTTGGTCAATCGATAGACTTTTTCACATGTTTTTATGCAGGCACACTTTAGAGAATCTAACAGCAGGATTTGCGAAACTTGCGAGGCGCATGTTATACCATAATTATAAGATATTCAAAGACATTTGAATGATAAAAATGCATATTTGCTGAATGCTGAGTAGGGTTTGGTATCGAGAATCGAGTATCGATTGGAATCGGGACTAACTTTCGTTTTTCCCGGAATCGTTCAAAAGTTAAAATTTCGATTCCTAGTTTCGATATTCACAGTCCGTCGACCGAAGAAGAACCGCTGAACAACACAATGAAGAAGCATTTTCGCGAAGTGTTGGCATAACCACTGAGTCGAACATGAGTAGCTACGTCGGCGGTCCAAAGTGTTGCTTCACTTTTCTAAAAATAACGAAATCTCGGCAAAATGCAACATTTGTGACAAAAGGAGTATTTGTGACAGAAGGAGTATTTCCTTCAGAAAGACCGTTGGTTAGATAAACTTTTTTGACCCTGCCTCTTAAAAGAATCGGAATCGAAATCGTTAGGAACCGAATCGAAACAAGGAATCGAAATCAGAATCGTTTAAATTCAAACGATACCCAACCCTAATGCTGAGTGAGAAAGTACTATAGCCTTTTTTGCTCCTTTCTATAACTAATACAAATGCAAATAATTTTTCATATATAGTTTACCTTCTTCTTTAATGTTTACTTTTGATAGACCGTACACTGATGAAGAACAATACTGTCAAAATAAAAGTCCTACTGCTGTCAAAAGAAATGTCTGCCTCTAACATGTATCGGCTTATCAACAAGTATGTAACTTATCGATTATTAGAAAAGGCCATATGTTTAAACATTGGCCAGTGTATCGGGTGGCCAGTAATCCATATCCCCTAGATTTGTCAAAAGCCCTATAAATATCAATGTAGTGATGTTTTGTGACAGCATGCTGACGTCTGCGTTTCTTTTGCAGTATGGAGCAGAGTTCCGCAGGTTTTCAGTGGATCGAGTAAAACCCGGCAAATTTGAGGAATTCTACAAACTCATCATGACAATCCATCGTATCGCAAACATGGAGGTGATGATCGGATACGCCGATGTTCACGGAGACCTCCTCCCCATCAATAACGATGAGAACTTCAGCAAGGCCGTGTCCACCGCACACCCCCTGCTGCGACTCTTTATCCAGAGACAAGGTACGAGCTCTCTCACTTCCCACCCACATCCGTTTATTCAAAGTGGATTTTCCTGCTTCATTTGAAGCTTTGTCTGGTGACTCATCTTGCCTGAAGATCTCAGTTGACTTGGGACGCCTTGGTTTCAAGTTCTTCTAAACCCAATTGGGTCAGTTAGGGGTTAAAAATCCTGCAGAATGTAGAGTATGAATTAAGTAAATACTTTCAGAGTGATTCATCCCACAATTTCTGTGGTCCTGTGGGTAAGCAAAATACTGGGTAAATAGGTTCATGTAATCTGTGATTGTATGCTGTGTTTTGAAGCATACAGAGGCACGTTCCCAAACGTGGCCCCATGTGCAGTTATTATGTTGTCACCAGCACACACATGTGTGTGATAGAACCGCTGTGGTCTGGAGATAACTTTCTACAGGAAAGGCTGCTGGGGTTTGATGGCAGGGAAGAGAGTGACAGTTCTTTCCTGTGGAGAGACTCCGACTCTTCCTGTAAATCCCAGTGCACCCTTAAAGACAAATCAGCATCCTGTAGCTGAACTGTTTCAATGTTACCCCTTTTCCACCAAAAATAACTGGTTCGGAACTGGTGCTGGTTCAAAGTTGGTTCAGAGTTGGTTCAACTTGCGAAAAGTTTGTTTTTCCACTGACTAGAGCGCCCAGGAACAACGTCGTTACGTCACTGTACGTCTCCATTGCGTTTTAGCTAGAAAACGCATGCAAGTACAACATTACTTTGAGATTATCTCTAACTCGTGTACCAAGAAGGCTTTAAAAACAATTGAAATATGTAAGCCTTTTAATCTTTTCGTTTGATATGTAATCTTTTCTGATAAGTTATGTACCGCTGTCTTGTGTCTTTTTTTTCTTTCTTTCCATTTATTTATTCTATATTGTGGGGATGCACCGATATGACCATTTTGGCCGATACCGATAAGCCGATAATTTTTTATATTTGAAAGTTGTAACCGATATATTGGCCGATAAATCTAAATCCAAATTTTTAGACAATTTTTGAGAGCCTGATTATAAAAAAGTCTCCTCATTAAAAGCCTAACAAATACAAACAGAATTATGATGTTCTTATTTTAATGTTGTGTAGCCGATATGACAGACTTGCGCTGCACATTTTGCACTTCAACTGGATTTTCCTTTTTAAAGTGATTTCAATCATATTTCAAGCAATTTAAAAGCATCGTGTTGAACAGTGCACATCTAAAGTGCCTCAGCTCAAGCAAATAATACATTATTTATTGGCTTTTAGATATCGGCTAAATGTTCTTGTTGGGCCGATGAACGGTAAAATTAAAAATGTTCGTTTTAAGCCGATACCGATAATGTGGCCGATATATCGTGCATCCCTACTATATTGTGATAGTTTTCTTCTTTGCTTTTAATGTTTTCAATAAAAAAAAAAATAGAAACGCTTGACGCCAACTTAAAGCATAACAATTACAAAGGCGAACTTTCTCCTGGCTTTGTTATCCTATATTATGGTCAGAAAAGATGTTTAGAACATCTGTAAACCCGCCCAGCCCCCGACGTAAGCATGACATGGTAAAAGGACGGTTCCAGTCCAGCAAAGAGTTGATGCCGCTTTGGAACCAGTTTTCCCGGCCAAGAGACCGGTTCTTCAGCGGTCGAAACACAAAGAACTGGTTCGCACGCAGGCACCGGCTCTCAAAATGCTTTGGTGGAAAAGGGGCTTGTGTGTTAGATACTTTGGTCAGTCCTTTTAACATCAGAGAATTTGTGTCCAAATTGTAGTGACTGCTTTCCAAAATGGTTGGTACTAATGATATATTTGGAAGGCCAATATATTTGGAATTTTTTTTAGATTATTGGATATATGTAGCTTGGTTAAATAAAATTAGTAGCCTATTAGTTTGCCTTTTTGTCAATTGCAAAATCTGTCCAAACTTGTGAATAATGCATGGTTTCTGTATTTAAAGTCGGCATTATTTGCCATTTTCAACCCCATAATTTGACACATTTCCAAATATTCAACAAAAAAAATATAGGATATGACTTTATCAACAAGTGGTTCATTTTAAAATAGTGTTTTGTTAAAACAATTTTGCTATTTGCTAGCATTAGTTGTGTGATGTCTTTCACTAAAAAAGTTGTTCTGTAGCTGGAATTGTTTTTAGTCGCTATCTCAAAATGCAGATATTAATTGTCAGGGATATATTTACTTTTCAAACAGTTTGGGGTCAGTAAGTTTATTTATTTAATTTATTTATTGGAGTTGAATAGTTCTATTTAGCAAGGGTGTATTAAATTGTAAGTAAAAAACATTAAAGGGGTAAAATAATGCAATTTTCACCAGATGTAAAATAATTCTGTGATATCCCCATGTGTGTATGTGAAGCTTTAGCTCAAAATACCCTCAGATATGGGGATATGACCAAAATTGTGTTTCACGGTATGACTAATTTTATTTTCACGGTAACGATATAGTTATTTATATTAGAGTGATCCTGAAAAAAATCGACAAAAGGGGCTTTGTATAATAAATAAACCCAAATACTTTAAAAAATCAAAAGTACGTCACCTTGATTTTTTTCTTTTATTTGGTAAAATATTTTCTTTGGTAAAATATTTTGATAGCAAAATATATTAAACTAAACACACTCATCAACTTTTAGATGAACTTCCCACAACAGATTGATATTAAATACAACTGCTGAAAATGCGCCTTTGCATTACAAGAATTAATTATGTTTTAAATTATACTTAACTAGAAAACCACTATTGTAAAATTGTAATAATATTCATCAAATAAAGTAAAATTGTTATAATATTCAATATTCCTTATATAGTATGTGTTTGTGTGTAGTATGTATGTGTTTTTTTTTTGGTGAACTGGGCTTTGCTGTTCATTTGAGGGTTCAGATCGCTCTGTTCTCAAAGAAACTGCAGCCTATAGAAATCAGGTCACAGTCTACTGGTATGGTGGGCATTTCACACAGACAAAAGAGCCACGTGAAAAGAGACAAAAACGAGAGAGAGAGGCACCTCAGCAGGCTGGGCTGTGCTCATCTTTCCACATCCACAGATAGGACGCTTCTTTCTACCGTGCTTTAAAGGTATGAACGCTACTCTGAAATTATTTGCATACTTCCCATCTCAACAGTTGCACAACCGTAGTCCATTAATGCCTTCAAGGAAGACACAATGCATACCCACACTCCAAAAACAAGCTGCTTTCAGTCTTTGACATCTTTTGCGTAAAGCAGGCATTCTGGTTCCTCATAATTAGTGTGTTGATTTATTTATAGCGATCAGATTTACAATTTTCACCTGGCAGCAAAAACAAAAACAACAAAAGTTGAAAAATGTAGACTTGCATTGAAGTTTCATGTTGTATTATAGTAAGATTCAGTTTGACACCGTACGTTTTTGACAACGGTGTTTGAAATACATTGGAGGATTTAAATGTTAGCTTTTCTAGATTTGATAAAAAAAATCTAAAATGTGGTCAAACCGTTCATGCATGTTAAGTTTTACTCCTCTTGACGGCTTGGCTTCCAGTCGTGGATTACGTAAGTCGTGTTTTCTTGCGCCAGCACAAGCTTTTAAGTGGTCAGCAGGATTTGTACTATTATGCTAATTAGTTTCTTTGCTCGTTGCTGTGAGTGCCATTCAGCGCTCATAGTGACCATTGTGAATGCTGAACAATGAGGTGCTTTCTCACGATTTGGCTGTCTCTTAACCTGAGCATGAGTAAGCCCGTAACAGGCAACGCTTGCTGGGCGGTACCGAAGAGTCCAAACATTCCCGTCAATCATGAGTTCCTGACATAGACATGACTTTGTGTGAGTCAGTGTGAATGAGAGATCATTCCAAAAACAGAGGTACTTCTCTTCAGGAGCCAGAAAAGCCACATTGGTTCAGGACCACAAATGGATAGGACTGTAGTTTATACATGTAAGCGCATTCCATAAAAAAAAAATCAAGGACTTTTAGAGTCTGGTTTATTTTTGACACATTCCACAGCAGTGCTTGTGCCCCAAAATATATCGGACATCCACTTTCTGAATGTTGACGGCATCATTTATGAAAATGTTCCAAACCTATAAGACTTGGGTTAATCTTCGACAAACAAATTAAGATATTGTTAAAGACTTGGGTTAAACCACTCGATTCTCGATTCAAAGGAAGGGTTGATGCGATTGTATGGGTTAGTGACATCTAAAACCAAGCTGTAGTCCCATTTTTTTTTTTTTGTAGGCATTAAACTTCCTGATATTTAAAAGACAATATCTCTCTGCTTACATTGAACTTTCAAAAACTATTTAAAATGAAAAAAGTGAAATCATTAATCAACCCCCCTTCCCGCCCTTTAAGATACTACTGACAGAATAATATTTCTTTAGCTACGTTTTGTAATATTAACAACAGATTTTAGTCTAACAAACCTTCAGAACAACAATACTGTTAGTTTTAAAGGGATACTCCACTTTTATTTGGAAATAGGCTCATTTTACAACTCCCCAGAGTTAAACAATTGAGTTTTACCGTTTTCGAATACCATTCAGTCGATTTTCTGATATTTAGAAGAATATCAGTAACGAAACAGTTTTTGGTCTTATTGAATTGCTTAGTAGGAAAAATATATACTATGGTATTCAATGAAACCAAAAACTGTCTGTTTACTGATATTCTTCTAAATATCAGAAAATCGTCTGAATGGATTCAAAATGGTAAAATCCGACTGTTTAACTCTAGAGAAGTGGTAAATGAGCCTATTTCCAAAAAAGTGGAGTATCCCTTTAAACTGTATAATCAGCTAACTGTTTAATTTCACTAAAAAGGGTAATTAATAGTAAGAATGCATGGGCCAATTCTGGGCAATACGAATGTTAAAAAGCAACTAGTGACCGAGAGCCGATATTTGTCACTTGCTCATTTATTTGAACTTTTGTTATTAAAATAGATTTCTGTTTTAATCAAGTTTTCGGTTCTCAAATTAAAAACCACATGCATTAAGGTATACTAGCTAGTTTAGTACTGAAACTGAAATCCATTTAACATTCAACAGGCCTATTTGGAATCAAACTTAACTGGTTGTGCAAGGCATTTAAAAATCGAACCATTTTTACTTTCTCTTATATCGCAAAATAAAGGTTGATGAGCCGCTTGAAGTGCCTACAAGGTTCAACCACAGCAACAGTCTTAACACACATGGACAAAACAGTTTCTTTAAATGCCCCCCTGGTGCCAACAAAGCTCTAAAAACACACAACTTTATATTTCTCTTTTCTTTTTCTTCCTTTCTTTTTCCGCTCTCTTTAACTCCCTCAGTGGAGACTTCCTTTATTTAAATGCTCTATAAAGATGGCAGTCTGGGTTAATTTCCTTTTCTTGGGTTCAGCCAGACACGGACTTGATCTCACGTAGCAGACACTGACTCAGGGCTTTCTAATGCCCAGACCCAGATCTCACCCTGCAGAGACAGACACTGGGGACTTCCACACCAGAGCATTGTGGGAAAGACCAGCCTGATATGCACCTGTCCTGGCCTGTGTTTGGCAAGATGCACAGAAACGCCCCCTAGATTTCTGGGTAATGACTAATCTAGGGTCAGAGAAAATAAATGTAACTGATTCTTGCACAGGGACAATGCAAAGCTACTTATTTAACAACATTTTTCAGTAGTTTTGCAAAAAGATTTCTAGTAACAAACTTGCTTTTTTCACCCATCACATTATATTGGGTACACATCCGTCCTAATCAAGCTGATCATGTGCTGATTAAAGGATCATGTGACACTGAAGATGCATGTAGTGCCTTCTGAAAAGGCTGTAACATCAAAAAACGTACTGACTCCGTATAATTAATAAGTGCAAATATAAGTTAAGTGTTCTTAGTTACTTTGAAGTGCATTTAACTTTTTAAAAAGTGTATCTCTTTTTTTCTCCTTGGAAGTAGGATATATAAGATAAGAGGATTGTTTTGAATTTGCATGGATAGTAATTACAGAAGGGAAATGAACAAGATTCTTAGGTCTGGGAACATGACCCAGAAGTTTTGTTTTTCTTATGTAATTCGCTCCATCATGTCTTTGTTTGTGACGATAATAAACTGATGCTGTCCTGTTTTGAAGCTTCATCCTGTTCATCTTTGTCATGCAGCATCTGTTGCCTAAAAATGAACATTTGAATCATAAGTGTTTTTTTTTCCCTTACTGTGAAAGTTTAGAGGGTAAAAACACAGACATGTGTTCTTAGTTTTTTCATGCCCAAATTAGAAATGAAGTTGATTGAGAACACATGTCCTGTCAGAAGTCTTCATAGCGTGTTAGAGGGGTGGCTACAGCTTTATGGTCAATGTAATATAAGGTTATGAATCATAATTTACTCTGTTGTTGTTTACTTTTGGCCTTTGTTTCTGCTGGTCAATCATGGTCATGTAGAAAGATCTTTTTAAAAGAAAGTTAAAGGTTAAACAAGTTAGTCTAAATCTGTTCTGGGCAGATGAGACGTCTGGTTGTGGGTCACAGACGTTATTCCTGTGGGTGGATGTTTCTCTATGTAAACAACTTCTTTCTGGTATTCTTGTGTATGCTATTATTAATGCTCAAAATATCCCTCCAAGTCTTCATATACACTCATATATTGTATTAAAACCCTTGTAATTTGATTACTACTAATGGTTTATTTGCTGCTGTATCAATTTGTCCATTCAAATTTATATGAAAATCAATTCACAGCATTGTAATTGTGCAAATTGGGGCATTAGTAAAAGTTTGGTAGTGATCAAGCATAAAGGTTTTTTATGTCAGGCTAGTATAAAATCATTTACATTTTTAGCCAAATTCCATGTTTATCTGCACAACAGGTTACTATTGAAATTAAAATATGAATGATACATTGTGATATTGTTTAATAGGCTATTCTTTAAAATGGTTATTATTATTATTATTATTATTATTATTATTTTGAGAAGTAAATTCTAAACAATAGTAATATATTTCTGTCAAAATGTCATGAAATGCTTAAGTTCATGCTAAAATAGGGCCCTATAATTTCTGCGATCACAGAATAAAAAGCACACTCTTTTTACAACTAAAATAACAGTAAAGGGTAAAAAAAATGAATTCCCAAAAATTAAAACGAAAAAAAAAAACGGAATTTGGGAAAAAATAAAATGGAATTTGGGAAAAAATAAAACAGATTTTATAGGGCCCTACTAAAAACACACGAGCGCCATTCATTCGCCATCAACTGCACCATTTATTCACACTGAGACATGCAGAACATACAGACTTGGTATTTTTTATTTTATTTTTTTTATTAAGGAATTTCAAATAATACAAACATCAAAAACAAAAATAGACAAACAATCAAACAAACAAACCCCGGGCGCTGCAAGTTGAATAAATTGTACAATATACAATATATATGTCAGTATTACAAAAAAAAAAAAAAAAGTTATTCAAAATTTTCAGTAGGAAGGGTTTGAGAAGGTTCCCAAAGTCTCCTGAATTTGTCCTGTTTGTGGTTAGAGGTCATAAGTTAATTTTTCCAGAGGGAGAAAAAGGCTGACAGCTGGGAAATCCACATAGCAGACTTTGTATTTTAAAAAAAGTCTATTCAAATACTAGTTTAAGTCACCATTTGAGCTTAATTGAACTTAATTTATTATTCCCAATTGTGTGACATTATACAGTAGATTCTATTTTTATGGCTGGATTCTGTGATTATTTCACATTGCGGAAATCATATAGCCCAGTGATTACATGTAAAATTCATATACATCTGTATGAATGAGGTTATTTAAGTTCACAGCAGTGACTTACTGTATATACATCAGGCTGAGAACTAAATACAGGACACACAGAACATCAACAAACATGAAGGTTTCCTATCTGTGGCTTGTTGCTGTGGTTTGTGGAGCACATAGGCTAAATCAAACTGATAACTCTCTCTCAGACAAAAGATAAAGGTTTAGAATAGATAAGGTCAGATGTGGGTCTCTTGAACAGAGTTTGTGTCCCACATGTGTTTTGACTGTGTTTCACTAATGCCAGCATAATCACTTGAGCAAACTGACCTCGGGGTTAGAAACCATTTAGCCTACCTCCTAATACTTTTAGCTTCTAAATTTGTCTACTTTTTCCATTTTCTTCTCAAAATTGCTTGCAATGTTGCACAAAACACCAATTTTAAATGTTATTCGCAATATCAGACTATACAGTTTGACATTACCATTTCTGTAAATAGCGTTAAGTCAGCTTTCTGACTCGTAAAAGTTGAAAACAATGGGCTATTGTGTGGTATTCTATTCATTCATGCTTAAAAAATGAACAGCATTTTTGACAGCATAGCATTCAGGCCGTGCTTGTTAAATGGGTAAGCGTATTTCTTTGCATGCACTTGTAAATGTGCCTTTTTAATCTATACTGGAACGATCTTCAAAGTCTGCCTGCTAAAACTGCAGGAAATTACTTTGAAGGCATTCTTCTGGCATTGCTAGTTTTGGGCACTTTTAATAGCTAATTTTAGAAGAGAAGCACTTTTCTTTCTTCCAGAGAGAAAGACAGTCCATGAGGGATGTCTTAGACCATGACAGTGAGTAGTACAGAGAGTGTCTAGATAATCAAACAGTGAGAAGCTGGAGCAGCATTTGAGAATGAAAATGGACTATATTTATGATTAGTCTTTATTTGATGACCTTATATATATATATGAAGAGTTCAGATGCAAAAGCCTCTAAATGCCATTTGAAATTTTCTTCTAAAATGACCATTTTTATCAGAGCTTGTATATTTAAGTTCAGTAATTTCACTTTAAATGACAATTAATAGGTAATCTTCATTGCCATTTAAGTGAAATTCCTGAACTTAAATATACAAGCTTGATAAAAATGATCATTTGAAGAGAATTTCAAATGGCACTTAGAGGCTTTTGCATCTGAACTCTTCATATATATATATATATATATTCTTAAAATGATTCTTCTGTTAATGTGTGAACAACTTCACTAAACAATACGTGTAGCATGACTACCATCCAACAATTGCATAGAAGCTATGCGTTTTGTTACAATTTTGAAATTTGACTGTCAAATTTGTAAACTTTTTAATGAAATTCAATCAATAAATGCTGTTTTGGCGCTCTTTAAAGTAGTTGCACTGCAGAGCGGCTCTTTATTAGAAGGTATGTAAAGATGCAGTACATTTTATCAAAATGTGTCAAGTTTAATGTAATCGCTCATTCGCTCAATCATTTTACAGTTGTTGCACGTAACTTTATATACATCTCTTTTTAAATGAATGCAGTTTTATTACAGCCACTGTTTATATGTCAAAAGAATTGAAAACGATTATTTTAGGGTTGCTGCGGTAATCTGCTTTACAGCACTTGCCCACCCGTCAAAACCCCCTCTGTCTTTTTGATTATTTTTTTATGGTAATACAAATTATTGAGAACAGACTCTACAATTAAAGCACAGATCAGCAGCAGGAGTCAAATTGAATTTATCTTGAGTGTAAGGAGCTGACGATAGTGGCAGATTTAGTTTCAAAGTGCATATTTGGCAATATTTGGGATTTAAGCCCATTGCTAAAAGGGGAACCTGTAAAAGGATTAGTTGTGTTTTTCATTAGGGATAATAATGATGAACCCACCATTCAAGCAATTACCACCCCAAATTGGTGCTATTTCAGTACATTCATACACGGTGTGTGTCCAACGGTGCAGAGCAAGCTTTTTCAATTAATTCCTATGAATGTTCAACTTTCATTGGAATTCAGTTGAAAACACTCAAGCCGCTATGAATGCTCGACTGCGAAACTACTAAGTTGTTTTTACGTTCATTACTGTAATGTCATGTGCTTTGAGACATAAGGTAATTTAACAGCAGTGTGTCATGATGCTTTGCAGACTCCGCTTGGTGCGTTTCTGTTTTAAAGGAGGCGTGGCTTCCTAAAACATTTCTGAAGGGAGGGTGGAGATCTCAGAGCTTTTAAAGCTAGCTTGCTATTGCTAGCCTCTCTGAAATTGCCTACCCTACCTTTAAGTGAACGTTAGTTTATGGCAAAGGTATTCTAAATGTAAAAATACGAAAAAAAAACTATATCTGGTTTTGACAGAGAACCAATATGGCTATGATAAATTAATAAATAAATGACACCCATCTGATTAAGAAATACAGAGATTTTATGTGGTTTCCCAAATCTGTAACAAATGGCAATATCTTTCATAGCTGTTACTATAATGCATTTAAATCCTCCATGACATTAGTTTTCATACAGTCTAAACTTTTCCTTGATCCTTCCTCTTCTAAGTGTGCTTGTTATTTTTGGCGTCCCAAACTAATTTCGGTAGCATTTTGATTTCCATTGTTTTGTCTCAAATCTCTACCACAAATTGTTCGTTTTAATGTCTTTGCACAATGAGTTAGTCCTGATGTTTCATAAGTGAATCACTTAAATAGCAGTGCTTTTTACAGCATAAATCCTTCTAGAAGGTTCTGTCGTGTTTTCTTCTGTTTCCCCGTCTGTCTGTCTGCAGCGGCAGCCAACCACAGTGAACCGTTTGCACATCTGGCTGGTCGAGGCAGCAGAGCCCAGGGCTTCTGGGAAATCTGTAATGGGAGAATGCCTGGCCCTTCCACACATACAGCTTACCCACAGCTGTTTGTTCTCACCATGTGCCGCCACCACGAGCAGGCCTGAAAAATCAGCTGAACTCAGGAGCAGAAATTAATCTGCCCTCGCTGTGAGATTATTACATCCGTGATTGTTTGATATGGTGTTTATTTGTACCAAAAAGCTGTGTTCCTTTCTGTGCTGTGACTCTTATGTAAGGACAGCAGTGGATTATGCAATTCACGTGCTGCTGGCGAGTGAAGTCGCGTTTGGTAGAGTCCTGGGACATGCTGAGATTATTTTTGGCACTCATGGAGCTGTGTGTTGCCTCTTTCATATGAGGGAAAATGAATAATAAAATGACACTAGAGGTTGAGTTCTTTGTATTCTGGCTGAGTTTAAAGCGTTAGTCACAGTAGCGCGGCTTCACTCCTTTTGTTAGCGGTTACTCTGGATAACGTGATGCTTTTGTCTGCGCAGCAGAGACGAGCCTGAGGCGGTGCCATTAACAGCAACGATTCTCGGAAACATCATCAACGTTATTCATAGATCACCTTTATTTATTTGTTTTTTAGGGGAGATGGCAGCTGTACAGGCCATCTCTGATACAGCAGTGTCTCTGTCTGTCTTTCATGATTTGATACAGTCAGAGTCATATTATAAAATGTCCTGACTCTTTATAATAGGAGTCAATGGGTATATTTTTTTGGAAGTCCATCAAGCGCATCCATCCAGTGGTAAAAGTGCTGCAAAAAGGCTCTGGCGGGTTAATAAAGGTCTTATGAAGTGAAGGCGATGCGTTTGTGTAAGAAAAATATCCATATTTAAAACTTTATCAACTAAAATTAGACCCTTTTAACCCGCCAACATTTAACCTCAGAAGTCTGACCCCCAGTTACTGTTCAGTGCATGCTACGTTGGGCCTTGCAAAAAGTTGCAATTAATAGCCATTGTGAGAAGAAGAATTGTTTTTTAATTAATTTTTTTTTTCAAATAAAATTATATGCATAAATGGGTAGAAAGTGTGTGATTTTGTCGCTACTATAAGAACCACACACAATGTGATTTTTACAATGGAAGTAATATGATGTAAAGTATATGGGGCCAATTTCTTGGAGGATTTCAAAACTGAAATGTGACATCCGTTAAGCTCCTAATGATATTGGGCATGGCCTATGGTGTGATTGTAGCACCATTCATTTGTTTGTCTTTCTCTATAGAGGCAGACGTACAGATCCCAAAATATCTAAACAAGCTGTTTAGGAGCTTGAGTAATTAAATGCTCTGCTTATTTGGTTTTATGAAACTTTCTGAATGTTTTAATGGTACAAAAATGTCTTGTATGTCAAAAGGAACCCTTTAAATAACCCCTTTAAAACCCATGTATGTTTTCTTTCACACTAAAATCATGATATTGAACACTGATATTGTTCCCCATGGCTATACTTTTGAAATGTATTTTAACATTTTAGAAATTGTCAAATTTTTCACTTCCATTTTTAAATGTTCCTTACTATAACAAAACTAGAGCCCAGATGGACCACTCATACTTGTTCAATCAAAAAGGACAACAAGCAATCTTCAATCTGCATTCAGGGCGGTCACTTTGAGAAAAATCTAATTTGAACGGTTATCGAATATCAAGCAATGTATTTGAATATATCTAAAATTTCTATGAAACACATTAAAATACAATGTCATGAAATAGTTATGTCACATATCCAAAACCTACACATCCCTCAGCGTGTGATTTGGCAGGGCAGCCAGGTTCGATGATTAAAAAGCATAACCATTGTCTTACCTAATGCATTAAAATATCAATTTTCTTCAAATTCTACATGGATTATTTATTGCCTATAAAGCGGGCATAAAAGCTCTCACCTTATAATCATCAAAATCATCAAGAATTTACTGCAATCTCACAAAGTTCTGCAAATTGATTAAGCTGACTGTACAATGAATATCTCTAGCCTTCATAATGTCTACGATTGTTTTCCGAAGTTAAATTATAACCAGAAGATTTTCAGTGTGCAGATCTCAGTGCTGGACAAAAACTCCAGTGTTTTGAGTGGTGAGTAGACTAACTTAAATTCATCTTATTGGACATTGCATTCAAGAAATCATCAGATATGTTTGTGATTGGCTGCAAAAATACATTGTAAATAGTAAAACCTATTTATATTACTGTCAACAATCTCTAAATCTGTATCAATTTATGATGAGAGTATTCGCAAGAGTGTTCAGAGTTCAGCTCAGCTTGCTTTTCAGCAATTACTAATCTTGACGCCTCTGATTGGCCATTGCATTCATAAGCTCAACTGAGTCTTGTGTGATTGGTTAGCCTATAGTACGCAACACTGTAAAACGGATAAAAAGTGTGATGCAACATGAGCAGATCTAAATTGAATTCCGCAATCGACATTTTCATTTCATTTCTAGATCTAGTTTAAATGCACAGGTGCATTTTTGGCCCTTTTATTTTTTGACCCATTGCTAGGCCCTCCCCAGCCTAACACACACTCAACACTTGGTTATTGGGCTGTAACCTGGCTGATGCTTCGGTAGTCTCATTTTGTGCTAGTTACAGTTGCTCTGTGTTCCTCTGCCAAGTGAAGCCTACACTGAAGCCACTGGATGACTGCTGTAAAATCTAGTTGAGTTGTGTGGTCCAGCGTGTGTGGCAGGATGTAAAGAAAGCTATAAAAGAAAAAGAGGGTAGACGCTGTGTGAGCTCTTTGTGTCACACAGGTGGATTTTAATGGAAACTCTGACACACATTTTCCTGGTGGAAGCTTCTGAACAGCAACTATAGCTGACTTTTCGGATTCACCTTTTGGTGGTTTGTTCTTTTAGGTTTCCGTTTTAAAGAATAGATTATGTTCTTTCCTTATTTTAGTAGGCTTTTTTCAGCATTCTGTAAACCATCCAAAATCAAAATAGTTTTAAACAGGTTTTAATTCCTGGATTCTTCCGTCTTGCGGCCTATAATGTCTCTGTTTTACCACAAAGCCTCCCTTCTTACAAAACTTTTCCAGCCTTAAAGGAATATTCCTGGTTCAAAGTTCTGTCGACACAGTTGTGGCATAATGTTGACTATCACAAGAAATAATTGACATGTTCCTCATTTTCATTTTAATTATAAATGCTATGGAATAATCTAGATTAATCAAGTATTTAAAAACCTTATAATTTTATAAAGCACTTAAAGGAACACTCCTCTGCTATTCGCTGTCTCCCCTACATTTAGATAGGTGGGCAAATGCATTTTTGTCTCAGTGCATGCATTTGTATTGTCGAAATAAATGACTAGCAGTCATGGCTGACTGCTCTCTATTGGTGCGTTCACTACTGCAAAGATGGCAAGTCATTTTATTTCATAAAATCATTACTTTTTATAGTTTTTATAATAAAAACAGCGTTGAAATTACAGCGTCACAAGTGCTGTCGATTTAATGTTAATTTGTATTGAATCCAGAAAATTCCTTTAAAGCTACACTGTGTAACTCTTTTAGTTGATTCTTAGCTAAAAACACTTAGTTCTTTCAAAATGTGCTCATTAATGTATATTTACTTCGTTCAAGTTATAAAGTATTCTCGTGAGTGTATAATATGCCATTGAAAATACATACGGGTAAGGGGTTCAAATGTACAGTCGCCATGTTGCCCCTCCATCTTGAAAGTACATTAGCCAAAGAGGGACATATCTGTTAATTCAAGCTTCGCCTTCGCGTTTACGTTTGAGTTAACACTCATGGACCAGGTCGAACTGGAAGCCATGTTAATCTTGGACTACATTGGCCACCGTAGGAGTTAAAACGAAATTGGAATTGAGAGGAACAGAAACTAATATTCACTGGATGGTCATATACCTTTTCACCACTAGATGGGGGTAAAAATCACACAGTGTAGCTTTTAAAATCAAGATGAATCTGAAGTAGCAACAGATGTTTTCTTACATATTAAATTATCGAAAAAGAAAAGAATGAATGAGAGCTTCCTGTCGATAGTGGAGTGGCAAGTTTAATAATTGGAGAAGTCTGACAAAGATAAATCGTAAATTTCCACAGTAAAAAAAAGATTAAAAGGTTTCACAAGAGATTTACAAAACCTGGTTGAATCTTTCACAATAAAAACTAAGCTAAAACATGCATTTACAAAGTAGATCTCAAGTTTTAACCGTATTTTTTTCTTTTGGCCGGTTCTTGATTCTTCAGGTCAAAGGAATCATCGCTTTAAGAAGTAATGCTTTTGAATCACCAAGGCTGTAACTGCTCACAATAAGAAACCATTTTTGGGCAAGTTCATCCTGCTGAGAAGAACTTAAGCTGGTTTAAGTGACCTTTCAGCTCGTATTGTTCTTCTCCAATAGGGTGGTGTCGAGTGATGCCAAATCTAAGTGAACCATAAAATACACATCCCCACTCACCAAATCAGAAAGCGACGTGAAAGAACAAACTAGTGTGTTGTCCGGTGTCTAGGTTCTCTGCTTGTTGTTGCAGGGAGGAAGGAAGTGGCGTTCAGTAGGATTCTGGAGGCTATAGTTGTTTATCGCCTGGAGCAGAAGTCTGTGGCTTCTGGATTCGGCCCAGTGCCGATGCGGTTGGACTGAGATTTGAGGCCTCAGCCCTGTTCAGGGTGTGTGCACCCGGAGAGGTGCATTCTGGGTGAAGGTGGTTTAGCCACTCTTCTGAAATTTAATTTGAGGCGCCTGGCTGAGCAAGAGTAGCTGGTTTTTGCAAAGCTTATTCCTGTTCCTTGCTAATTAAGGCTGCTCTCTGGGACGAGACCAGACATGTAGAGCACATGAGCTGTTTATCCTACCACAGTGCTGCTCTTCAAGGGATCTACTCACTTTGATTCAGAGTTTTAAAGGCGTGTGTGTGCTTGTTTATCTGAGATTACGCTACACTATTTGAAAAGCAAATGGCTCAGTTTTGAATCATGCGGATGGGAAAAATGTACCTGATGTTACTCTTGAACTGACTGCGTAATCGGATTCGTCTAACAGCTGTCTGTAAGCAACATTGAGACGCATGACTAAAAATGTTGTTTAATTACTGCCTCAAAGACGCCTTTGTGCCCTTTTTTTATTCTTATCAAGTGAACGACTCCTGTATCATTAGTGTTTTCCCTCCCCACATTCAAAACTTCAACCTGATTCTTAAAATTATCCTTTGCAGACAGGCCGTCTAGACCATTTCAGACTATTTTTGGTACCTAGATGTTTGCATATTCTTTCTGACACAGTCTTCTCTTCCGTTCTCTTTTGCTAAGGTTTCTCATTTCTCAGTCAAGACTCAAGTCTGAAATCTGCACCTGATATAATACTGTTCTAGTGCAGTTAATTTTTACGTTTTCTTTTTGTCCTTAGATGAAAATATCCTTAGTTTAGTCAGTATTTCATCATGACAATCATTCATTATATTAATTTGTTTACTCTGACTAAAAAGCTATCTTAATATATTCAGTGAAAATAACATTTATCTTTATTTAGGCCACGTTTACACGAAGCCAGGTTTTAAGAGAATCGAATATTTTTCACCCTCTCCGTTTTCAATAATAACCCCCCATATATACACTGTTGAGCGCCATCACACTCTATGCCAAACCTATGGGTGGCAGTGTAAGGGGTTAAGGATAAAGCCATGCAAGCCAATCAGAATCCTCACGAATCGACAAGAGAGAACCTAAAACGCCATTTCTCCCAGTTGACACGTCAACACATAACCAGCTGTTTTCAGAAATCTCCACTTTGGCCGGAGTTTTTAGAAATAATCGTTTTCTGTGATTAAAAACAGGGTTTTCTGTGTAAATGAGAGGCCAAACCGTAGGGAAATATCTGCGTTTTCCATTAGTGTTAACGGGGCCTTAAACTATCATCAGTTGATATGAAACTATTCTTGAAAACTAACAACTAATGGCTTGTTTCCACTAAGCAGTACGGTACAGTGCGGTTTGGGTCGGTAAACAATGATCCGGCTCAGCGTTCCGGCGCCAACAGTACCCTTAGTTTAGTGTTTGCCGAAAAGAAGAGATCGACGTCATTTCTGCGCAAAGAAGAAAGCGACATAGTAAACAACAATGAATGACATAAAGCAGATCTTGTTCTTGCTTTTTGGCATGTTTGTCACAAGAAATAAGCGCCGGCGTTAGGCGTTTCTCAATACCAAGTAGCCTACGATGGATTAGTGCGAATGCGGCAACTCAGCTTGATCTGCTACGTTCATCTCTGTATGTACATTTTAGGCAACAATAAAACAAAATATGTTATAAAACATCACTCTGCTTTTTGATTTCATTTAAATACATTTTAAACATTATAAGCACACAAATGTGGTTCAGGCAAGCGCATAACCTATTGATTGTATTCACTGCATGTATGTACTGTAGCCTGTATTTATAACAAAACTAAATATAAAACCAGGACTGCCAACTCTCACGCTTTGAGCGTGAGACTCACACAATTGAGCTAATTCTCACGCTCTCACGCCACACCACCGATTTCTCACGCTAAAGTGTTAAGCCAGTCGGCAAAATACCTGTAAGATAAGTTTATCTATAAATCCACCAGTTGAGCCACTCGTGTATCGATCAGTTTTACCGCAAATTAGTTAAAATATCCTATAATCTAGTGCATACGAGACAGATATTGAGCTCCTAACGGCGCGGACGCAAAACCAGGACTGGAGTCAAAGCCAATTTCTCTGCACTCTAAGCGTTCTGTTATCACTCCGATTACATCCACTACGGGTTTTCCAGTCTCACTCACAGGAAAAACCGTAGGAAAAACTGCTCCGTGTTCACGTGAGCAAAGTGCACACGTTTCTCTTTAACACTCAGTACAAACAGAATGCATATTCTTAAAGTCTTGTGCTGTTTTATGAAGGCAAAAAGCAATATCATGGTTTCGTTTTGTTCATTGGCAAAATATAACGCTAGAGACCTTCATATTAGTTTATACATTTTACATCTCATATGTTCGGCAAAAGGCGGATTCGGACTCTGGTCTGAGCGCTTCAAAAGCTCTTTCATGAACTACACGCTCTACGGTTCCGTGACGGGCGTGTTTTGGCTATAAAGACACTAAGTGCAAATATAGGCTATGCTTCATTTAGACCATTAAATGTATTGCAGTGGTGAAGAGTCTTTGTAATTAAGTCCTCCAAAATTAGCTCAGTGGTAGAGGTGGAGGGGGGTCACGCCTACAGCTTTAATAGCCTCAGGATGTAGCTGGCTATATATATGTACAGTATATTTCAATTATTAGAGAGGAATGGAGATTGCAGTGAAGAGTTGAAGATCTTAACTAAAAGATTGTAGGTTTGTTGCCCCACCAGGACAGTCCATTCCAATCATGTGCCCTTTGTGACGTTCTTAAACACAGGTAGGTGATTGTCCTGGTAACAATTTAGTGTCTGCTAAATGACTACTTACTAAGTCAAATCAGAAGGTCACAGTAAACAACCTGTGACTAGGGAACAGTACACATCCTACTGGAATACCTTATGGAAAAACAAAGACAAGGACCCGATAAGGTGGTCCCGGAAAGCATGTGTTCGATCTCATTCCAGTGGATGAGCAACAGCTAGTGACCAGACCCTCGACAGTGAAGGAGTAAAGGCCTCAGATAAACTTTGGGTGAAGTCAAAGACGAACTGGTGTTTTGAACAAAATCAGGCCCAATCAAAGTTGTCTTGCAGTTTATTTCTAGAGTTTATTTCTGCCGCCTTTGACAGTGAAATCTTCTCCTATTCATTATTTTCTCCTGTTCTGTCCATTGAGGTCACTGGAAATCTGCTTTAAATGAAGAAATTAAGTCACACTTGCATTGTTTTTTCATGTTATATGAAAACACTTTTTTGTCCCTTTTTTGCTGATAAAAGCACGAGATGCAAAAAAAGTGCAAGATCTAGAGACGTCTTTTTTAAAAACTTCTTTTAACTTGAGCTGCACCCTTACCTAACCCTAAGTGAAGAACAAAAATGAACTTCGCTGTGAGTTTATTGGGGCCCGTTTTCCACCAAGGTCCTACAACCTTCTGGTAACCAGCAAAGATCTTAAACAACTGTGCCACATCACCCCCTGATTTCAGATGCAAACCAAATCTCCATTTCTGTCTAATAAATTTGCTGAATCTCTGAGCCAGCGGTACACAGGGTCATTCCTGCAGTTCTCATGACCTCGTGTCACCCAGCTCATTTAGGTGGACTTAATTACAAAGAAGACTAGGCTACACCCCCACAGTTACACAGACACACCCTGTCAGTGAGAGGGCTGTTTATGGATCGTTCACAGACCGGTCGTACTCCTGCCTCTTATGTTTTTGGGAGGCTGAGGGCCAAATGTATATTAATTTCTGACCGCACCGTCTGGCTACACATCCCACCCACAGCAGTTGCCTCAGATCCCCCGTCCCTCCGTCACCCTCTACCTCCCTCTGTCCATTCCTGCATGCATGGGATGAAATGGCTGGAATACTCCCCATCTTCCTGTTGTCTGTGTAAGAAGAGCACACATGAATCTTGAGTGAGTTCACAGAAGTTCACATGGGCTATACTGCTAGTCCATTTTTGCAAAGTTTAGTAAGATTAGGATCTCTATATTTCAGATTTTAAAGGATTAATCACCCCAAAATAAGTTCTGTCATCATTTACTCACCCTCATATGATTCCAAAACTATCTGGCTTTATTTTGTGGAACACTTTTTTTTTTTTTGAGATGCACTCATAATTAAGCTTAGATTAGGACACCAAAAGCACCATAAAAGCATCATAAAGTCTTGTGAGCTATATCCCAAATCTGTGTGTCATATAATATGATTTGTGTGACGAGCATTAAAAATAAGTTATTGATTTTTGCTTTTAGTGGGCTGTTTATCATTGCAAACAGATTGGGTCAGTAATATGATCTTGAGAAGTGGATATTTTCGCTTTCTGAAGTAATCATTAAGGCAGGGTTTCAAACTGGATCAACTGATTCATTAAGTGTGTTCAACCGCCATTGAAGTGAGAATTGTCCAATTTTACTGGTATTTGAGCCAGTTACCTTGTGGTGGGGCCACAAAGTAAATATTTAACCACTGTCCAATGCGGCCAGTATAAAAATATCCTAAGCGTCAAGGCCTGAATTATAGTTTCAATGAGATCTGGTGCAAAAATGTGGAAATCATCACCATATTTATGTAATAATTTTGTACGCTATACATATGACATACAAAGTCCAAGTCCTATTCAGACACTTGGCCCTCTATGATCACAAATGGATAGTTTAGCCAATCATAACAGATCATTTACATAGGGATGTCAAATGATTAATCGTGATTAATCACATCCAAAATAAAAGTTTGTGTTTACATAATATATGTTGGTGCACTGTGTATAATTATTTATATATATATATATATATATATATATATATATATATATATATATATATATATATATATATATATAAATATAAATACACACACACATGCATGTATATTTAAGAAAAAATATTATTTATATATAAAATATTTATATATAATATAAATTATATATAAATCTATATACAGTATATACATGTAAATATTTCTTAAATAGATACAAGCATGTGTGTATTACTATATATATATATATATATATATATATATATATATATATATAATTATACACAGTGCACCCACATATATTATGTAAACACAAACTTTTATTTTGGATGTGATTAATCGTTTGACAGCCCTACATTTACATAATCTTAAAGGTACAGTAAAAATCTAATTAAAAAAATTCAGATTGGAAAATGGTCACGTAAAAATGTACATAATGAATACAACAAATCTGAATGGCTGTTAAACATGAATACTGTTTGACTTTCTTTATGCTTCATGATAAGTGGGTGTCAGTTGCACTACGCTTTGTATGTGGAGTAGACAGGATAACCAGAGTATTATAATAAAATATTTTATTTTGGTGTGAACAGGCTTTAACGAGCTAATGTTACAAAAATGTAAACTGGCCCCTTAAAGTTTTCACTTTCTCTCATTATATTGTTAACATTAAGCGCATCAAAAAGTAAACACACTTGACTGCTGATCGATTTACTGCAGCCTTTAGCTGTCACGTGAGAGCCAAAGTTGGCTCAGGAGACTACTTAATGTGTCATCTCTCTTACTCAGTCTCTCAAATATGAATACATACATATAACAGCTTAAAGAACGCAGTTTAAATTGGCTTTGTCTGTATGTGTCATGTTTCACAGGCAGTATCCCTCATGTGAGCAAAGAAGGGAAATGAATCTGAACTCTTTGCTTTGTGTTTGGTTTGTCTTTTTTTGTGTGTAGGGGGATGGGGAATGGCTTTTTGGAAATCCTCCTTAAATCCTTTCATCTGTAGTGGTTGGACAGACCACATTCCTCATGCCTTTCCTGCCTCTTTCATTGCAGTCTATTGTTTAAGCCGCCGTAACAATATTTAATTCTGAAATCGTACTGGCCTATTAGTGGTTTGTAGTTGGATTTCTGTAAGCCAATTTGGCTTAAGCATGCTAAAAGAAGGGTGCGGGGGTGGACGCATTGTGGACGTTCATTTAAAAAAACAATTAGACTCTGTGAATGGTGGGGCACCAATGGAAGACACATATATAGGTCAGGGACCTTTAAAACAATGAGTTCCCCCTCACTGTGAGGGCACCTGACAAATAATGGCAATGGAGCAGAGGTGTTATTTCATTGGTTGCTGGGAGACTGGTGAGCTGTCATTTAGGTTGATCCGATTGGCGTGGTCCCAGTTCCACTCTTCAACTGCTGACAACCAAATGTGACGAGGGAGGGAAATGTACCGGTGTGAAGAGATGAGTCCCCCTGAAGAGATGGGTCCGACCTTAGGACCCCATAGTATGCCTGATCTAAATATGTTCTCGCGATAACTTGATAAAAGCAGTTTATTGCCATCAAGTAATGCGTTTTTTTGTTTAGCGCTTTTTAAGTAATACGTTTATTTGTTTAACGCTTTTCATAGTAGGTTGCGTCAACAGCAGAGGAGAAAGTCTGAAATTTTTAAATATTACTATTATTGTGTCATGAAATGTAATTTTAAGAATTTTTAAGTTGAGAATGTAGTTGTTTAAATCTCAAATCTGTGGTGTATTTATAAAGAAAGCGCTAGTATATTGGTTATATAGCAGTATATGAAACATATAAGTTAAAATACTTTAATGACTCGTTATAACGTACTTCAAACGTTTCTTATAATAAAGTGATTTTCTGTAATTTGTAACCAAGCGATTACCCATAAAACTAGCTTTGAACCAATCGGATCGCTTGGGTCCTAAGGTGGGACCCATCTCTTCACCACACCGGACTGCATCCTATTACATATACCTTCTATCAAAAGTTCAAAACGTTTTGGGATTGGTAAGATAAACCCAATCCGAGAAGAAGAAGAAAAAGGCTAAATCCTGCTTGGATTTACAAATAGGATCCATGGATAGAGGTCTTTTATGTTTGGCCACTGAGTCTGAAATACTTAGCCAAATCTGTTGGTTGTTGCTTGCCAATTAGTAGTGACTTTTATCTACAGTTACTTTACAGTCCACTGACTAGAGTAGCAGCAAAGTAACCTTAGGTTAAGTGGTTTGTGTAAGGGTGATGCTAGTAATTATTTCTTGTGATAGAACTAGGGCTGTCAGTTAAACGCATTATTAACGGCATTAATGCCGTTAATTATTAATTATTAATGCCAAATTATTAATGCCAAATGGTTCAAACCCATTTTAACGGCGTTGATTTTTTTTATCGTGTGAATAACTAAAAAGTTAATCTTAACTTAAATTAAAAGTCTTTTTGGCCTAGCAAACTTTGTCGTTTTCTTTCACATGCTTTTGCAACAGGATGCGGCATGCATGCGCTGCGCTATGAAACCCATTCATTCCAATGGATTTTGCCGTGCGAGGACGTTTTGTTGCTTCGCCGACCAAAGCGCAAGCGGATCTCAGCTATACCGTAAACAAAACATCAGGCACGCCGCACACCCAAATAGTAGGTTAACCTTACATTTTGAGTGGATGACGAGCGCGAAGACGCCGAAATCGAATGCCGATACGTATTCTAAATGGAAAGTTTACTTTTTAATTTACATTTTAACGGCTTAAATTTTGTTATTGCGTGATTAACTTAAAAGTTAATCTTAACTTAAATTAAAAGTATTTTGGCAAAAATTAAACTTAAATTAAAAGTATTTTCTAGCAAACTTTGTCGTTTTCTTTTACATGCTTTTGCAACAGGACGTGGCTTGCACCGCGCGAGGACGTTTTGTTGCTTCGCCGACCAAAGCGCAAGTGGATCTAGCTAGACCGTAAACAAAACCTCAGGCACGCCGCACACACTTGTGAGCCGGATAAATAGTAGGTTAACGTTACATTTTGAGTGGATGACGAGTGCGAGACGCCGAAATGGATGCCAATACGATTCTGAATGGAAAGTTTACTTTCAAAAAGTTGCCAAATGGTTCAATTGACAAGACCAAAATGATCTGTGTGTTTTGTCGTTGTGAACTGAGCTATCATCGCAGAAAGTCTAGTCTCAAATACCGCTTGATGATGGCCAAGCACACACACACAGCTAATGCGATTGCGAATTCTCCGCCCCCTCGTCAATATCAGGACCTTGTCAGTATTTCTTTCACCCTTTTATTGATGGACAGGGTGACATTGTGTGAGAGATTATTTGCTTCGAGTGAGAATGTTAGTGTGAAATTGAACACAGTATATGCTAATGTTGTTTTCAAATAAAAAACATTCGCACAAAGCAAGCCTAACCACTTTACCATGTTGATAAGAGCATTAAAATGAGAAAAAATAATGGGACAAAAATAAATCAAGAGACATTTAGAATAGATAAAAATGTGGCGATTAATCACGAGTTAACTATGACTAATGCGATTAATCGTGATTAAATATTTTAATCGTTTGACAACACTAGATAGGACCTGCATCTTTAACCGTTAGGCTTCAGAAGTGTGTCATAGATCTGTCTTTCATCTAATGACTGATTCAGGGTGTAACTCCTTAGTAGATAAGAATTAGTTGCCCAGCTTTGGAAACAAAACGGTTTTATTTCTCTGTAGAAATCTGTGGGCCACCTGCAAATCTCTGCTGCCATGCAGTTCAGGAGTTCAGCTGCGAATGTGGGAGAAGCCAGTTAAACCAGATGCAGTTCAGGCTGAAAAATTGACAGCTTGAAGCGTTTGATGGGTCCTTTGGCTGAACCTGCTGTAACAAAACTCTGCCCGTGACGTGTCATTATATTTTTTATTATAGAACATGAAATGCAATTTAATTTTAGTGCTCTTATTTCAAAATATCCGATAATAAGATGACTTTATGCTAGTATCCTGCTTTTAATGCATTTGGACCTTATCTGTGTGAGCTATTAAGTGTGTGTTATATGCGTCTAGCGTCATCACGGCAAACAGAGGCCGTGGAGTGAGGTGGAATCTGTAGATCTTGGCACACAATTTCAACAGGTCTGATTCAGGAAGTAGGTTGTGAAAGGGAGTGTGTGAGTACAGGTGTGGAAGACCAGCCTGAACCTGCCCAGACCTTGAGAAGACTCTCAATAACAGCAGGGAGAAAGAGGCTCGTCCTGACAAGAAGACAATGCATGACTGCCTCATGTGGCCAACACTCCTGGCATCAGCCATAAATCTATTTTATGTAGTTGTACTTTTACTTAGACTCCTGATAATTTACCTGCAAGTCTGTTTTAGTGTGGGAACGTGACTCAGGACCCTCACCAAAAGTAAACGTGATTCTTCCTAGAGTTTGAACTTGCGCTGAGTGCATTATTTATGTGAAGACTGCAGCATCATTTTCACTCATAAACCGCAGTATAATTCAAAGCTTAGACTCTGCAGAAGAGCAAATCCCAGTGAAAGCATTTTTTGCTGTGGTTTGGAATCATTTTCATTGTTGGTGGTTTCGCAACATTGTTTTTTTGCCTTGCATTGCGAATAGTTAATCCTTAATGGAAGATAGTACAGTATAGCTAGGCTATGTAGTTACTGTGTCCAAACCAACATATCCTTTTTCGAAATGTGCAAAAGTAATGAAGTACTTGCTTTATATAACATCTAATCATAGTATTTTTAATATTGTAGCAACACTTTGTGGGTTGCCAGCACCAGCAGAATGTACAAAATCTTTTTTTTTTTAAGTTGTAAAATAATTACAGTGTATGTGATATTTCAATGATTGAAAAGGCTACTATAAACTTACGGGATATGACGTATTTCAGAGTGAAACAGGATGGCTTGGACACTGTGGCTTATTAAAAGTAGCAAAGCACTTTAGGGTTATTTACTCAACTGCAAAGGGCCTTTTATGCAAAAAAATGATGATAATGACAAGAAAGAACCCTTTTGGCCCAAAGGTTCTTTATAGGCTATTATTCATTCATATATTACATTATTCTGCATCATTTTGCAGCTGTAATTAAATTATTGTTTATTAAACTGTTGTAGTAACTTAATATCCCAGTTTACCATGCTGAAGTATAAAAACTGAAATGGCACTCTTCAGTATGATATTGATTAATTAAATTTTTTAACCCCCATATCTTGAATTTTGTGATCATTCATGCATTGCATTTTAGGGGTTCCAAATATGTAGCGCTTTAGAACCTTTTAAGGTTCTATATGGAACCTTTTCTTCTAAGAGTGTACAAATGTTAGGTGTTGTTTTGTTCACGCATCAACAGAAAACCGCAAAAGATCGAATCGTGAGATTTAAGAATACCTATTACTATTGATTAAAATTGAGAAATCCATATTATCATGTCAACCCAGCCCTAGAGTCCACACAGCACACATTTAACTTCTGTAACTATCTATATTTTAGTCAAAGATGTAGGCCTTTCAAAACACTTCTGGCCCTAAACCAAACATTTCCTAGTAGTTTAGCTTGTTTTGGGTGCTTTGAAACTTTTCACTCCATTTATCTGATTAGCCTAGTTTTTCTTTCCTCCACAAACAGCTTTAAAGGGACAGATTGCGAGTGCCATTAACACCTTAATCGTCTCTCATTCCTGCACCCCCTCTAAACTCGTTGCTGTTTGGTGTCACCCGTGACAGTGAGAGATTAGAGAGCAGATCTGGAACGTCTCACTTACCAGCTTGTTTGGGGGTTGGGGATCATCTCAAAAGCAGGATGATGTCAGAGCCAGATGAGGACTCAACCAATCCTCACTGATGACTCAAACTCACCGCTTGACCTCTGTGAGCACCGCAGGAGTACTGGACCGCAGATAGCAAATCAGTGGCTTAAAGGGAGTAAAAGGACTAAAGGAGGATATCATTGCATATGTTTTTGTTTTTTTTGCATGATTTGTGAAATTAATTTATTAAGTGTCGCCTTACCACAGTAAATTGATATGAAATACTTTAAGGCTTAGAAGTGGTGAAAAAGATGCTAGTGTTGTGGGTTATTCCCAGGGTGTTGCCATGTAGTTTATTTGGTGTTCTGAGTGGATGCTTCATTACAAAAGCATCATTTTATGCAAATTGATTCCTGGTTAGGGTTTAGTTTTTGCCTGTTTTAGTTTAATAATTGCTATGTAATAGTGAAATTTGTATCAGTAATTATATTGACTTATCAAAGTCATCACAATTAGGGCTGTAGTCAACCAAAGAAATCCTTAGTCGACCAAAGTCTTGTCCTGTGCAACGATTCAGTCGAACCAAAAAATGTTCAATCAAAACTGTTTTTTTTTTGTTTTTTTGAACAATTGCCATAGAGCATTTATAAAACAACAATGAAAAAACATTTAAAAAAAATAAAACTATAATAATAATACAATTCTTTGAAAATTTAGTGATTTTATTTTTTTTACTGCAAAGTCACTGCTCTGTCCTAGGTCTGTAGTGACAATCACAATCGCGCACCTGACCACACCACAAGCTATAATAATGAAATTAAATAATAATGCTGCCACATAATGAAAAATCCTAACAAAAGCTCTCGTTTATACAGGCAGTATATTCTTCCTGACTTTCAAAGCTATGGGTTAACTTTCGTCCAGCCGATCTAGGCGTTTTAACGCACAAATAACCCAAATAGCCTAAAAAACATAGGCAGATAAAACATAGGCTAATTATACTTAGAATACAGTAATAAATAACTGCTTATAAAGGAATAAATATCAAGGAGTAAATCATTAAAAAAATGTAAAAAAAAAAAATGCAACTAGTCGACCAATAATAATGTCAGTTGAACCAAGACGATATTGAACTGATTAGTCGACTAACGACTAAAGTTGACAGCCCTAATAACAATGGAGGGCAAATCTCTCAGGCAATTTTCATTATAAATCTTCCTGGATGATTTCCAAATGCAGTTTTAATTCTTATTACCTTTTTTCCTCTTGATTGATTATTTCAGCTAATTGTAAATATTCCCTTGCTTGTCTTGGCAACAGACAGGTGAATGCAAACACACGGTTTACACTGCCAAGCATAGTAGTAATCTATTTCTCTTTTATTATTGCCTTTATGGTCACACCAGCATCAGGCTGCAAAAACTTTGAAGATTTTGACTTTTATCAGGTCCAGAGACTCCAGCAAAAGTTATTGTATGGTTTACATATAGTTTTAATAGTTTCTACTTTTTTCTTTGTTCATCAAGGCTGAAACTGACTATGTTTACATGCAGCCAATTTTCGGGATTACGGTCGGGTTATTCAGGTTTCTGAAACATTAGGATTACCCGTTTACATGCGTGAGCGGAGAGAGTTTCTACTGTATACATGGAATTGCAATATGCCGATGTAACGCGCGTCGCAGCGGTTAGCGTCTAGACATACGGACAACCTTAAGACGCAATATGCGTCATTTCCGATTCTTCCTCCTGTATCCAAAGACAACAACAACAGCAGCACGCGGATAATGAATAGTTCGGGCAGATGGCGATCCGTATTTGTTTGCGCTTTAATGCTGGTAACGTTAATGAGCTCGCTTCAAAAGTATGCTGTGCTCTGTCTCGCCTGGTCTCGCCATGTTCACTTCCGGTATACTAAATGCGAATTTTTGTATGTGCAAAAATTTTTAGATTTTCGATTTCTTGCGAATAGAACATATGCAGAACACAAATTACTCTGGGGATATGCCGCTACACGTTTACATGACCAAAAATTCAGGGTTAGAAAAGGGGTACCCAGGTATATCCCGATTTTTATGTCCCGGGTTTTTGCCAGTGTTTACATGGCCGTTCGCGAGCCGGGTTATTGCCAATATCCCGGTTTTGAATGGGTTATTGGCTGCATGTGAACGTAGTCACTGGTCAGTTTCCTCTTGCTCGTGAATGAGGTCATAAAAGCACCATTGCGTGAAGAGGGCAGTCAGTGCATCCTTGACCATGTGTCCTGACAGTCATCCTCAGTTCCCTATCCTCAGTCTCCTGTCAGCTTCACACACACACTTCATAACCAAACATTTACTTTAAGCCTCAGACCTTTGTGTGATTTCTTTCAATAATTTATTTACATTTCTGTGGACTTTATGGACTGGCAGCTGCAGTGATTATGTAATGTAATGATAGGACGGGCCTAAAGGACTCTTGGCATTCACGTCCTAAACTTGGCCACACTTGCAGAACATATGGGGAGTGAGGAACAAGGTTAAACACTAAGCATATGTTTCCATGTAGAGATGGCTTATGCGTAGAAGCATGTGAATGGCACAGTAGATGTACTACCTGTACATTTGAGCTGAAATCCCCCTACTCTGAGACCAGAGTAGAGTTGGTGGAATGTCTAAAATAACTTCCGTAGTGTGTATACCTGTTAAAAGCAGTCCTTATGCAACATTGCAAAGGGAGTTTAATCTCCCGACACAGTCTCCACCCCTCACCACTGCTGCTAACTTCTCCCAGATGTGTTCGCCAGTGCACCGTGGGTAACACGAGTTAAAACCCATAGGGGTGTGTAGGAGCCTGCATTGAGAGCTCTGCTGAGTGTGCACTAGTAAAGGAGGGGCTTTCTCCTTTAATCTCTCTCAGGGCTACAGAGAGAAGCCAAAAAAGCCATCGCTCCATTCAGCCAGGGAAATTCGAGTGCGACGGTTTAAAGCAAACACAGACGGACTCTCCCAGGGGGCTCTGTCTGAGAGGACATTACCCTGATCCTGCACTGCGGTGAACCCTCGGGTACCTGTGTCCGCTATATATGTGTATGATCCAATAATGCAATTCACAATCAGAGTTCCGAGTTCACCAGGCATGTAGTTTGGTGATGTTATGGAAATCGACATTGTGTTTTTCTGGGAAGCTGGGTATTGTTACCTGCCACTCAATGCTAATGCACATTATTCACTCTTGTCATCGGTAGATGACTCCTACCAAGAACGTTATTCAGCAGCAATGCAAATAATAGACCCCAGACAGGAATTTGTGCAGGGTGTCATGGAAATAGGAATGAGAATTGAATTGGCAGTTTCTCCAAAACACACAGTAGGAAATGCAGGAGAAAATGGGAAAATAAACCCTGTTGGGTGGCATAATGATTGGCCATAAAACTCTTTTGAGGCCTGCTTTTATGAGCGTTTGTAAAAATCCAAAAGAACTTGAAAAAGACCCTTTCAGTGTGGAAGTTAACGAGAGGTGGGACAACATAACAAAGGCCTGAGACCTCGCCCACTCCTCTTTCCCACACCCACCATGGGTGGACCTGATGTGGACCATTCCGCTTTACCGTCAACTGATGAATTATGCTTCAGATATGTTGTGGGTCATCTCGGTAAGCTGTGAAGCAACTTCTGCATTCCTAGTTGAGGCACTGTGGTGGAATGTAGGGTCTTCCTTTCTGACCAGGCTTACGCACCACATCTCCAGTGACCTCTGCCCTGACACTGGGGCCGGACCCCTCCCAATGGAGTCCAGTCAGGTGACTGCAGTGCCGGGACAGCACTTCATTCACTTGAGCTGTTGATTTCTTATTGACAGCATATGGGAAATTAATTTATTGGTTTCTTTGTACTTAGTTAACTGATTACTGCCTTTGTTTTAGGGGTGTAGCGATTCCCTCATGTCACGAATTTCAATACACATCATGATACTAAACTCATGATACAATATTATTGCGACACTCCAAAACAAATAATAAAAGTTTAACAAAAACTCTACTGTTGATTGAAATGCTAACTTTGATATTACATTGTGGGTTTAAATGAATAGGCTTGGACTCGGTGCTTGTAACCCAAGGACAAGGTAGCACCTGAATAACAATATTTGTGATTCTGAAGTTGAAAATACAGAACTATTTTAAACGAATTTGCTTGATCTCTGTCACTGACTAGATATATTTAAAATAATTGTAAGCCACTTTTTACTGGTAAGGTAACATAAGAAATTTGGCATTATCAGGACCCACATATATGCCCCCATTGCATTATTATACATTATAATCAACAATATATATAGTAGTTTAATGTAGTACTGACGCTAAAATTCTGAAAACTTTTTCTCACAAGTTATTTTTATTTTGGGATGGACTATCCACGATACATATTGTCACTATTCACGATACGTATTGCTGCATTTTTGTATTGTGATATATTGTGGCACTATATATTGTTACACCCCTACTTTGTTTACTTTATTTCTGCCTTCATCTCAACAATTCTGTTATTTTAATGCATTTTTTATGTTGTTGTCTGGTTGGGATTTGTATAGGTGAGGCTGAATATCCCAAATATTCAGTTGTATTAACATTAGAATAGAATTTTAGAATTTTATTATACACACATTTATATAATTGTCAATTATTTAGGTGTGCGCGCCATTCACACAGATGGTTTCGTTCTTAATTTAAAGGTCAAAATAGCTGTTGAGTAAAGTGTAGAACTATTATAAAAAATAAACTTTAAAGCAGTCAGGACATTTCCTTCAAAAAATGGGAGTTTTGTAGGCTGAGCTGCTTTAAGTACTTTTTCTTGGGCTTTGCAACCTCAAGACAAATTAGGGTTTGGACATTTTTTTTTTTCCAAAAACGAAAAGAAAAATAGTTTGCCCTCGAGTTGGTATTGTGGATGTCCATAACCACAAATATCAAAGAATCTGCCATTTACTGCCTAAACCTTTAAATAAATAAAAAATATGTATCTGGCTTGCTGTTGTTTGTACAAAATAATTTGGAATGATTTAGGCACATTGTTTATCACCATTGAATCACCATGCCTCTCTTTTATGAAAACATCCATTTAATGAAACTTTCTTGGGCAACATCATTGGCTCCCTTGAACCTGTAGTCTTTGTTTTCTGTCTGGTAGGCACGGTGCCATTCACTTTCCCCTGGAAATGTCTGGAAACGGTGCTTTGATCACTGAGCGAAATTTATTTTCCCATCATGCATCAGTGCAGTGAGGATTACTCTGTCAGGAGTCGTTTAGGCTTGGTGACTTAGTGGCTTAACCCTCACTCTCAGTCCCTCCACACTGGGTCCATGCCGATACCAGTCTGGACTGGACATCAGAATGGAAAATCCAGTGGATAGTTTCTGCCAGGCACATAAATAAATAATCTAGTGCTCTAGCTCTCAACTCCCAGACTTCAGGATTCATTTATGCCCGTTGTCTTTGCTTACTCACAAAGTAAGTCCTCCATTAGTTCCTATATGTTCTGCTAGGTGTTCTCAGTATTTCTCAGAAGAAGACAGTTAAAGGGTGTACATTTGGAGAGAACGGTACCCTTCTTAATGAAGACCAGAAACACTTCAATGTGTTTCCTATCAAGAGATTTGCAGTTGTGGCTAAAATTCCAGGACATAATAAAAGTCTGTCTGGACTCAATCAAAATAATCAAAGAGCCAAACTAAGAACAACTGCATCTGGATGCTTTGATGAACATTCAGAAGCTTTGTATGAGCATTTTTAAAAATTGACTTTAGAGTAATTGTACAGAAGGTGTTTTCGTGCCTGTCTTTCTTGAGAACTCCTGCTGGGAAGCCAAATAAACTTGCACTGGAAACTATGCCTTATATCCAAAGCGAACAGTCCAGGTGTGGTTGATGGCTGTCTGATGCAGCACAGAGAGGGCGTTGTTGGACTAAGTTATGTTACAGTTTAAAGAGAAGCCTTTTAAAACACTGTAACTTGGTAAGCATGACCTTGGACTTATGTGTTGTCTTTCAGTAGGACTTTGAGAAGACCTTGTGATCACACTTGATCTAGGTGTTTAAGTATCATGTTGTTCTTACCGCACTTTTCGGCATATATCAGATAATGCAGATCACTTCATCTTTGCTAAATGCTTTCAACTGAGATCTTTGTGTTCTGTCAGTAGTTAAGGTTACATTTTTGTAATGATTCGATAAGGTGGACTCATGTTTTGGTTTAGCATGCAAGAGAAAAGTCATGTTACATCATAATACATGTAGTATCTGAGGGGTATAAACCATCCAGCAGGTCTGATTATATTTGCATGCTTGTCCTCATCCACAAATTCATATGAAGCTTTACCTTTTTATAGTGCTAAGGCTGAAGTTTATCAAACTAATCCGAGCTACCTTTACCACAGGTGTCCAGTCCTGCTCCTGGAGAGCCATTGTCCTGCGAAGTTTAGCTCCAACCCCAATTAGACGCACCTGGACAAGCTAATCAGTGTCTCACTAGAAACTTCCAGGCAGGTGTGTTTTAGGAAAGTTGGAGCTAAACTTTGCAGGACTGTGGCCCTGTGGATATGATGTTGATGTACATTTCCATATTTGTGGCCTAAAGGGGGATAGTTCACCCAAAAATTATGTCATCAGTTACTCACCCTCATGTTGTTCCAAACCTGTAAAGCCTGGAAAACACCAAGCCGACGGTCGGTCGTCGGGCAGTTTTTGTGCGTCAGCCAACTAAGGCCCCGTCCACACTTCTGCGTTTTCGTTTAAAAACCCGGGGTTTTCCAGGGGGAAAACCTTTTGCTACGTTGCACCTCCCGTCCAGACTAAAACGGAAAACGAAGACCTAAAACGGAGAAGTTTAGAAACGCTGCAACTCTGTTTTGCGTTTTAAATCTCCGGAGGGCGTTTTAGTGAAGACGGAACAAAACGGAGGAGTAGAAACGATGACGCAGAGGCTGACGCTCGGCTCTATGATTGGATGTCATCAGTCATGACGTGTCCTTCCCTGATTCGTCAGCCACTGTTTACACCGGCACGCACATGCCGAGTGTTGGTGAATGGTCACGTGATCCGCGTTTTCAGTCGTTTCAATGTGGAGATTTCAATGTGGACGGAGATCTAATACGCAGATAAAACGCTGGTGTGGACAGATATCGTATTCGTTTTAATTATCCGTTTTTAAACGGAAATTGGTCCTCGTCGGCTTTGTTTCGGCCGATTCGACATGTTGAATCGCCGTCGGTGAAAGAGGGTACTCTGATTGGCTGTTCAGCTTAGTGATAGAGTCAATGCACGAGATTAGCAAAACAGCGACAAAGAAGTCAAAACTCTACAGATAGAAGGCTATTCTTTATGTTATGTCATCTTACCTAAGTGTTCCTTGACGAATATTTCAATATTAACACGAGTGGAGTGGAATAAAGAAAGTGTTTAGCAGGATATATATTTAAAACGGTAAGCATGCACTGCTTTGTTTATGGTTTGAATGACTAGTATATACAAATTTATCTGCAGAAATAGACAGTGCTAGTGTGCGTCTAGTGCTAGTGTGTCAGGCTTAAGACTTTCATCTTTGGAACACAAATTAAGATATTTTTGATTAAATGTGTGAGATTTCCAATGACAGCTATGCAACTACTACCTTGATGCTTCAAAAAGTTCATAACGATATTGTGAAACTAATCCATATGGATTGAGTGGTTTAGTCCAAATTTTCTGTAGAGACATTTAGGCTTTTTATTCACAAATAAACATTGATCACCAAACAGAAGCTCAGATTTCATTAAAAATATCTTAATTTGTGTTTCAAAGATGAACTAAAGTCTTGCGGGTTTGTAACGACATACTCGACAGACAGATTGTTTGTAACTATCCCTTTATGGAAATCGTAATTTTTTTTGTACTAATGAGACATGTTATGTCACTAGATTCAGTTGTAATGAATCATAATTTGCATCTTTAATTAACAGTCATCATTTTGTTTACTCTTGCAGAAGAGGTTGACTACAGCAACTTCGGCACCAGCACTCTGACTCGGAAAAGAAGGCGGTGGTCACTCTTCGAAATGACCTGAACCGCAAACGGCCCCACATCCGCATCGGCATGCCCCAAGACTTCCGTCCTGTATCGTCCATTATTGATGTGGACATTCTTCCTGAATCTCACCGAAGAGTGCGACTCTACCGGCATGGCTCGGACAAGCCCTCGGATTCTACATCCGTGATGGCACCAGTGTTCGCGTTACACCTCACGGTTTAGAAAAGGTCCCGGGTATCTTCATTTCCCGCCTGGTACCCGGAGGCCTGGCCGAGAGCACTGGCCTGCTGGCCGTCGAACGATGAGGTCCTGGAAGTCAATGGTATTGAGGTGACGGCAAAGACATTGGACCAGGTGACTGATATGATGATCGCGAACAGCCACAACCTCATCGTGACCGTGAAGCCGGTGAACCAACGCAACAATGTGGTGCGCAGCAGTCGAATCTCGGGCAGCTCGGGTCAGTCATCCGACAGCAGCGGTTCGGTGGGATACCCCGCCATCACCGCTCCCATCGGTGCCACCGCCATCTCTCATGGCTACAGCCCGGAAGATCTGGAGAGTGACGAGGAGTCGGACATCGTGATTGAGAGCAACATCAAGCGGCCATCACGACGCTCCAATGCCTCAGTGGCTTCAACTGCGTCCCGGTCCCAGACGCAAACAACCACCGTAACCCCACCCAGCCCCCCTACGCGACCCCAAACGAGACCTCCATCCACGGTGTCCACGGCCTCTTTCCACTCTCAACCGAGCTTTAATGGCACAGTGCTCAATAGTTTGAGTTACAAGTTGCACAAGGACCTTACCCTACAAAACCACCCCTACCACAGCAGCAACGCCGTTATGCGGGAAAGCAATGGCAGCCTACACAAAATCCTCAGTAGCCTGAGGACAGACCCCCGTCACAGCCTGGCTTTACCCAGAGGAGGGGTTGAGGAGGATGGCACGGTTCATCACTTTATAATACAGTCACATTTAAAATCCAGCCCACCCAAAGACATCGGCTTTTCAGCCTGGGACATCAGACTCAACTTTGAACCTCACCCAACTTTAAGGGTTTTGTAAAATGAATAATTTAACAGAAACAATATCTGGAATTTTAGTCTTTTAAATGTTTTTTTTTTCCTCTTCCATGTGTTCTAATTTCTTTTGTAAAAAAAATGTGTCCAATTTAGTGGTATGTCTCTTTTTCCAAGCAGAGACACTTTTTTATATAAATATTGTCTATCAGTGTTTCTCAGTTATTAACTTTTAATCATGTTATCTAAATGTGTCTTGGGACCAGAAATTGGGTTTAGACCTGTGTGTACGTACTGTTGTCTTCTGTTTACGGTTTGTACCTGAAAACAAACATTTGTTCCTGGGATAATGAAAAAGCTGATTATATTATGCAAATGCAGAAATGAATTTGAGTTTGTTTTTTTCTAATTAAGTTAATAACCGAATAGAATTAATAATCATAATGAATGTCTGCTGTGTGCATTTAATACCTTTATTTGCAGTAATTCACAATTTGCGGATTCCCTCAGAATGTTTGTTTCCGAATATTTAAATGTCACTTGTTTCAGCATTACAAAATTACCTTTTTGGAAATTATGTTTTATTTAAGACAAGAATTACATCTTAAAGGGATACTCCACTTTTTGGATAAGCTCATTTTACAACTCCCCCAGAGTTAAACAGTTGGGTTTTACCATTTTCAGGTCCATTCAGCCGATTTTCTGATATTTAGAAGAATATCAGTAACCAGACAGTTTCTGGTCTCATTGACTTCCATAGTTTATTTTTTTCCTACTATGGAAGTCAATGAGACCAGAAGCTGTTTGGTTACTGATATTCTTCTAAATATCAGAAAATCGGCTGAATGGATTCAAAAATGGTAAAACCCAACTGTTTAACTCTGGGGGAGTTGTAAAATGAGCCTATTTCTAAAAAAAGTGGAGTATCCCTTTAAAACGTCATTTTTTATGAGACATTTACTACTATTACTGTTGATTTTGTCCTTGTGGGATTTAATTTGACTTTGTTAGTGGTCTATTTGACCGCAGTGGAGTGTAATAATTGGTCATCACATATAGGTATTTCACACTTGTATGTCCTCTTGAAGCCCTCTTGACTTCAGGAGTCCAGTGGAATGTAAGTTGGTTCCTTCTGTTTTATTCTGTACACATATTTGCTGTCACCTCACTGTTAATGAACCCTCACCTTTGACCTCCACTCAAATCGCCACAGCTGAACAGACTGCTGTCTCATACTAGTCATATCCTTAATAGCTTCAGTGCTAATGCTGCCACTGAGCATACGGTCCAATCAAACTTCAGGTATAAAATTAAGTCTTAGATCATTCTTTTTTATTTTGGGAACACACCAGTTCATTCTTAATGTTGTTTTATATAAAGAGAGAGTCTGTGGATTACATTTGTATATAATTTAAAACCACTGTGGTGTGGATGTACCTTCCTTTTGCTTTTATGTTGTTGACTGCATTGTATTTGTCTTCTTGAACAAAGACTTACCTTCATATCCACCATTTCTGTGCCTTACTGCCTCTCCTGCAGACATAGTTCACTCAAACAGACTTAAGTATTTGGATCTGACCACTGGAAATATTTTCATTTTGGTAAAAGCAAGGGCATGGAATGAAATGTGGGAGTCAAAATACATTTGTTTTGTGTCGCCATCCGTTGGTCACTGCCTGAACTGCGTCTCTTGCTAAGAATCACTTTCTTTATATTTTGCATTTAATTATTTGCCATTCATTCGTATCATTGTTCTTGTCTCGGATCATCTGTATGTCTTTGTACATCAACACTAAATAAATTGAACAGAAATTCTAAAACAGGACAAGCTAAAAAAGAGATTAATTTAAAAACAGTTTCAGTGTGTCTAAATATATTAGTGAGGCAGTCAAACCACACTTAATATGGTAGTTACAATACAAAATACATGTAAATAATGTCTATATGGTTTTTACAGATGTCAGTGTTTTTTTTTAACAAAATAAAATTATGAGATGGACAAAACACATTCTGTAGTGGTTTTTACGTTCAACGACAGTTGCAAGCAATTCCTGTATCCTTCATTAACCATTTTTTTTAACTATATATATATATATCTGTCTATCTATTTAATTGAGTCATATATTACAATATTCTATATACGGTTTAATATATATGTATATATATATATATATATACATATATATGCATAGATATTTTTTTTTTTTTTTTTTTAATCCGATCTATCCGTTTGAGTCTCGATTTGACCCTTATTATCACATGACCAACATGTGGCCAACCCGTTCTTTGATTGGCTATTAAACTCACGCATGCGCACACGCTGCTCTGTGTTCACTTCCACATAAACAAGAGTAGTGTGGTGGATAGCGAAAAACATGGAGCATCGCTTTGACAGGGGAGCGGCGGTGCTGTCACCCCTGGAGGAGTCCAGCGCTGAGGTGAGCAGAGACAGCGGTATCGTGTCGCAAAGCGCCAGCAGTTTGTCTATGGTGAGTGAGGCCCTGAGCAGCGGGACCGTGTCTCAGAGCCCGAGCTTCGGCGCCGCAGTGGCCCAGAGCCCGATCTCAGCAGCCGGAGAAACCCAGGACCAGAGCGTCCCGGAGCAGACACAAGACGACGAGCTACTGAGACACACGGCCATCACATACTCCTCTTATATCAGAGCCAACGCTGAAGAAGAGGTAAGAACACATAGATTCTTAGGCATGCCTGTTTAACATGATAATGCTTAAACTTCAATACACACAATAAAAGCAGGATAGAAAAAAATATATTGTCGTATATCATCATCATTCTCTTTATTTTTATTATTAGCCTAAATCACATATAAGCAAGCATGTTGTTCTTCTGAGTATTTGTACTGCTCTGATTTGGCCATACTGCAGTGTGAATCTGATCTTGATACTGAAAATAATTATTGATATTAACTTTCAAAACAGTATTGCCAGTTCCCTTGGTCTCCACAAGGAAATCGTTCTAAAGAAGCCACAGCATAATCAACTTTTGAGTAACACCCAGTAGTGATGTTACATTCCTGAATGTATTGGAATGAAGGATAAAATTACTCTCTCATAAATACACTAGTCCTGCGTGCGATTATGCTTACTTCTATACTATGTAGTAGGTGAAAAGCTGAGTAGCATGTCCAAATTCATAATATTCATAAAACAGTTGGTGAAAAATACCTGGATGACCTACTAGGATACTTTGTGAGATTCTGAAGTTCACGTCCATTGGACAGCGGACACTTTACTATCCCATTATGCCACAGAGAAGTGAAGTAATGCAACTGACACAGTAGGTCAGATGACAATGACAACATGGATTTTGTAGTATGTCTTAATTGCATGCATAGCAGTTGTGCCCTTTCAGTCGGATTGCAGTGCCCTGGAAGCAATTTCAACATGCATACTAAAAAATAAGTTTCAAAAGTAGTACCTACTTTATGGTTTCTGGATGCTGCACTGGGTCCCAATAATCGTATGTAAACAAAAGTTTGTGCATAATGTGTAAGCATGTGTGAATTAGGATGATTTGGTGATTTTTATGAGTAGTTTTATGTACAAAAAAATAAATCTGCTCCATTTATTAGCGTGTCAAGCAGGTTTGGTTGACCTTTAGTTTATGTTTGCTGATGAAAAAAAATCCAAAATGAACTCGTTAGGAACAACATAAGGGGGTGACAGGTTAATGACAGATAACGTACATTTTGGGATGAATTTTCCCCTTATGTTTGCCTTGTGGATAAATCAGTAGACTGTTGGAAGAAAGTTTGGTGGGTGGAAGTGTACAAAATACAACTTTTTGTTTGTTTTTGTGTGCGAAGCATTTATTTGGTTAAAAACCAAACAATGCCTTCCATAATAGCAACCCACATGACTGTGTATTTATAATACACATTATTTTTCTATATTTATATTAATTTGAACTAAAAGCTTAATATTACTTGTCAAACTTTAATTGCTCCCATGTTGGATTAAAGGGATAGTTCACATTAGTCATTTACTCACTCTTGTCACTTTTATTACTTTCTTCTGTGGAAAACACAAGATATTTTGAAGAATATTTCATTGAATGAACAGAAAAACGCTTTTCTAAAAATATCTTCCCCTGTGAGTCTCTTCAATGCATCTGTATACTCGTCCTTTTGGAACACATGTAGTTATCAAGCCTAATTTGTCAAGCATGATATGGGTTAAATAAAGACTGACTTGTTCTCTGTGCCGCTGACTGAATCATGGTCCTAACACCAGACTGCTTTTTAAATTCTTAATGTTCCTTATTTATTATAAGTTATTTATTTATAATGCAATGAAGCAACTGTTTATCCCTGTAGCATTTCTATCACATGCACACGTCTATCATGTGTCTTTTTTCTTGACGTTTATCACATATTTGCTGTGCAGGTCCTGTGCTTGGAGAAAAGCCTGGAGGAAATGCTTACAAGGGTTGACGAGTTTGTTGGTATGCTCGATATGGTAAGATCAATGTCTTTTCCCCCATTTGTGAAGTTGCTATTGAAACAATTAAAACTAAACCTACATATAAAATAGGGGTGTTGAACGATTAATACGTGATTAATCGCATCCAAAATAAAAGTTTGTGTTTACATAATATATGTGGGTGCACTGTGTATAATTATTTTGTGTGTGTGTGTATGTATATATATATATATATATATATATATATATATATATATATATATATATGCTATATATATATATGCATGCACACACACACACACACATGCATGTATATTTAAAAAATATATTATTTATATATAAAATATTTATATATATATATAATATAAATGATATATAAATCTATACACAGTATATACTTGAAAATATTTCTTAAATGTATACAAGCATGTGTATGTGTGTATATATATATATATATATATATATATATATATATATATATATATATATATATATGTACGCAATGATGTCATAAAAATCCGTAATCCATTTTAGTGGAAGTGAGACTCAGTTTTAAATGCTTATATATTCTAAATGCGAAATTTGTCATTGTTTTAGAACACACCAGCATATTCATAACCTTAAGGCTAACATATTCATAGAAAAAATGCTAAAAAAATTTAATAATATAAGGCCTTGCACTGTAAAAAATATTGTTGGTTTAACTTAAAGTAAGTAACCTGGTTGCCTTAATTTTAAGTTAATTGAAAAAGTGAGTTAAAATTATGTTATCTGAACTAAATAAATTAAGTTGA
This sequence comes from Hybognathus amarus, assembly GCA_030378365.1. Taxonomy (NCBI): domain Eukaryota; kingdom Metazoa; phylum Chordata; class Actinopteri; order Cypriniformes; family Leuciscidae; genus Hybognathus; species Hybognathus amarus. The sequence continues at coordinate 95,189 of JAQIUQ010000339.1, forward strand.
TTTGACAAAAGAAAAAAATGTTGTGATTTGCTAATCATGAAAAGATTTTTTTACAGTGTGTTTACACCTGGTACTAATGCATTTTAATCAAACTAATCTCAAGTAAACAAGGGAGACACACCTTTATACACCTGGTATTTTAATCCGTCTCTTTTGTCCACTTTCAACCACTTCTGTCCTGATTTCTTCGAGGGATGGGTTAATGAATGGGCTTTTTCAGATCTTCTGATCTAATGGATGAAATAAGCTCACACAATTTACATCTTTTCTCAAATTTTCAAACCCCTGCTTTAAACCCCTGCTTAATGCACCATTGCCAAATGTGTTTAACTGACCAATCTGCAAATTGAAAGAGCATGCTAGACTTTAAAAACTTGTTTTTGTTTTGATTTTTTTTTATAGATTCGAAATGACACCTCACAGGTGGTCAATGAGAACCTACCACAGATACAAAGAAAATCAGAAGAGATGAGAGAGATTTACCGGAAAATTGACAAATTGGAGGTACTAACTTTAAACAATGCCTGAACCATGATGATGGGTTGACAATTTGTTGTTGTTTCAAGTGTAGCTTCTAATTTTCAGGGCTTTGTCAAAATGGTTGGAGCCAATGTCAATGCAATGGAAGAACAAGTAACTCAAGTTGAAGGTGAAGTTGGAACCCTACCAGGCGCCTTCAAAAAGATCTTTCGCACAATGGCCGTGCCAGGTTTTTTAAACGTGAGTTCTTTAAATGTGTATATGCATGCTTGCCATAGTATTTGGCATAGAACTGTCACCAATTGTTTACTGCCTCTTCTTTTTTTTCAGAAACCTGCAAGCCCAAGAAGGCAATCACAAAGACATCAAGAGCTTCCCAGTGTATTTAAAACAGAAGATTACTTTAAACCTCAATCTGAGCAGTAACGGAGAGATTATCGTATTGACTTTAGAAAGTATCCGACCTAGACCAGGTTTCTCCAACATCAGCAGTGCTGGATTTGCTAACACAAACATTCTCACAGTCATCACTCTATCTGCAGTTTATTCAAATGAATCCTGATTAAAGCCAAGTGTTATTTTAGTAGGCAGTCTAATGGCAGCTAGTTTTATAACCAACAGAAGCTTTGGTTTTAAATAACTTATTTTTTTTCTGAAGTGCCTCTCCAGGAAGTATGACACCGTTCCTTATAATTGGGAAAGCATGCTTGGAAAATGTCAGAACATTAGTTCAAACGTTTATATGATTTTTATTCAAACTTGTACATAGTTTTACAGCTTTATAATTGTTTTGCCCGTTGTCTTTTCTTCCAGTGCTTGAGATCTTTTTGCACTATTTTCACTATTGGTATTTATCACTGATATATCTTATCTTATTAAGGTCTAAAGTTCGATGTCTGGCACATGTTAACAATTAATATTTAATTAATTCATATAACCAGTGTAATTGACTCTGGGTTATTATGTAGCATTCAGTGCCACACTTAGCCAAACAATCGCCACAACAAATATTGTTTTTCATGGACCATTTACTTTTATACTAATATGTCCATGGAGAGTTGTTACGCTATGATGATAAATGTGACTAATGATTGTTTGTAATAAATTTCTAAATGTAGCCTATAGCATAAAGTGACTACATTTCATTTCAGATTTGTAGAGCACAGAGATTATGAGAGTTTGCTTTCATCTGGTAATGTGTTGTGAAACTGTAGTGGGATTTAAGAAATTTGATATTGAACCAGTGTTGAGCCAAACCTACTACAACCATAACATTGGATGGCAAAGCTGTATTTCACAGGAAAAAGAATTCAAGGCTGATGAAGAATGCATATAATTTTAATACAATTGTGAAAAGGTGTATTTCTTTCTGTGATTTACATTATATTACATGTAGATCTGAACCAAGACACAAGAAATCACTTAAAGAATAGTTCAGCATTTGGTCATATCTGTGAAAATAAATTGTTTTTCGAAGCTCCACGTGATTAATACCGACGATGAATTCACCAACAATGAATCGTTCTTTGAACAGATTAATATGATTCACATCGACAGCATATCTAATATGATTCGCTATCAGACTACGTTGACTGATAAACTATTCGTCGCTTGATAAACTATTTTAACGATGTCTTTAATAACTTTTCGGGGCCGGCAAGTTTCAATCCCTTAGAAGCCTATGGATTCAGCTCTTAGATTTCATCAAAAATATCTTAATTTTGCATAATTCGTGTTCTGAAGATGAACGAAGGTCTTATGGGGTTGGAACAACATGAGGGTGAGTAAATACTGACAGAATTTTCATTTTTGGGTGAACTATCCCTTTAAAACCTGACAGAAAATTTTCAAAAATATGGTTTCTTGTGTAGGCCTTTATGGCAGTCGACACAACACAACTTTTTAATACCTCAGAAATAAAAGGAACCACATGCAGAGATAGGTGGGTAGTTTTTTAAAACAGATGTCTTGAGAAGGCTTCTTGAGGATAGGAGTAACAGGCCGATTTCAGGGATACTGGAAAACAGAAATTTAATAGAGATTTGTTTCAGTGGGGTAGCAGATCATGGCCTACAGACTCAATTGCCATAAATGCAGTTGATGTATTACATAATAAAAACCGAAAGAAGGGTTTGGGATGGACAATAATTTCAGTTAAAGATAAAAAAACAAATAGGATCGAAGGCCTAAGAGTCCTGACGGATAGATGACAGCGGAAGGGTCATTATAAGTGGTTAGTTATCACCTGGGGCCTAAGATTAGAGATTGATGGCCTAAGACACAAAACAAGCGTTTTGTATGAGAAAACGAACAGTATTTATATTGTTTTTACCTCGAGTAATCACAGCCATCAGTTGAATCAGTGTTCAACTGAACATGTCTGACGTTCCGCCGGAAGTGATCGCCTGCGTGTTAGCGTCACTGATTGTTTACACGGAGATTTCTGAAGTTTTACCTTTCACTGTGGAGATCTAAACTGATGAATGTTCTTTGACGTGGACCCCTAAACCTGCATTATATGACTGTTAGACAACAACGTTAGACCGAAAAATGTCAAAATTGAAAACACTGTGGAAACAAAGACACATGGCACATATTGGATGCCCTTGAGGTAAGCTAAAACGTATCAAAAATTAATTTCAAAGTGAACTATCGCTTTAAGACAGCATTAATAACTGAAAACAAGGCCTTAGGCTTATTTTGGTTACTTAAAGTTAGTCCAGAAAAATAACCAGCCTTTGTGGACTTTGCAGCAGTCTGGTAAGCCCGAAGACAAGACTTAAGCAGCTTAAATGAATTGACTGCATTAATTACTGATAATATATTATTTTTATTATTTTTAGATTCACCCTGTACATGATTTTTGTATTTCCAGGTGGACTCGATTCAAGTCTGGTTGCTGCGACTCTTGTGAAACCGGCCAAAGCAGCTCCTATTTCCCATTAAGACCTTTTCCATCAGCAGAGGTTGCTGCTGCTCGCAAGGTAAGGGACTTTGTACATGTAGCATGTCAGCGGTACTTTACAGCCTAAACATCATGGCAATGTTTCATTAATATAGGACACATTACAGTTTTAGAGGCAAAATCCCATGTCTTTTGTGTGAGAACTATTAGATGTGATTGTTAAACTATTAACTCACCATAAAAGTAGCTGATTTTAAACTCAATGCTTAAATAAATGGTTTTGACTTCAACTGGAAACACCAATAAAATCAACCAGTAGTATCATAACTTACCTATTTAATAATATGTTTAACTGATTTTCAATTCAGTTAATTATAATCATGTCTAAACTTTTTAAAGCACATTTATTTATCAGAAACATGAAGTGTGGGACACAATATGCATCCTTGTTTCAGATTGTCTTGTCCTTGAACTATCCCTCTATTTGAAAAACTGTAACATTCCTTAAAATTGTGACATTGAAAATGTGGCATTTATTTGCCTATTTCCAGCAGAAATTAGTTAATTTTTTTTTTTTTTTTTTTTTTTTGCACAAACTGGATTATTCAAGCTCAGCCTTTAACATAAAGATTGTAAGAAACAAAATTATCCAGTAAATTTAATTTATGGGAATATCAAGGCTGTCAAACAGCTTTACATGTTAAAAATGTTTATCAAATTGTAATGTTTATTGCTAGAAAATTGCAGAGTACGCAAATGTCTGTGTGTTAAAATTTTGGTAATTGCAAATTGGTTGCAAATCTCATAGAACATTTTAATAGTTCATATAATAAGTAGTGTGACCTGCATGAGGTTGAAAATCAAAGTTTTATAAAGGTTGGCCATTTGTAAATGAATAAATGCAAATTGTGCCTTTTCAATGGAAGTGCTATATGTGGTTTTGAGTGTTGTGAACTTAATTCTGCCCTGCAAAGCAAAAAGAATTTTTGGTGAAACATTAGTTATTGTCATTTTCATGACATTTAAGGCATCCTTTGTTATGTGACAAAACATCTTATCTCAAATGTGTGTCGTTTAGGAGAAAAATGGTAGTCGTTTGTACGGTAACTGCAAAAAGTCCTAGTCAAAGTCATTTTTCTCAGTTCATTGCACCCATAGACCTCAGCCAGTTGGGTCTCATTTGACCATGTGACCACGTGAATTCTCAGGATTAGACATAATTCTGGTCTGAAAACTTGAAAAATGCAACGTCAGCTTTATACTGCTTAGAACATTAGAAGATTGCTCTTTCTCATGATGCTTTTTCCCTTCATCTGTGTAATACAGACTTCTGTAACTGTAACTATCTTGAAGCAACTTTTGTTGAATTATTAGGTGTTCAGTTTTTTATTAAACAAAAACAAGCTGCCTGATTTGTGGCACATACTATGAACAATAGTAGCCAAGCTTGTCTTGGCATTGTGACTGTAGTTTGAGCTCATATCCACTAGATGGCAGCAGAAACATTCAGTGATCTCTGTTTTTTGGGACCTGATTTCAAAGTACATCCATGAGAAGGCAGACAGCGTTGTGATGTTCTCAGGTGTCTGTTCGGATGAGCTGACACAAGGATACATCTTCTTACATGTTATTGTATGATTAACCTTTGTGTATTTACAGTGTATCTGAAAAGTATTTAGATACTTTTAAAAGTGGATGCAGTTTTAAAACTGCATTAAAGTTATTCCATTCGATATGGTCTCTTTGAATCACCATAACTTGGCTGTTGTTATCAGCATTTGGCTAAACAATACAATCACTATAGCATACATACATGCCTCCCACATGAATCCGGTTTAAACATTACCATAATATATTTTATTGCTTCCACTTTCTCTGTTTAGTTTACTAAAAGTAGTCTTTAGGCTGGTTTAGTCTCCTAAAGAGTCAGTTTTTCACAGGATAGTGTTATTTCTTCAGCTCATACTCTTAGAAGAAAAGGTTCTATCAGTGCTACGTATTTGGAACCCCTAAAATGTTCTATACAGAACCCTTTTTAAGGGTTCAGGTCTATATGGAACCTTTTGGGTTCATTCATTATCATTTGTTTTGTCCTTTCCGGATTAAATATTTCTTATTATTGACAAACATCAAGACCCTAAAATTTATTTATGAATGCATGTGAGTGATCACAAATTCAAGCTATGGGGGTAAGAAAAAGTATATATTTATATCATTTTATGTAGTTAATCAACATCACATTTCAGTTTTTCTCCTCCAAAAATCATACTTTTCAAGAGTTTAAGGTGGGTTATGTTTAAATGTTTTTTGCAAAAAAGTCTCTTATGCTCATAAGGCAATGTTTTGATCAAAGTTGCAGTAAAAACAGTAATAATGTAAAATAGTAATATTATGTAAATTAAAAATATCTACTGTCTATATATATATATATATATATATATATATATATGTATATGTGTATATACGTGTATATATATATATATATATATATACGTATATATATATATATATATATATATATATATATATATATATATATATATATATATATATATATATATATATATATATATATATATATATATATATATATATATATATTTTTTTTTTTTTTTTTTTTTTTTCAGTGAAGGCAAAGCCATCTGTCCCTTTAGTGGGTGTTTTTGTGTGTAGAGTCAGCTAATTGAAATTAATAATTAGTTGGCAAGTTAAAAAAAAACTACAGTTTTACTGTAATTGTAAATCTCTGAGTTGAATGAATGGCACTGGTTAAAGTGCGCTTCACTGTTTATCCATAACTCCTGGCTTAAAATTAACATGTGAAACAAATATTAAGGGTTAAGAAATTATAATTATTTTTCTACACTCAGTGTGGTATTTGTATTTTCTCTGGTGCATCATTACTGTAAGAAAGTGGATTTACAGTTAGAGAAAAGGAACGGCTTGAATGTTTATCTTTCTGTATAGATTAGTTTCACTTTCAAATTAATTTGGAGAGTTTAATGTGCTACAGATGTTGGCGTGATTGCATTAAAAGATCTGGTCATGATACTGATAAAGGGTTTCTTCAAAATACCAGTTGCGTTGTTACATTAAATATAAGCCCTGTTTAAAAGAATACTTGATGGTTAAAATATAATAGCCTGTAGGTGGAGTGAGTGTGCCATTGTGAAAGCACCTTTAGACCGTGATACGCCACACATTTAACGATACAAGGAATTAAAAGTTCCACCAATAAAGAAAATATTTTTAATATCAAGCTACAATCACACAGAGATATCAAGATAGCAAAACCTTTGCTCATAGCAGTGACAAGACATGCGCAGGATGACATCACACCCGGACTGTCTGTATTATAACATCATCAGTCATGGTGAAAACACTATGAGGCACTAAAATTGACATTTTCAGCACAAATCTCTGAGTACCTTAGAATGGACAACACTTCGCTTTAATGCTCCACAACATCGGGAAAGATGTCGTGACAAACACTTTTGATCACCGAAACGTCTGACATAAATAAACTGGCGCAGGTGTGGCCATATTTCACAATGTGAAATAAGAATGTTTATTTCTGACCTGAATAAAAAGAAAAATAAGTATCACATAATGAAATGATCCGTAAGGAAGCGGATGTGACAATCCATTTAGCCGTTAACGTCTTTTGTCGTAGATCTGTACTGTTCCCCATTCATATTCTGTGAAAAGAGAAGGTTGGGGTTAAAAATAACTACTAGTTTTCATTAGTATTGCTATCATTGATAAAGCAGCTATCCTAAAACTAATCGAGAGGTTTTGCAGTTCCTACCTGGCTCCTCTTGGCTTCTTTTACCCATCAGCCCCACAAAAGAATTGATTTTATGCCCTGGAAGACAATTAAGAGTTATATATATATATATACATACACGCATACATATGTACAATTCAACTATATTGTTGAAGTCTAGAGTGCGGTTACAACTGTTTTTATTCCACTGTGAAAAAGACCTTGAGGTTGTGAGCTTCTATTAAAAAGGAATCACGTGTCGCTAAAACTCCTAAGAATTCATTTAATAAGCTGTGAATATGACAGCAAAGTTCAAGGATTTGTAAAGATTTCTCTCTTTTTTCATGTGAGGAAAAAGAAATATTATAATTATATGATTGCATATGCAAATGAAGTCCTTAAGTGTCTTTGCTTTTAGGCAAATGTAAGCATTTAGCAAATAATATATGCATTGTATGCAGACGTGTTTGAGATCACTTACTTTTTCGTGTAATCTGTGCATTTGCTGTGGGGGTGGAAGAATGAAAGTGAGTTATAGGTCAAAAGCATTTTTTTTGTGTGTTTGTGTCTGCATTCTAGTTAAAAAGTATTATCAATATCTGTTTATTTTTATTTTTATGATATGCATGAGATAAAGCACTGTCTTACCAGAGGACCGTTTCCCCATCAGACCAATGAACTGATGAGGTCGGGGTTTCCTCGTCATACGTCTTAGTATCTCTCTGAAGGGATCCGCCTGAAGCCACTCATCCTACAAGAGATGATTTGATTAGTGGAACATTAGACCTCCAGCATACAGATGCCACTCACATTATAAGATCACTGGAACTCATGCAGATGTTAATACAATTAGTATTTTATAACTCCCAAATACAGAATTAACCAAATTTCATCATTTGTTCGCCACAAAAATACTTTAGCAGTTGCATAGATGCCGTTTTTAGACACAAAAAGCATGAGAGACATAAGTGCTTGGCTCTCTTCCAACCCGCAATGTCAAATGGTAAACGTGTGCTCCATTCAAACAAGCAATATGAGCGTTGAGTAATTCAGCACTGGACAGCGACCTGTGCATATTGTACTTGAATCCATTGTAACTACTGTAGAAATCGAAGGAATACAGCTGATAACATTGTATTAAGTGTGCCATGTTTAATGGTTAATTTCTAAATGATTGCTTTTGGTCCTCCTCAATCCTGAATATGTGGCTGACATCCAACCCAATCGATTATAACTGTAAAATTATAACCAACTCTAAAAAATGCTGGGTTCTTTTAACTTAATTTTAGGTAAAATATGGACAAACCCAGCCATTGGGTTAAAAATTAAATTTAAAAAATGTAACCCAATGGCTGGGTTTGTCCATATTTTCCCCAAAATTGGGTTAAAGCAACCCAGGATTTTTTTAGAGTGTATAATATATTTTCTATTTTTTTTAAAAAATATATATTTTCTGTTATAATCAAGCTGAGCTTTAATAATCAAAAATAGCATAATTAAATCAAATTAACTTTACGGATAAGATTTTTTTAAAGTTATTAGAATATACTAATACAATATAGTCAATATAATGAAACCACTTGATAAGAATGGCTTTTGTTGTTGTTTTGGCTAATAAAACCAGCACTAAAAAATGTCAAATAGTTGCAGTAGCTTTTATTTAGTCTAAAAGACGTGTTTAGACAACAGTCAAAGATGGAAAAACTCACCTGTACCTGATTGTTGTCTGTCCAATAGTCAAGGTCTTCTTTTGGACCCAATTCTTCTCCAAAAACTTGGCACAAAACAAGAAAAAGGACTACAGCCGGTAAGAAAAATTTCATGTTTCACCCAGTAACTTTCCTTTTCCTTTCCCAAAGCACTTTAAAGTAGTATAAACCGCAAGGTAAACGTCGATTCAAGTCGTATTGTTCGAGCTGTGGGTGAACAGTTTCCTCCACGTATCTTCAGTTCTTCAGTGCGCGCGTCCGATGCGCGTCTCCGTGACCGTACTGACTCGCACGCTCGGCTTTATAGCAATGCAACAGGGAGGTGACAGGTTCCTTCCGACGTTTAAAATCGATAAAACAAATAAATGTGTTAGTCAGATTGCTTTAAAACGCACAATGACGAAGAGCACTCCTCTTTAATATTTCGCTCACATTTCTAGAGGAAGTCTCTAAAGTTAAAATAGTTCTGGTTCGGACAATCCGTGACTTTGGACGTGTGCTGATCAGTGTGTAGACTGCAGACATGGGTGACGTTATAATTAACTCATTCGACGCATGTTTTACGAAGTTCCGTCTGCAAACATGAATGCAGATGGCTCGTTTAACACGATTCTTTTGCGTCAAAGGAGGTGAGCAACTTAAGGGTATTGGAAATATTGAGACACATGAGAGGACTCAAACACCGAAGAAGCCGAAACCTGTGTGTTTTCCTCCGTGGGTTATATAAACTAACACACGAAATTGAATTGTGGGTGCGAATCACAACTGAATTCTTGAAGGAATTGCAAGAGCCACGAGAGATTGCCCATGGTTCCGAAACTAACAACATCAAATTTGTTTTCAAGCATTATTTTCTCGAAGAATGAAGCTCTTTTTAAAAAGCATCCTGCACTTTCTTTTTAATAACCACTTTTTGTGATCTGTTCATGGCATTTTAAGTACATTTTAAGTTCTTCAGATGATCTGAATCTAAAAAGTTGAACTTTAAACATTTTCTACTGTGGCATCAGACTATTAAACCCTTTTGGTTTTAATACTGACTTTCACTCTTAGAAAAAAAGGGTTCTAGGGTTCTTTACTCAAATGCAAAGGACCTTTTATGCAAAAAAATTATGATAATGACAAGAAAGAACCCTTTTGGCACAAAGGTTCTTTATAGGCTATTATTCATTAATATATTACATTATTCTGCAACATTTTGCAGTTGTAATTAAGTTATTGATTATTAAACTGTTGTAACTTAATATCCCATTTTAATCATGCTGATTTTTGAAGGATAAAAACTGAAATGGCACTCTTCGTGTGATATTAATTAATTAAACTCCCATATCTTGAATTTTGTGATCATTCATGCATTGCATTTTAGGGGTTCCAAATATGTAGCACTTTAGAACCTTTTAAGGTTCTATATAGAAGACCTTTCACTCTAAAAAATGCTGGGTTGTTTTAACCCAATTTTGGGTCAAAAATGGACTAACTCAAACATTGGGTTAAAAATGAAATTTAAAAATGTAACCCAATGGCTGGGTTTGTCCATATTTATCCCAAAATTGGGTTAAAACAACCCAGCATTTTTTAGAGTGTTTCTTCTATGAGTGTTTTTTAATAGGCTTGTCACACTTTATATTAAGTGTCTTTACTATGTAGGCTACTTGTCAAAAAAAAATTATAGGCTACTAATTGTGTTCAGGTTAATTGCTGCTATCAAAATAGGATATGAGTGAAGTTAGCACAGGTTGATTAGGGTTATGGGTGAGTTAAGGTGTAAAACAATGTAATTATAGATATTACAGAAATCAATCACATGCTATAATTACATGCAGGTATTTTTTAAAAATATATACAGTAAGTGCAATGTAAAAACATGTAGGTTACAGAAGAAGTGCATTGTATCAAATTATTAATTTAAACCTTAATGGTTGGTAGTTAAAGACACTTAATATAATAAGTAATAAAAATCCCACAATATAAAAAGTATAAGCCCACAAAGCGTGCGTGCCATTTTCAAACCATTGCATCTCTAATTGAGGTAGTCATATGTGCAGGGTTAAATTTGTGTTTTAATGAAAAGCAGGGAGAGGACACTCGGGGGTGGATGACCCACGGAGGAAGTGGAGACATGACTGATTTCCATGAGAAAGGACTTTTGTCTCAGTCTTTACAGAGCGAATAGCACTTCATACCTCGAGTGCCTTTATCAGCGGCAATGATGTCTCTTTATTTAATCATGTGTTAATATCATATGCAAATGTTATTTCTTGCTAAGATTGCCTAACACAACTGAAACTTCCCCAGCTTCGTGAGGGTCGTGGACAGTTACTTATTAAAGTGGCTTGTGGCTGATCATTTTGTCCTGCAGATGTTTGACACTATCTGTTTATAAATAGCAAAATATTGGAAATCCAGGTGGATGATTTTGCCTACACTGTAATGTTTAGTCAGGCAGGTTTTATCCATCAAAAATATTTGTAATATGACTGAAATAACTAGGGATGCACGATATATTGGCCACATTATCGGTATCGGCCGATATTTTTAATGTTATCGTTATCGGCCCAACAAGAACATTTAGCCGATATCTAAAAGCCGATAAATAATGTATTATTTCCTTCAGCTGAGGCACTTTAGATGTGCACTGTTCAACAAGCTGATTTTAAATATGATTAAAATCACTTTAAAAAAGGAAAATCCAGTTAAAGTGCAAACTGTGCAGCGCAAGTCTGTCATATCGGCTACTCAACATTAAAATAAGAACATCATAATTGTGTTTGTATCTTGACTTTTAATGAGGAGACTTTTTTATAATCAGGCTCTCAAAAATTGTCTAAAAATTTGGATTTAGATTTATCGGCCAATATATCGGTTATCGGCTTTCAAATATAAAGAATTATTGAGTTATCGGTATCTGGCCAAAATTGTCATATCGGTGCATCCCTAAAAATAACTGGATAGTTATGCACCAATTTGGTGTCAAATAAAAAAAAAAAGCTCTTTCATATCTGTTTTTAGTACAGTGATGGTTCTCTAGTGACAAATTGAACTTTTGCTTCATATTGAAATTGTTTACTCAGAAATACGAACTCTCAATCACTCTCACGGATGATGGAAGGTACAAGTGAAGAGTATATTAAGGAGAAGTGTATCTGAAGAAGAGATAGATGATGAATGGAAGAGAGAAAATTATATTTTCTTTTATAAAGCAACACCAACAGTTGTCAGAAATGGCATGTGAATCCATCTGATCATTCAGACACGCTATCTTCTTGTTTCCAAGAACACAACCCTCCTTAGTTTTACTCCAAAATGCATTAGAAATCGGAGCACTCTGCAATTCTGAGTGCAAAGTTAGAGATGTTGAGAGGGAAAGAATATAATGGCACAAATGGTCAGTTCACCCTAAAAGAGCACAAGTAGACCTCATTTTTGCTTTGAACAATGGTAGGTTGTGTTTTTATTCTCCTGGTAGACTTGCCAAAAATGTTAGAAGATTGCAGTTTGAATTACTCTGCTTATGTTGTTAAAGCAGAATAAGAGGTGCCAGTTATTTCTTTTTATAAACACAATCGATATATATCCCATGTAGTTGCAATATACAGCCATCATAAAAACAACCAATTTCAATGCACAAAAACAGACCTGTTTTGTTCATTTTGAAGAATATGAAAAACCAATGCATGTCTCCATCTTTATCATTTGTAGATGTCATTCTCCTTAGAACTTTATATCAACAGTAAAACAGAAGCTTGACACTTTCATTGCAAACTGCAAACTGTTCAAAGGGCTTTAAACAATTTCAGACGATGAATAAGGGTCTTATCAAGCGAAACGATTGTTCATTTAAAAAAAAAAACGTTTAAGTTTTATAAGCTCAAATGGTCGCGTTGCTCGGTTCTGTGATGCGCGTCCGTAACTAGTTCATCAAAATGAACAAATCTTTTTGTAATATGTAATTTGGTTCATTCAACGAACGAAATGAACAAATTGACCTCGAGAAAAGATTTGTTCATTTTGATAAACAAGTTTGAATAGGAGAGTCACGAACATGCATCACAGAACAGAGCAAGGCGAGCATTTGAGCTTATAAAACTTTTTTTTTAAATTGAGCGATCATTTTGCTTGATAAGACCCTTATTCATCATCTGGACTGATGGATAGAAATGCACAGACTAAACCAGGAACAGGTATAAACCACGAGTAACCAAGAAAACAGATTAACCTAAAAAAAAAACAGAGAAAAAGAGAAAAAAAAATGCAAACTAAAACTTCATAAACACCTTAAAGGAGAACTCCGGCGCAAAATGAACCTTTGGTCTAATAAAACATCGGTATCAACCATTCTCTGAGATTTGTTTTCATGATAATTCGAACGTAAAGAGTTTTATCTCTAAAAACTGTTTAGCGTATAATGCTAGTAATGGGGGCATATAATAAGTAAAAAGAAATCGCTAGTGTTTTCCAAAGATGGCGCCGCCTGTATACACCAAGTGAACTGTCTTTATAAATGATCTTCTTATTAAACGGTCTGTACACTTTTTGTTTTGCATGTATGGACCCTCATTATGTTACTGTGTTAGTGTGGGACTATTTTGAGCCTTGTTAGTGGTATAAACTAGCGATTTCTTTTTACTTATTATATGCCCCCATTACTAACATAATACGCTAAACAGTTTTTAGAGATAAAACTCTTTACATTCGATTATCATGAAAACAAATGTCAGAGAACAGTTGACTAGGTACCGATGTTTTATTAGACCAAAGGTTCATTTTGTGCCGGAGTTCTCCTTTAAACATAATAATCCTAAAATCAGCGGAACATAAAAATACTGAATACCTGTGACAGGTAGAAGCGTAGTCCAATATTTAATTAGACATTTGGATTGATTGCATTTATATTTTACAAGCAGATTGTGTTATAAAATTTACAGACCTCGACAGAACATGTTACGTAATAAGCGCTTTAGCAAACATTGGTGGTCATAATGGCAGTTGTAAGGCTGTTGCTTTGGTATAAGTGGTATCTATTTGTATAAGTGTTGTTGCGGGAGTGTGCAGGCTGTCAGTGTGTGGGAGGACAGGTCAGTTTGTGTTTGAATGAAGCTCTCGTAATCTTAGATTTCTAGTCTTGTGTTCTGTTGTTTCGCCGTGTCGTGAAAAAACACTGAATAGAAGGTGAATAAATGTTTCTCCTTGTAAGAAAAAGACATTACCAACGAGTTTTGTGATGTGAAGCAGGAGCGCAGTTTTAGCTTTAAACCTCTTTAACCCTATTTTTGTTTCTCAGTAAGTTCTCAATGTCAAATATTTTTGATGTCAGCAGTCAAGACGTTCAGAGATTGCTTCAAAATGTGAATTTGCCTTTGGCTAAAATGCTTTTTCCCCTCTAAGACTTGGCCAAAGTGAATTTAGAGAAACATCATCATAACTTATACCTTACTTAGACATTCCTGACCTTCCAAGCATGACTAAACATTTACTGTACTATTTTAAATTGAAGTCTAAGGATATTTTTGTTATGCTTAATGGATATAGCCTAGTCCTTTAGGCTAAATAGGCTTTAGTATAGAAGATCAAAAGTAGACAGAGATGACCATGTGTCTAAAGCGGATACAAATTGAAATCTTGTTTCAAATTCTTCTCAGCATATGAAGTTAGCAAACAAACCTTAGCAAGCCGAAGAGCAATTCTATTGTAAATATGTACTCTCCATATAAATATTCCAAGCACAGTCTGACCCTTAAAGTGCCACATGCAATTATTATTACTTTTTATGTGTGTTCTTTAAAATTCCCTCTTCAATTTCTCTTGGTTATAGTGGGCATGCATATGCTCTTGTAATTCATGTCTGGGTATTTTCAAACCCAGTAAATTTAGATTATTCTGGTTTTGAGTACTGAACACGCTAAAATTATTTTCCATCACAAAGCATTTTTTCTTTGTTCTTTTTAATTATATTGACTCATAGTAGTATTTTTTATTTTATTATTATTGTTATTTACCCTGTATTTTCTTGCTACAGTTGTCTTGTATCAAGTAATGCCATTTTCTAAAAACTCAAAATAACCTTCAACTCCATCTCGCTCTGTTTTATTAGTTTTGCTTCTTGTGTTCTATGTTGAATATTGTCTCAAATCATACGGCTTTTTCAGGAAAGGTGTGATGTTGCAATTTGACACCAAATTTCATTCAAACAGGGTCCTTTGGTTTCTCTTAACCTCTTTCAGAATAATATATTCTGTGTTGTAGATATATATCCTGTTAATTAACAAGTACAAGGAATTCAAGTGTTTTTCCTGCATAAACTGAGCATTATTGACCACTTAAGACACTCAAGTAAAATCGCAAATGCTTGGCATTCATTAATAATAGCAATCAGGCAAATGTGACTCCATCCGGTCTCCGCCGGAACAGATGAGACCTGTCCTGTCAATGGACAACTAACTTCACTCGTATTTTGTCATGTCCTCTAGATGCTCTATTGAATTTCCTATTTCCATTCAGTAGAAGAGACATTCCCATTAAGGGGGAGACTTTAATTAAGGTAGTACACTTACGCTGCACTCCCAATGCAGGCTGAATGGGCCTGACCCTGCCAAGCGTAAAAGGAGGGCTTGGCTGTGCTTTCAGTCACCCTAAACCATGTTTATTACTCCCTGACTGGAATGAAAATGATTATGAATATAGAGAACACCGGAGAAGCTCGTGCTAATGGAGCCTCTGAAGTGCATTTGTAGTAGAGGATTTGTCTTTGCAGTTTTCTTCACTAAATGGGAATGTCCACAATAAAATAGAATAAAAAATGAAAAGATGAACACGTCATGTAAAATTTACTGTTTTAAAATAAACTAAAACTGTTTTTAAAATGTTTTGATTTAATAAATCTAAAAATGTCATGTTGTGTAACCATCAAGTAAAAAATGGCATTTTTCCTTGAACATATGTATCAAAAATACATATGAGTGTACATATCTATAAATTCAGATATCATAAAGTAATATTAATAAAACAATGTACAGCCTGGATTAACCTTTATGAAAAATAAATAAACTTTAGCACACATTTTAAAAGAGCAAATATGGAATTATTTTGGAAATAATTTAATTATATGAATTAATTACAATAAAAGAATACTTAAAAGTGAACTGAATACTGTTTTCAGACAATTAATTGCAATTAAAGTAAAATGTATGAAACTTTCAATTATCTGACCATGACCCACTATGAATAAAATACATCTTTATATGAAATTTCATAATTACTTATATTGTCTTTGTAATGTGTTTAAAGTGTACTGCTGAATGCACCGACAATCATTTAAGCCTATAGTAACTAAAATATACTTTAATGTAATTTCTATTAAAACTTGTGTCATGTCTTGAAATATATTTTTAAATACACATTTGTTATGATGAAGTTGCAATTAAGTACATATGTGTTTAATATGTGTGTGTAATATGTAATATCGAAACACTAGTTATAATTAACAAAGTGCTTTTGTATATTAAGCGACATGAAAGTGTCGTAAGTGAAAAGTATTGAAAAGTATGTAAGTGTACTTTAAAGCACAACATAATGATTTAAAATGTACTTTGAATTCAAATTATAATTTAACATTATCACAAAGTGCACTTTCTAAAGCAACACTTTGGAACTTTTGGCCACTAGAGGCGCTCGACAATGATGACCACACTGTTGAGTGGCTGTCTTGTATCAGACAAGATTGGGTAAATATTCCACTTGCAAAACCCCAACAATTAGTATCCCCAACTACTAAATGATTAAAAAGTGTAATTAAAAGGACAGGTGATATGACACAGTGGTAAACATGTCTCTGTCCCAACTTTTTTGGAGGTGCATTGTAGCCTTCAAGATCAAAATGTGTTCATTTTTACAAAATACAATGATGTAAGTGTGTGAAAACATTGGGAAATTTTTTCTTTGTACTTTTGTCAGTTAAAAAGAATGAACAAATAACAGATATACTTTTTTTGATTTGGGGTTGCACTGATTTGACACCATTGCGAAGGTCTGGTCCTCCCCTCTATGATGTCATTTCCTCTTGTGTTTTTTACTGCGGTTTTCTGGTTTGGCTGCATGACTTTGATTTAGTGGACACATTTCTTCTTCATCCTATTATACACATCTTAAAATGAATAAATCCAGTCAAAATGTGCATAATGCTATTTCCCCACATTCAGATATTGTTTTTCTGGCATGTTTCATCATTGCAGCACTCCCAGCTTTGTTACTTTGATGCAATATCGGACTCAGCGGTAACCTTCGCAGAATAGCCTAGACCGTCCCTTCCTGGCTGTGCATCTTATTTGCTTCCATGAATCAAATTAAATTAGACATCTTTAATTTGAAAAGTGTGATTGATAAGGCCCGCCAGTGGAGTTTTTAATATGATGTCATTGTCCCCCTTCCCTGACTAAAGGGATGCGTGACTAAATGCAATCTCTTTACTAATGCAATGGGACATTATTCTACTGTCCTACACGAGAACACCATCAATCAGCCACAGACATGCTAAACTTTGTGTGTGTGTGTGGTTGACTCAGTGGGCGTGTAGGAGGGCATGTTACGTATCTCTCTCACATGTTCTCGCTGCAGTAGGCTGGTCCGTACCTTTCACTTGCGTCACCAGGGGGTGGCCATCAGTGAAGGGAGGACGTCAACCAGACCCAATTATCCTCAGCGTGAAAAACCATCAGTGACATGTTCATTCTCCTCGTGCTTTTGTCCCACTGTGTAGTCACGACAGGGCCTCTTTCTTGCGGTTACAGGTGAAAATGAGTGTCTGCTAATGTTCACAGTAGCTTGAATAGATATCAGTATGTCACAATAGGTATGCAAATGAGAAAACGGAAATAGGTCAGGATATCGTCCGATAGCTTGTGTACAGTTCTTTGTGCTATTATGACACAATAATTGGACTGAGTGTCAATGGTCGGACCACCACGTTTTATAGAAAACCATTGATTTATTTTATTGTTTGGGGGGTTGAATGTAAAGATGCCTGGGCATGCTCGGTGATAATTGAGATGAAACCTGAAACTTGTCAGGGCAAATTAGGTGTGAATTGCAGTGCGAACTTAAGGTGTTGCTTCATCAATTCAACAACTTTCTTTTGAGAATGTGCATGAAATCATATGCATGCAATACCACATTTTTTGTTTAATAAATTAAACAAATCATTATATATATATATATATATATATATATATATATATATATATATATATATATATATGAAGAGTTCAGATGCAAAAGCCTCTAAGTGCCATTTGAAATTTTCTTCTAAAATGATCATTTTTATCAAGCTTGTATATTTAAGTTCAGTAATTTCACTTAAATGGCAATGAAGATTACCTATTAATTGTCATTTAAGTGAAATTACTGAACTTAAATATGATATTACATATTACATATATATATATATATATATATATATATATATACACATATATATATATATATATATATATATATATATATATATATATATATATATATATATATATGTGTGTGTGTAATATGATATTACATATTACATATATATATATATATATATATATCTATATATATATATATATATAATGATTTTTTTGCATTTTTGTTTAATTGCATCTGTCATTATTATCATTATTTATTATTATATAATTTTAAATAGTGTGTATGTATATATATATATATATATATATATATATATATATATATATATATATATACACTAGTTAAAACTATATATATATATATATATATATATATATATATATATATATATATATATATATATATATATATATATATATATATATATATATATATATATATATACTATTTAAAATGATAGGCTATATAATAAATAATGATAATGATGGATGGATGGATGGATGGATATGTACCAAATTATGAAATGAATTCTGTGCTTGTTAGTGTGCTTTTTGTCTTCAGTCTTTGAGGGAATGTCTCCTTGAGATTTGAAAAAAAAAAAACTTTGTCAGAATCCTTATTGATGAGTTAAAGCCTTCTGTCAAGGTCTTATATTAATAAACATGCACTGAAATTGTTTACACTTTCTATTCCCACAGAAGGTTGACAGTGGAACGTAACTCATAATTCAGTTCATTCTTCGCATTCATATGCCTGATTACTGTCCTGAAGTTAGAAATGAACAATAACAGCCCTCAGAGTTTCAACCTTGATTTGTATACATGTATATATATGAAGAGTTCAGATGCAAAAGCCTCTAAGTGCCATTTGAAATTTTCTTCTAGAATGATCTTTTTATCAAGCTTGTATATTTAAGTTCAGGAATTTCACGTAAATGGCAATGAAGATTACCTATTAATTGTCATTTAAGTGAAATGACTGAACTTTAAGGATTTGTTCACTTTTCAAAAATAAACTTTTGCTGATAATTTACTCACTCCAATGTCATCCAAAATATCCATGTCATTCTTTCCTCAGTTGAAATGAAATGAAAGTTTTTGATGAAAACATTCCAGGATTTTTCTCTAATGGACTTGTGGGATCCAAACGGTTCAAGGTCCAAAATACACTTTCAGTACAAACTGCAAACTGTTTCAAAGGGCTTTAAACGATTCCAGACGATGAATAAGGGTCTTATCAAGCGAAACAATCGCTCATTTAATAAATAAATGTTCAAATGCTCGCCTTGCTCTGTTCTGTGACGCACGTTTGTGACTCTCCTGTTCAAACTCGTTCATCAAAATGAACGAATCTTTTCAAAAGTAAACTACTCCTTTAAATATACAAGCTTGATAAAAATTATCATTCTAGAAGAAAATTTCAAATGGCACTTGGTAAATTGATGTGTTGATTTATTGAATTATAGAGTAAGAATTATGAATCCCATTCATAAAGATTTTTTGATGGGTGAGGAGGCTTTTAAAATGGGTGGAAGCTATGATATCTAACCCAGTTTGTTCACTAGCTTCCATGGCTGCAAAATGCTGTGTTTTCCGCCAACCGTCAACCTGTGGCGGCGAAATACTGGGTAAACTGGCAACATGCGATATCCCACAGACCAAAACAAAACCAGACATTCTGACATGGAATGCACATTTTAAGGTAAATTATCTGGCTGTGGCATTGTTTTTCAGTACGATTCCTTAATAACTGCAAACATATTATTATTAGAGACAAAAACTTACACACAGCACCTTTAAACATCCAAGTTGAATGTACTTAAAAAATTTAAGGCTGCAACGTGTTTTACATTTATATTAAATGCAGCTGAACTTACTATCTTTATGTACACTAAAGTGGCCTTTAATTTAATTAATATTATTATTATCTGTTAGTAATTTCTTTTTAGATTTAAAATGCACATTTAATACAATTAAGCACATTTTTTATATTATGGTCATTATATTTGCACTGGGCACAGATATCAGAGGATAGGCGGACGTGGGCAGATGCGGATCAGAGACAGTGGGTGACTCTCACTTCAACAAAATCACATTCTGTTAAAAAGGCAACTAGGGCTACTTATGCAGCCTGTAATTTCAGTGTAATTTACTGTTCACAGAGCAGAGACAATAAACGTGGAAGATAATTACTTATATAATATAAATCATGGCTTAAGCCTTATTGTTCACGCGAGTCTATGATGAAGTATTGGATTCACATATGGAAAAGATTTATTTATTTATTTTTAGGAATGTTTTAGGAATGCAGAAGTGTGATCTGCAACATAATCTGTTTCTCAAGCATCTGGCATAGTGCATGTCTGAACACACATTGCTCATTTTGAACCTTTTTGCTGTAGGCTTGTTGTTATATGAATTTGTCAATTTAGTCATCATTGATTGTTGATTGTGACTCCATGTTTGGACTCCAAATCGTTCTTCAGAATATCTTCATTTGTGTTCAGCAGAAGAAAGAAACTCATACAGGGTTGAGTAACAGGGTCTTTAAGGGTGAGTAAATGATAGAAATTTAATTTTCATTTTTGGGTGGAATTTTCATTTTTGGGTGGAAAAATAGAATTTTCATTTTTGGGTGGAATTTTTATTTTTGGGTGCAAAAAATAGAATTTTCATTTTTGGGTGGAATTTTCATTTTTGGGTGTAAAAATAGAATTTTCATTTTTGGGTGAAATTTTCATTTTTGGGTGGAAAAATAGAATTTTCATTTTTGGGCGGAATTTTCATTTTTGGGTGGAAAAATAGAATTTTCATTTTTGGGTGGATTTTAAATTTTTGGGTGGAAAATAGAATTTTCATTTTTGGGTGGAATTTTCATTTTTGGGTGGAAAAATTTAATTTTCATTTTTGGGTGGAATTTTCATTTTTGGGTGGAGAAATATAATTTTCATTTTTGGGTGGAATTTTCATTTTTGGGTGGAAAATAGAATTTTTGGGTGGAGTATCCCTTTAAAATGGCCATTTTATAAGGAAACTAGACATGCTCTCAGCTGATATTGAAAAATATAGCCTGTGTAAACCATACGGTTGAATCAATTAATCTGTGTTACACGTTCATTGGTTTTGTGTTCCATGGTTTTGTCATGTAGACTTGAACTGTAAAATCTGTTCCCCTTGTTCCAGAGTTTCCCATTTGGTTTATTTATTTCTTATTTAACCTTGTTACTCACCCTGTATCAGTCTCACTTGTTCCTTGTTATTCTCTTGCCTCTTTGCCTGTGTTTATACTTGTGTTTCAGTCTGTGTTTGTGAGTCATTGTCTTTAATTAACGTAGGAAAGCTGTTGCATTTAGTTTCCCAGTTGGATTTTTATTGTCTTCCCGTTTGGATTTAAATCTTCATGTTTGGATTATTTCCTTCTGGCTTTCAGTTTAGATAATCTTTGTTTGTTTGGTTGTGGAATAAAGACTGCTAGCTATTAGATCCTTGCATCTCCTCTTCCCTGCAACACCATAACACTCTGCAGGAATCCAGCATTAACCAATGCACTCGTACAGATATTAATATAATAATTTGACAGTGGACCAATGCCAATAGGCCACCATCTAATAACATGTTCCTGATTGAGCTGAGGGATCTGGAAAATACTGTAGAATACTTCTTCATGCCCATTGTATATTTAATATTTTAAATACAGAAAAGCCTAATTTTTGACTCCTAGTTTGTTATGGATATTAAAATCCCTGCTGTAAGATTAATCTTTGTCACATTACTCTTGCAAGAATCAATCATCAATGTATTAATATAATGCCAGATGTAAATGCTGTTGATCATGCCCTTGACCAGACATATCCTTGTTTGTTAATTAAAGAGGCTAACTCCGATGAATCACGGTTGTAAATCACTATTTACTTTGGCTTATGCTTTAGGAGAGAGATACAGAAGTATTTGACAGTGATAGATTGGACAGGAACTGGGAAAGCTTTTCATGTATGCCTCCTTTTAAATATCATCCTTCTCAAGAGATTTTTAACTTTAATTCAGTTTATTAGATCAATACAAGGTGAAATGGACTATTAATGAGGATAGGTATTAAAGGCAGTTTCTATTAATAGTGTACAAAAGGCCTAAAGCGTTTTATTCTTTTTAACATTGTCAGTAAAGTATGTGTTTAACTTTCTTTATAGTGAATGTTTTACCCAACTAAAAAATAGAAAATAATGATAAAAACTGTGTAACATGGTTGCAATAATTTGACACAAAATATTGATTTAAAAAGGAGTTTAATAATTTGAACACTATATCAAAAGTAACTTCACGTCCGCTGCCATGGTCCATAGATATATAGAAACTGCTTCGGATGTGTCGCATAAACGTCTGTCATCATCTTGCTGCTCCCTCCCCGGCTCTGTGATTAGTTCCCTATTTCAAGGGAAAATTTGGTTCATGGTGTCCAGTTAGTTAGTTTTTTGTTGTTGTTTTTTGGCCAAATGTTTTCTTGTATAGTTATAGTATAAGTAGTATACAGTAGCCTATATAAGTTAATCTACTCCATAGTTCCTTTAGTCACTGATTAGTTTCAGCAGTATCTTGTCTAGTTTCCTTTGATTGCCCTATTTATCATTAAATAGTTATTTAGTATGAATTAAACATTTCAAAGTTTAAAAGATACATACATTTTTATGTGATTATAGCAAGCTATTTTCAGGCTGTTTTTTAAAACTATGTCAATTTTATGTTAGCTAATTGTTCTTTTGATAGTTCTTTCAAAAGAAAAGAACGTTGAACTTGTGCTTTCACTGAATTCATTGCTTTTACAGTTTAAATACAGGTTATACTCTTATCTATTAAGTGTAAGGCCTGCGACTTAAGCCATGTTCACATTGTACGATTTTGGCCACAATTTGTTCATCTGAGACTTAGATCCTAGGCCAAAATCTGAAGTAATTGATCGTTATTTGACAAGTACACCAAGAGACGATTAATGACTGTTGCAATCAAATTTTAGGCACAGTCCTCTAGTGTGGTTTCTCCTACAAAAACTGTCAAATCAAAAACCAATATGGCCACAAAACCTGATACAATTAGTGAGACTAGTTTCATTTCAAAAGAAGCCACGTACAAAATGTAGTTTTATAAAAACATTTGCTGATAATTTACTCACCACCATGTCATCCAAGATGTCCATGTCTTTCTTTCTTCAGTCGAAAAGAAATTGAAGTTTTTGATGAAAACATTCCAGGATTTTCTCCATATAATGGACTTCAATGGGAACCAAACGGTTCAAGGTACAAATGAGAGTTTCAGTGCAGCTTCAAAGGGCTTTAAACGACACCAGGCAATGAATACGTGTCTTATCTAGGACCCTTCGAGTCATGACTTGAAAAAAGATTTGTTCATTTTGATGAATGAGTTTGAACAGGCGAGTCATGAAAGCTTATCACAGAACAGAGCAATGCGAGCATTAGTGCTTATACAACTTTTACTTTTTTTTTAATTTTTTACATGACCGATTGTTTCTCTATAGACCCTTATTTATCATCTGGTGTCGTTTAAAGCCCTTTGAAGCTGCACTGAAACTCTCATTTGGACCTTGAACCATTTGGTTCCCATTGAAGTCCATTATATGGAGAAAATCATGGAATGTTTTCATCAAAAACCTTAATTTCTTTGCGACTGAAGAAAGAAAGACTTTGACATCTTTGATGACATGGGGGTGAGTAAATTATCAGCAAAAGTTTTTTTTAGAAGTGAACTACTCCTTTAAACAGCCACAATGAATGACCTGCATGTAAATGCATGTAAGTCACTGAACGTGTCGCATATTGATGTAAATCTCCGGACGAGTCTTCTTGTGTGCGTCTGTTTTGAATGCGTCTTTACTGCCGGACAGTCTGACATTGACAACTGAGATCCAACAGTGTGACATGGCTTGGCTTCACAAGGACCACAGTATGCACCTGGCTTCAGTCTCTGAAACACTGTTGCTTTGTGAGCGTCTGTGAAATTGAATTCGCTCATGCACTCTAGAAAACCTGTAACACATGGTAAGTGCTTGTGCAGCCATCTCTTGATTTGATTTGTGCAGCATAAATCACAATGACGGTCTGTGGTTAAGATGGATAAGGTGCACATACCTGGAGAATGACTTAAAGCATTACACATTCATTGTAGAGCCTCATTACAACTCAATATAGAACACGACTACACCGCAGATGATAAATCTCTTGATTGAGGGCTGGTTACACAGATCCGCTTCATGCCGTTTGTCATTTATTCACATAGGAAACTGCATCCGTATGGCTTTCATGTTTGTATAAAGGAAGTTACCCGACTTTATGGAAACAGATGTTTGCAGCGACATGCATTTCCGTGCTTCCAAACCCAATAGAAAACAAATTGTAATATAGTTTGGGCCAAATCTTTGTAAAAAAAAACCTCGTGAATTTTATTTGGGCATGCTAAACAGACAGTCATTTACAATATCCAATTGCAGATATTAGAGAGATTATGCAGAGAGCTGATGCTTTTTGTTCAAAGCCTGTAGACCTGATGGTTCCATTAGCGTGTAATATTGTTTCCCTCCAGTGTATGATAATTACGTTAAATGATGTTCATTTTCTCTGCAGACATTCGTTTTGCTTGCACACAAAGTGTTTACTGCTCCTCAAAGAGATAAGAAGCTTTTAAACTGTTAACATGTCACTTGTATAGTTGACACTGCTTGCTTTCTTTGTTCAAAGACACCAGATGAAAGCACTTATAGAAGTACTTGCTAATACTTTCTTTGTACTGCCTGTCACAAACAAAACAAAATAACATTAAAGCACTATTAAATAACTTAACTATTTGGGTCCAATGTGCATTGGTTGAACTTTTTATTCAAAAGAATACGTGCAACTATTAGGTCTTGATAAAATAATACTTAAAATATATACTAGGCCTGTCAAACGATTAATCGTGATTAATAATAATAATAATAATAATATGTTTATTTTATATAGCGCCTTTCAAAGTTCTCAAGGTCGCTTTACAGTTAAGTACAAATAAGCATCACATAACAACATGACATAGAAACAATACAAAAAATAAATAAAGACATAGAAACATGACATAGAAAAAAAAAATCGCATCCAAAATAAAAGTTTGTGTTTAAATAATATATGTGGGTGCACTGTGTATAATTATTTTGTATATATAGAAATACAAACACATGCATGTATATTTTAGAAAAAAATATTATTTATATATAGAATATTTATATTTATATATAATATAAATTATATATAAATCTATAAACAGTATATAAATGAAAATATTTACTTAAATATATACAAGCATGTGTGTGTATTTATATATATATATATAATAATTATACACAGTGCACCCACATATATTAAACACAAACTTTTATTTTGGATGCGAATTAATTGTGATTAATCGTTTGACATATTGTTTTTGTTGTTGGTGTTGTTTTGAATGCACAACTTTGAAGTATGTAAGTAAATGTTGGTTTAAGCTCATCTGTTCAGCAGGGCATGTTCAGAAGGCAAATCAGAGCATTAAATGCAAGCACACAACATTGATTAACATGGTTTGCTGCATCAAGCTAATGAATTTAACAGAATGTTCATGGTTATGAGAGTTTAAAAACAGTTGACTGATATGTACATCAAGCACTCAGACTGCACTTTGAAAATGCCGTTTGAGTAAATACAATTTTGAGAGGAGTGCTTTTTCTCATGTTTCCTCTTAATAAACAGATGGATTTAATAAAGAAAACAACATTTGCAACATTGAATTTTTTTTTTTTTGGGGGGGGGGTGTTGGCAAACCTTATCTGAAAGGCTGTCCTTGAGAAAAAGAAAGCGATTTTAACATACTTTTAAAATGTGTTTCGACTAAGGAATTAAATAACTTAATACTTAAAGTTAATTAAATGTTGTCGCCACAATGAAATAAATCAGGATCTATGCACAGCAGTGTTTCTTAACAACAAAATCAAAATAATAAAAAATACCCAGGTTTTCGCAGAACTTACAAAACGTGAACAGAACAACCAAGTAAACATTGACGATAACATACGAAGAATAACCGAAGGCTATACAGTACAGTGAGTCACTTGGCACCAGGGCTTAACATTAACCATTTACTAGCCACATTTTAACTGGCCACAATTTTGACATCAATACCATGGGGAAAAACTTCCACATAGATTTTTTTTTAATATTATTTCAAAAAGAGGTCAGGTTTAGTAAGCCGGCTTTGTGGAATAAGAAAATAATGCGCAAAACTTGGGGGTTAGGTAGGTATGGTAGTACGGTATGTATACGGGTACAGAAGCAGGACGCGCTGTAGTGCTTTATATGCTGCGTTTGCAGTGCGTAACTGATCCGTGGCTGTACCACAAACTCACTATTTTTATTTTAAAACATACTATTTCAACAATGTAAGCCAATTATTCCATGCATTACTTCTATATATTAAGTTGCTCAAGCAAGTGGTCAAATATGCAACCATGTACTTATATTAAAATCGCAAACATTTTAAATGATAACTTAAAATTGACAAAACACCCAACTCTCATGCCTTTTCTTTTGCATTTACATTTAATACAACAAATCTTGAACTTGTTTTTCCACCTCCACGAATGAGACGAGTGTTGTTCATTATGTTGCCTTGTTGAGGTAAATTGTAGTTTGCATACGGATACTGTATGAACAAGATAGTTATAAATATCCGGATAAGTTAATATCCGGATAAGCTGGCAATAAGGACGGATCTTTACTTAATGCTATTATCTGATGTGGGTCCACACCAATCAAGCTTACTGTATCTTCTCTTGATACCGATGAGATGAAGCCAGGCTAGGAGCAGGAGCAGCTAGGGGCAGCAGGACAGATGTCATGCCAACAATATGGCCACGGTTAGCTACTTCTGCTGTTTGCAAATAAGGTCTATTGTAGACTACTTTGCTCTGGGAGAACACCAGCTCAGACATTTCCACAACAGACTGATGCAGCAGGCCAGATCCATTACTGAACTCAATGAACTATAATAGTCCCCCTTCAGAATTATCCGAACTCCGCTTTGGTAAAAGCATCTTTTCCAGGGAATTTTTATTTTTAAAAACGGTAATTTCTAAAAGAGCAACATGAGAGAATTGAGAAGTCTTTATTTAAGTGCTTTCACAGTGAAAGAAATGCATCAGAAAGAGAGAGAATACACCCTTTTTTAAAATCTATAAACGCATTTCCGTATTGCAGTAATAATTTTGACTTATTAATTAGCTTGAATAATTTAGCAACCAAATATAAATTAGGAAGAAGAGGTCCTCTACATTTTTGTTAAACTTAAGTAGTTTTTTTGTTTTTGTTGTATAGCAGGGCAGGGATAATTACAACAATATTTGTTTTTCGTTCATTTACTCAGGAAATGATTTGCCCTTTAGGGGAAAACATAGTCTTGGACAGCCGATGAGCAAGGACAATGGGCAGGAGCTGACAGAGAGAGCGAAGAGAGCAATACAGGACAGAACAGGGCAATATAGAAAAGGAAAAGACAGCAAAGTAGGAAAGGAAAAAAAATCAGTGGAGTGAAGAGAGAATGGCAGGGGGCATTGAAGAATATGAGCAGAAGGGGACTGAAGGACACAAACCAAAATGAAGGTTTTTAGCTAGGGCAACATCCCAAAATCAACACTGCAAAGGTCAGTGAAAGGGCTAGTGAGTGGCTACCGCCATGGCTCAGGCAAAATGATGTAGGCTTAATGAAAGTTACATTCATTTAATGTTGAGTGAAACTTATAATGTTAAATTGCATTAGTTCCAGAAATCCATTTAAAAAAAAAAAATTCTTCCAAGTATTAATTGATTGAAGTTCTCCGTTGTTGTATTTTGCGCTTCATAATGCACACACTCGTTTTATTTACGTGTTCATACAACATCCCAACTTCATTGGAATTGGGGGTTGTATTTCTCATGTTCATTTTAATCATAAAGTAGTGTCCCACTTTCCCTAGCAATGTGTCCCACTCAACCTGAGTGCCTCCTGTTTGCTAATAAATACATAAATTGGGGAAATTTCACCATAGTGGCAACCTTAATTACAATCTATTTAAACAAAACACATAGAATTTTAATACATTACAACTAGGGCTGTCAAACGATTAAGTGCATCCAAAATAAAAGTTTGTTTTTACATAATATATTTGGGTGCACTGTGTATATTTATTTTATATTATATTAATACATACATATATATATATATATATATATATATATATATGTATATATATATATATATATATATATATATATATATATATATATATATATATATATATATATATATATATATATATATATATATTGTTACATATATTATATTATTTTTATATATATAAATACACACTAATGCTTGTATATATTTAGAGAATATTTTCATGCATATACTGTATATAGATTTATATATAATTTATATTATATATAAATATTTTATATATAAATATATTTTTTTTAAATGTACATGCATGTGTGTATTTATATATACATATATACAAAATAATTATACACAGTGCACCCACATATAATATGTAAACACAAACTTTTATTTTGGATGCGATTAATCGCAATTAATCATTTTTGACAGCCCTAATTATTAACGCTTTGACGTAGTTTGTTTAAAATACAATTTACCAAAAAGTGTCCCAGTTTACCTGACTTACTACTGTTTAGGATGGATAGTATTGAGACACTGGGTCACAAAAATCACATACTCTCTTAAGTAGGTATTTGAGTAAGTAGGCTATACTTGCTTTGCGACTAGCTAAAAATGTAAGTTAAATAACGTGAATGTAATCCAGACGTATTACATTTGCCATGTTGTCATTATCACATGACCTAAACCAGCATAGATCCTCTCTGTGGCCAGATAGTAAAGTCTCCATCGTATTCACTCTTCAAAATCTCAAGTAGCCTATGTCATCCAGGTACTTTTTGCTATGAGTACTGTGAATTCATACTCTTTTCACATACTGTTTTTATAGTGGGAAAGTGTGCAATTTCAGATACAGCCCACATGACATGACTGCATCTGAAAGCTTTGGTAGGTGACTTGTTGCAGGTAGTGTTTGTCTTCACAAGACTTATTGTATTTTAAGACTTAGAGGAAGATGTTGCATGTATACAAATATGAACATCACAGCTATATTGTAAATGCGTAGCTATATATATTATAATATATCATAAGGTTTGCCAAAAACACTTGTATCCACTAATTACGTCACTCTGGCAGGAGAATGAATGCATGAATTTACACTATGTAATACGGCTCTATTACGTCATGTTACTTCGATCCCAAAAACTGTCTCAGCAGATCCATCTGGATGTCAGGTGTTTCCATGGCTTTAAAGATAAGCCATATGAAATGTATAACTATGACATCACAAATACCAGTTGTTTTTGTCTTAGTTTCATTGTTATGGACTTAGTTTGTTGATTGTGTCATTCTGTTCAGGTGTGCTTCGTTAATTACCTTGCTCTTAAGGTCCCAGTTCACTTTGTTTCGTCTCGTTAGCACATGTGCGGATGTTATCCTTGTGTTTGGATTGCCTAAGCTTTTATAGTAAAGCCTTGTGAACCACCATCATCATCATCATCTTTGTGCCTTTGTCTACCACGAGTTGTGACATGACCTTGAAATGCCTCTCTTCAAGGTTTAAGTTTTGCAAGCATCTTTCACACGACACAAGAATGAAAGAATAGTCTTTTTGGAGGCAGACATAAGTCAGTTGTGGTTGCTCAATGATATATCCCAAAACACCGACCACTCCATCAGAATTAGCAGGTCATTGCTTCATTTAAAGACGACAAAAATGTACTGTAGTGCCAGAAACTTTCAGAGTTACTCAGCGTGGAAGCAGAACATGAGATTTACGTATTCTGTTCAGCAGATGCACACACAGAGCATAAAATGACAAAATGTGAAATGCTTCCTGTGCGATTAAGTGGTTTATTCTGGCTTTCCTGCTGAGAAATGAGTCACACATTTGATGCACTGTCAGATAGGAGAGTTATGGCTCTGATACACCGTCTCAAAGTGTATTCAGTGCATTCTCTGACTAAGCACATACTGCTCGTTTCAACAGAGAATTTATATAATATATAATGTAATTTCACGTTTTTCCTCATTTCTTCTAATACATTTTAGAAAAAGCTTTTTATGAATGATATGAGGGTGTGTAAATGGTGACAGAATTCATTTCTTTTGTTATTTTGCATGCTTATTAAGCAGCTTTGTGGATGAAATGTTATATAAATCAACTTGTTTGATTGTATTGGTTTAATTTTAGAAGGATTTTGCAATATTGCAAATGCTTCCTTCAAACACAAAACCTTTTTTTACAATAAATAAAAAAATAAATAAGATGCTTGTAGTAATGAATATACAGTATTCACATATGTACTCTCTAAAAATGCTGGGTATTTTTAACCCATCTTTGGGTCAAATATGGACAAACTCAGCCATTGGGTTAAATGTTTAAATGATGTTTTTAACCCAACATTTGGGTTTGTCCATATTTGACCCAAATTTGGGTTCAAAAACCCAGCATTTTTTAGGATTCGTCTATAAATGATAGCATGCCATAGATGCCATAGACATTGGTGCATAAAGGAACATTTATTTTAAATATTATAAAATATATAAATACAGATGACATTCAGACTAAATCTAATTTTTCTGGACATTTCCCATATGTGTTGTTTATGATCATGTATTGTTAATTCATACTGAAAATGACGTGAACATGAAACTACACCTAAAGCAGTTAAATTATTTTCTTTCCGCTAGATGTCATTTAAAAGACATCCTCATAAAGAGAATTAAATGTGATTGACAAGCCATTATTTAAATCATCAAAAAAATCTACTAATTAAGTTTTTTTTATCCATCAAAGCATCATATCACAGCTCCATATTGGTAATGAAAACTCCTGAAAGAGCATTTTTCTTTCTATTCAATCCATGTACTGCAGTAAAACCAATGTGTTCCCAACCCTGCCGTCCCTTTGGAGCACAATAATAATAATTTGGACTCCAGGAGCACAGTTACCGCAGAAACGAATGGGGAACGGGCCATTTTGCTTTTACTTGCTCTACAGAGATACTTTCCTAATATTTGAATTTGAATAATTGAATTTGAATGCACCATATTTTTACTATTTGCCTGTTATTGCTAAAATTTTGCTTTTACTTGCTCTGCAGAGATGCTTTCCTAATATTTGAATTTGAATATTTGAATTTTGAACGCACCATATTTTTACTATTTGCCTGTTATTGCTAAAATATAACAAAAACATAACAACCGTATGGTGAGAAAATGCAACAGATAATTATGCTTTACAGTGAGTTAATTTTACATTAGAAAAATCAAAGAAAAAGTTCTTTCTAGTCAGTAGAATGTTTGTTGGGGAAGCATCACAATAAAGTGTTAGAAGGGCTATAACGATACACCAAACCCACGATTCGGTTCTATCACGATTTTTGACCCTACGATTCCGATTCGTATACGAAGTTCTATCACGGGGGCGGGGCTTGGGGTGAAAAAAAGAGATTTTGTAAAGAAAATTGAAAACGTTCATGTAACATTAGGGTGGCACTGCCAAAAAAACACCTAAAAGCTGACGCAAAAAAAACAGCAAAAGTAATGATTATGAATATGTCAAATAGGCCTTTAGTTAGGAGACATTTGAATTGTTTTGAATTGACCACTTTCTTCTGTGCGCATTTACTTACTAGTTCGTTAATCAGAGTTTCTTGTTAGTTAATAATAGTTACCAGATGTGTTACTTATTGGTTCTTGTGTAGTTATTCATTACCGAAGGAACCGTATTCAAAAGTGTTGCCGAGAATTGTATGTATAAGTACTTTAACTTTTAACATTGAGATTTTTATGAAACCCTCTGTGGTTTGATGTTTCCTTTGCATTTTACAGAGATCTCTTACAGAATCTGACACATTTCACTGTGGGCACCTCTCTGTTATATATATATTGGTCTTGTAAATGCCAGCTGCAAACTTGACTGGAAAATTGCCGTGGCCGCCTATTTTGGAACGAGGATATTAATTTACCCCTAGTTCTCCGTCTGAGCTGTTGAATCCAGAAGGGCTTTTTCAGAGCAATAATGAGTAGGTTTCCCTGTGAGCAAACACACACATGCTATTACACATATTATCACGCAATTGAACAGGCATTCTCAGGATCATGTGACTCAGCTCACTGTCAACTCCTGAAGCACTGAGACAAAATACCAAAGAATTAGTGGGATGGACTGAATATGTCTTTAAGATCCAACGTGAAAAGGGCTGCTCGTCTCTGAGAATGATGTGTCCCTGTCTGTTGCTGCTATTCTTGCAGCTGTGATAAACATTTGGCCAATTATACACTTTCTAGAGGATTTCTAAGTTATACACCCATTCGTTTCCCCTGAATTCTTTTGTTTCCTGTGTTGCTTGAGCTGCATTTTACATTTAAACATAAAAGTGCCTTTGTTTTAATTTATAAATAAAAATAATGGTAAACAGAAAAATAGCACTGTGTTGTACATGGTTTTGAGCATGGATAAATATCCCCTTTCCAATGAACACAAGAACTTGCTGTAATCTCAGACAAATTAATTCAGATATTTAGCCTAAATAAAGTAAATCTGCAATTTTTTTGAGGAACCAAATTAGCCAGAGATCAGTTATCTCAATGAGAAGATCTGGCAAATGTCAAATAATCTCAGATATATCAAGCAAGGTACAAAGAATTAAAGTTGGGACACACCCAGTGGCGATGCAATCCAGCATGTAATTCATGTGGGCAATTGACCTATGGCTAAGCCACGCCCCCTCCACTCACTTGGACAAACGGTTAACATTAGGGGACAGCTGTCACATTTGAAGACATTTCACTGGAGACAATTGGTGATTTTTGGAGACAGAAATATTATATATCATCTTGAAGTCACCTAAAGGGCCTTATATGCATTGGAGGGTTATATTAATAATTTGTATTGTTGAGAAGGTCAATGAAACTTTAATTCCAAAAATATACAGGTCACAGTGTAAACGTGATAAACATGCCCTGCACATACAAAATGTTGGCTTAGTTATTATGGGTG
The DNA here is from genome assembly GCA_030378365.1 of Hybognathus amarus. Classification (NCBI taxonomy): domain Eukaryota; kingdom Metazoa; phylum Chordata; class Actinopteri; order Cypriniformes; family Leuciscidae; genus Hybognathus; species Hybognathus amarus. The sequence continues at coordinate 128,607 of JAQIUQ010000339.1, forward strand.
TATAACTTAGAATGGGTGTATATAACAGATTCATCTAACTGGGTTTCTATGATGACAACCTATATATAAATTGTACAACAGCAAGATTAAATAAAAATTAAATAGATCCCCACAGTCATTAACCCTCACTTAAAAATTGTTTAAAGCCAATATAGGAAACAGACTGAGAAAAATCAATAGATGAGATGGATACATATTGAATTTATAAGTTACAGGATGAGAAATCAAGAAAAGATGGGCAGATAAAAACCAATGACAAAACAAAATGGCTTTATATATTATAGAAGGACTATGTGAGCATGATTAGTGAAAGAAATATACAGGAGAATATAAAATTGTGTTTAGGTTTTGCACCTGTGTGTAGGCCTATGTATTAAAAATAAATGCACATACTAGTATCTGTGTAATTTTAAATATGTATTTATGAACTGATTTATTTATACAGTACAACACTAATTACACTGTAAAACGAATATGCTTTATCTAATCAATAAAATTGTGGCAACATATTACAAGCAATATTATTAATTAAATTGTACAAATCAGAATTAATTAGAATATTAATTTGATTAGCTATTACTCAATTCTAATTTCTTCAATTTAATTAATAATATTGCTTGTAATCTGTTGCCACAATTGTATTGATTAGATAAAGCATTTCATTTTTACAGTGTACATTTATTTGGATTTTTTTTTGTAGTTTAGTGTATGAAACCTTTATTTTTACATTTAGTTTCTTCATTTAGTTTCTTCATTCATTTATTTTTTCACATAAAAATATCTGTAAATATAGAAATCCATACAACATGATATTTTTACTTATAAAATAAATCATTTGTTTATTTTGTTTGTTTATTTTTCTTAGTTTACTGGCAAATATTTTTGTTCTTGTTTTGAACAAATCAAATTTAAAAAGTTTATTTTTCTAATCAGGGAAATGCAAATATGAAAATAAAATCACCTTCCCTTATACATTTACAGTGCATATCTTCATATTAGCCACGTTTCCACTGCACTTGGCTTGATCGGGGTTTACTCGGGGCCAATGGTCGGGATTTCTGCTCAAGGTAAAAGGTGGAGTTTATTGGTGTTATAGAACGTTATAATCTGAAGCAAGATACACATTTCACTTTTTTATATCGCGTAAAATAATCGCTGTTCGAAATAGAGAATCGCCTGTACTGGTCTGTTGAAGAGACCAAAGGGCTGAGTAGCTCACTACCATCTCTAAATACTTTATGGGATAAATACCATATTTTCACTTGCCTTCTGAGTCTTTGTATATGATAGAGATCTAATCCATTATCTGCTGTTATCCTGTTGCACTATTTCATGCTAGACAGTTCTGGAGAAAGTTCCCCATGTAGCAGATCAATGAAGAGCTGCTGTTTTAAATTCTGTATGCTGCTTTAATCAGGTTTCTGAAGTGGAGCACTATGGGTGATGTGACCCAGGCCACCCACTCTCACACTGCCTGTGCCGTTCTTTAATAACCATGTGTCTGGTCTCGGCCCACCAGGGGCACTTCACCCTAATACACCCTCTGAAAATATATTGGACGCATTATAAAATCTTTCACAGAATGACAAGGTCGTCCCAAAAAGGAAAAATACATGGATCACATCAGGAAAAATGCAATAGTTTAAAGCTACAGTCTGCAGTCGCCATCTCTGTTAGAAATATGCAATTGCAGTTATTCGCAAAATTATTAACTCAACGTGAGTTGTAGTTTGACATTTCAAAGCGGGGATGAACACAAATGTTTGTGCAGCTGTCAGTCACCACGACGAATGTGGATACTGGAATTTACACTACCGGTCAAAAGTTTAGGGTCGGTAAGATTTTTTATGTTTTTAAAAGAAGTCTCTTCTGCTCACCAAGGCTGCAATTTTTTGATAAAAAAATACACAAAAAACACAGTAATATTGTGAAATATTATGACTTTTTTATGTTATTATATATTAAAATGTAATTTATTCCTCTGAAAAAAAGCTGAATTTTCAGCATCATTACTCCAGTCTTCAGTGTCACATGATCCTTCACAAATCACTCTAATATGATGATTTTATGCTCCAAAAACATGTATGATTATTATCCATGTTGAAAACAGTTTTTTACATTTTTATTTCAGGATTCTTTGATGAATAGAAAGTTCAAAAGAACAGCATTTATTTAATTAGAATCTTTTCTAACATTATAAATGTCTTTACTGTAACTTTTGATCAATGTAACTCATCCTTGATGAATAGAAGTATTGATTTCTTATTTATTTCCCCCCAAAATAAAATACAAATTCTTACTGACCCCAAATTTTTAAAGGGTAGTGTTTAATGTAACAAAAGCTTTCCATTTCAGATAAAAGCTGTTCTTTTGAACTTTCTATTCATCAGAAGAATCCTGAAATAAAAAATGTAATAAACTGTTTTCAGACATGGATAATAATCATACATGTTTTTGGAGCATAAAATCATCATATTAGAGTGATTTGTGAAGGATCATGTGACACTGAAGACTGGAGTAATGATGCTGAAAATTCAGCTTTTTTCAGAGGAATAAATTACATTTAATATATATTAACATAAAAAAGTCATTTTAAATTGTCATAATATTTCACAATATTACTGTGTTTTTGTGTGTTTTTTATAAAAAAATTGCAGCCTTGGTGAGCAAAGAGACTTCTTTTAAAAACATTAAAAAATCTTATCCAATCTTAAACTTTGACCAATAGTGTTATATATATGTGTGTGTGTCTTTCTCAACAGAACACACATTTTTGCAAGACATTATTTTCAGGAAGGGCTGAAATCGCCCCAGTGCAATCACCAGTTTAGAGTTGGAAAAACTCAATCAAGAGGTGCTACTTGTAAATCTCTTAGCCATTAACATTTATGAAACTCTAATCTGAAAATGTGAACTTTTGCTGCACTTAAGTACCTGGGAAGTTATATGCATTCTTCATTTAGACTATGAAGTAATGGTAATCCTAATTAATTATTAAGTAAACACTACTTTAAGAGACGTGGAATGCTACTGCTCATCAGTCATCTAGCACTTTGTGTTAGAAACAACTTTGTAAAACACTAATTGAAGCTCAGTCGCCACAGAGCAACCTGGGGCATCTCTCTCAAGTATCGAATGCCAGTAAACCATCACTTCCGGACTTCAACCTTCTGAGGCTGAACCTGTAACCTTAATGTTCACAGCAGATCTTTAATCATTTATTGTGAATGCTTGCACATTTATCAGGGAGCCAACCTTTACAGCTTTATCCATCCCAGCTCACTTGGCCTTCATTGTCAAGTAGTCTCATTGGTGGATAAGACAAGGGATTTTCTAATGTTTTGACCTTTGCGAAATCTATCGATTCACAAAGGCACTGTTGTGATTTTTTTGAATTGAGAAAAGGAAGGTGTCATTGTTATTTGCCCTGTGTCAGGATAGTATTTGCTTTGTGATTTTCTTTTGGGATAACGTCTCCAACAAGTAGATCAATATTCTGATGACTTGTAAATGTGACCTCCCATGGAGCAGGGTTATGGTTCACTCAAGTGTCAATAACAGGCTAAATGCCTTGGTAATTTGAAGCAGCAAGGGTAAATTGTACATGTTTGTTCCTGTCACTAAGAGAGCCTTTATTTGGAACAATTAGTGACTAGTACAGATTACTTGCTTTTTTTTGTTTTGTGATTATTTCCTCTCTAAAGCACTTTGCATTGCCATAGTGTCTGAAATGTGCTATATAAATAAACATGCCTTGCCTTGAATCTTTGATATCGAACTCTTTGAGAAATTAGGTAATGTGCAATATAGGGCTGTGTTCGATACATTGATAAGACGATTTATCTTCACATATATACACTGTAAAAAAAAATTACTGTAATTATGCAGCAGTTTGCCACTAACTTACTGTAGATTTCAATTAATGTATATTTACTGGCAACAGTTTGTTAAAAGTTAAATGAACATTAACATTAAAAAGTCTTTGTCTTTACATAATAAAAACTATAAAATAATCTAATGCAAAGCATTTATGGAAACCAGAAATCTTCATCAAATCTTTTTTTCCTTCAGATTTTGGTTCCCAGAATGCTTTGCAAGATGTTGTTATTTTAGTTTTATTCTGTAAAGATAAAGACTTGTTTAATGTTTAATGTTCATTTAACTTTGAACAATCTGTTGCCAGTAGATAACATTAATTTAAATCTACGAGTAAGCTACTGGCAACTCAGCTGCCAGGGTATACTGTAATTTCTACAGTGTATCGATACAGCTGCTTTTAAATTTAACTACAAGAACAGCATTTAAAACAGAGTGAAAATGTGCTAAAATTAATTCATAGAATATAACGTATAGTGTATAAGGTTTAATCTGACCCCCAGATAAACATAACTGGGATGCCTGATATCAAGAGATGTAATTGCCAATCAGAGCTTCACACGGGCACAATACGGTAAATATTCAAGCCCGATCTCATGAAAGTTCGTATTTATAGCACGAATGTCATTTCTCGTGCCATTTATTCGCCAAAAACAGTTTTTGCGTGTATATGACATGCACCTTTTTGGCGTGTAATGTGCACGAACTACCACCCCCTCACCCCTAAACCTACCCCTCATGTGTAGCATATACACGCAAAAAAAAAAAAAAAACATTTTTGGCGTATAAATGCCACGAGAATGACATTCGTAATACACATTTTACATGAGACTGTTGAAAAATCTGCTAAATGTGTTTTACTTTCTCAACCTGGCAACATTTGCTCTATCTTCACTGTGCATAAAAAGCCCTGGCTTTCTGAAAACACAAGCTTGCAGTTTAACAATCTCCTCTTCAATATTCTATTCACAGAAAAATGTAATACATCAAGCCTGTGTTCATTTACAGGCCTTCGTACCCCTACTTTCGATGGGGTTGATGAGTTTTTCTGATGTATCTCTTTTGCCGGATTTCGACTCTTATTTAAATGTGCTCTCTTTTTGTGTCCTAGTTGCAGTGCCATTGTGTGTGTGCGAATGTCCTTATAAAACCAGAGAAGACTGGGAATTTTTAAACAAAGTTCTGATTGATAACCTTGTAATGTATACCGTGACAACCTGCCGAGGTGTGTATCAGTAACACTTAATTTAAGCTCTGCCAGCACTGTTGTTGCAGATTAAATCAGGGTCACTGGGCCATGCAAAATCCAACGCACAGTGCTACTGAATAAATGCGAATTGCATTTCAGACTGCCATTTACTGAAGTCTATGTGAATACTACAAAAGCTTGTGGAATCTGTGAGTGTGCACAGTTGAATGCCAACATTGACCAATTTCAATGCAGAAAGATTTAGCGGGCAGCATAGCTAAATGGTATACCCAATATATTTTCAAGTGTGACTATTGCTTTTATTCGTTAAATCACTTGCAATAATGCTACTTGGAAATGTGCAATATTGTGCATGTATTGGATCTTATAAATCAGAGCCTCATTGCAAGTTGCAGAAGCGGTGTAGATGACAGTTGCTAAATGGCATATTTAACATAGTCTATAACAAATTGATTATATGCTAATAAATATACATCAATCATGTGTGCATTTCCATACATTAAAGCAGCAATGTTTTCATGCTTTAAAATAGCCTCTCATTAAAGGTCTATCAACATCTCATTTAAAATTGAGAGGCATTTGCACAGATTGGCTCATTGTCCATAAGGGGTCCGAAAGTGAAGAGATGCAGGTGGGTTTTGGTCCCACATCTGTGTAAAACTGAACTTGTAAGATGGTTCCCTAATTACAATTTAGTCATCTAATTAAAAAGAAAAAAAACATAATTACAAAAAAATGGTTTTGCAAGTCGCAATTTGATGATGCATGATGCTGCTGCAGATTAATTCACTAGCTTCAAGTATATTTAAGGCGCTGATCAACATTCTTTATTATTCATTATTCATAATAATTTATTAGTCATTATTTTTAATCACCTTTATACTTTACTCAGAATGCCTGAAGGTGAATTAATCTACCAACAAATATTCCACATAGTTCCTTAAGGTCAGTAAAATCTGCATGAATAATAGTAATAATTATAAAGGAATCATACAAATGTTTTGAGAGTTTAGCACATCTTACTGCAGGACATCAACTTCCTAAAAACATTCCATGTCATCCCTTGCATAAAGCCAAGAACATTTTCCGAAAGGCAAAGCAGGTGAGTCAACCAGTTAGTTTCATTTCACACAGGGAATATGTCTGAAACGATCGGTTTTAAAGTCAGCCTCTGGCTTTATCCGTATGCCTGTGGTCTCCACAGGGCACTTGATTCAGATGAGGAATATATTGATCTGTCAAGTGCGGTCAGGGTGCGCAGACGCAGCCAGATGGGATGTCATGGCCATTCACCGCAGTGTCAATCTGGTAGGTGACTCTATTCTCCACACTGCCTCCTTGCATTAAAGTCCTTATTAGCAGAGCCGTGATTGATTCGTGAGTGTCTCTCGGTGTGGTCACCCTTCCTCAGTGACCTGTGAGGAAAGCAGTGCCTGTCTGTCAAACAGCTGTGAATACAATCATATCCCTCAATGAAAGCAAACAACTGGATGGTTTCCAATCTCAGGAGGACAGATTAGTGTGAGAATGACATGATTCATTAATGCGGTATAGACATAATATTAATTTCTCCCTCTCTTTCTCACACTATATACAGTGTGTGTGTGTATATGAAGAGTTCAGATGCAAAAGCCTCTAAATGCCATTTGAAATTTTCTTCTTAAATGACCACTTTTATCAAGCTTGGATTATATTTAAGTTCAGTAATTCACTTAAATGACAATTAATAGGTAAACTTCATTGCCATTTAAGGGAAATTACTGAACTTAAATATACAAGCTTGATAAAAATCATCATTTAGGAGAAAATTTCAAATGGCATCTAGAGGCTTTTGCATCTGATATATATATATATATATATATATATATATATATATATACACTCACGGCCACTATTAGGTACACCTGTCAACTGCTCGTTAACACTTAATTTCTAAGCAGCCAATCACATGGCGGCAACTCAGTGCATTTAGGCATGTAGACATGGTCAAGACAATCTCCTGCAGTTCAAACCGAGCATCAGTATGGGGAAGAAAGGTGATTTGAGTGACTTTGAACGTGGCATGATTGTTGGTGCCAGAAGGGCTGGTCTGAGTATTTCAGAAACTGCTAATCTACTGGGATTTTCACGCACAACCATCTCTAGGGTTTACAGAGAATGGTCCGAAAAGAAAAAACATCCAGTGAGCGGCAGTTCTGTGGGCGGAAATGCCTTGTTGATGCCAGAGGTCAGAGGAGAATGGCCAGACTGGTTCGAGCTGATAGAAGGGCAACAGTGACTCAAATAACCACCCGTTACAACCAAGGTGGGCAGAAGAGCATCTCTGAACGCACAGTACGTTGAACTTTGAGGCAGATGGGCTACAGCAGCAGAAGACCACACCGGGTGCCACTCCTTTCAGCTAAGAACAGGAAACTGAGGCTACAATTTGCACAAGCTCATCGAAATTGGACAATAGAAGATTGGAAAAACGTTGCCTGGTCTGATGAGTCTCGATTTCTGCTGCGACATTCGGATGGTAGGGTCAGAATTTGGCGTCTACAACATGAAAGCATGGATCCATCCTGCCTTGTATCAACGGTTCAGGCTGGTGGTGGTGGTGTCATGGTGTGGGGAATATTTTCTTGGCACTCTTTGGGCCCCTTGGTACCAATTGAGCATCGTTGCAACGCCACAGCCTACCTGAGTATTGTTGCTGACCATGTCCATCCCTTTATGACCACAATGTACCCAACTTCTGATGGCTACTTTCAGCAGGATAATGCGCCATGTCATAAAGCTGGAATCATCTCAGACTGGTTTCTTGAACATGACAATGAGTTCGCTGTACTCAAATGGCCTCCACAGTCACCAGATCTCAATCCAATAGAGCATCTTTGGGATGTGGTGGAGACGGAAGATCGCATCATGGATGTGCAGCCGACAAATCTGCGGCAACTGTGTGATGCCATCATGTCAATATGGACCAAACTCCCTGAGGAATGCTTCCAGCACCTTGTTGAATCTATGCCACGAAGAATTGAGGCAGTTCTGGGGCAAAAGGAGTCCAATTTACTAGCATGGGGTACCTTATAAAGTGGCCGGTGATGTATATATATATATATATATATATATATCATGGAAAAATATACTTAAAAGTACAATGTCCACTTTTAAAGACAATTAGACTTAAGGGGTAATTCACATGTTGAAATGGGCTGTCAATAAAATTTCACTGCCTTTGCAGTAAAACAAGGGAGAGACAACTACCTGACAAGACTTTTAGTCCATGTCTGATAACTCTGAGATCATATATGCGAGTGCACTCATAAACAACTTAAAGACATATTTGTTTAAAATCATGTTTAAAGACTATTGGCTCTAAAAATATCCTTTGAATTGTCCGAACTGAAACCTCAATAGAGGAATGCACATTTATTATTAAATTAAATTCCTACATTCTAAAAATGCTGGGTTGTTTTAACCCAACTTTGGGTCAAATATGGACAAACCCAAATGTTGGGTTAAACATTTAATTAAAAAATGTAACCCAATGGCTGTTTGTCCATATATCTGACCCAAAGTTTGGTTAAAACAACCCAACAGTTTTTAGAGTGTATATTATTAAAAGACATGGTAATTAGATAGTAATTTCATAATTCAAGATCAACTTTCTCTACATATAGCATTCGCAATCCCCAGAAATCAAGTAAAGTAGAAGATAGTAGAAGATTCTCTATATAATAGATGAAGTCACATCTGAATAGCAGCTCCCCAGAAACTCTCTTAAATAATTGACTTTTAATAATTCATGTTTTGCCCACCTATATTAATTCACTTCACTAGGGCAAAGCTGAAGAGGGGGAAATGAATGATCATTTGCTCAGCCGTTTGGAACTGATGTTGTAGATTTGGGAGTAGAATAAAAAGAAAGGATAGAAATAGCTGTGAAGATTTTCCGCATCAAAAATGTAAAAGCTGTAATCAGTACAGAGAGCTGAATCATAATGAAACCAAAGGCAGTGAATATATTTCACCAGGGGGACCTCAAGGGTGGCAAATCATATCTTGAGTGACACAACACCAGAACTACAAACAAACTCGGATCACTTTAACTTCAAACATGGTGTTCGTAGAATAAGTGAAGCAAACAGAGAATGTTGAATTACAGCTGATTATGAGTAGTTTAGGCTACTGGAAAATGTTTTGATAAGACAAGCTCAAAAATGAATGTTGATAATTTACAAAAGAATGATTGTGCTGGTCTCTTCCATACAATGAATGTGGGTGGGGACTAGGGCCTGTGTTATCCCTGAAATTAGGAAAACTCTGGGATGAATGGGGTTTCGCTAGAAAGCCGACTTCGGACTTCGACCAATGGCAAAGAAATGCCATTGGTTTGTTGAATTTGCATAGCATATCTCCACCTTACCTAAAGGCTAAAAACGCAAAAGTCTGCTTGACAGTGAAGGTTGTACGCAGGCACGCGAATTTGGTGTTGTGTGGCAGTGCTCCACATTGCCACCTAGCCACCTGGAGTGCATACTACATTGCATTTCAAACACTTTTATGTCACCATATCCATGCAGATTTCCCACCCAAAACACTCGTCTAAACGCAGAATAAACGGCAAAGGCACTTTGCGGTTTCTCTTCAGAATCGTTTCCGTGTAAACATAGCCTCAGTGCGTCATCAAGTAGGGGCGTGTCCACGAGCTCAGGGTCTCCAGTGCGTCATACGAGCCCTGTTTTAGCCCCGCCCAAAAAATCCGAAAATAGCAATGGTTTAGCAAACTGTTTAACGGTCTAACTCTGTATTTCAGTACTTCACCGATCACAGTCTTTGTAATTAAGTTTATACGTTTTAAAAATGTAAGTTTTAGCAATATATTTTTAACATTTATAATGTGTTTAGAATTTTTTCATTCGTAGAATTGCCTTTAGAGGGACTTTAACTAGGCTTGGAGCAGTAAAAGTCCCTTTTATGACGTAACTCCCAACCTAAAAATACTGTAAAACGTACCAACTTTTCATATTATATGCAGCATTTTAGTCTAAAAATTTTTTTTTTAAATTGTGGGGGGCTTATCTTTGTTTAGTGAGCACATTGCATTATCTTCGTGAAAAAAAAAACTTACCTGCAATTTACACTTTAAGAGAGGATTTAAAAACAGTTAGAGATTGAGCCGCTCAGATATAGCCAGAAGGTTGTTCCACCGCCTAGGGCTAGCAATCACAAATTTGAAACAGTACACTTCAAAATGTCATGTTTCATTAAATGTGTAGCTTGCTTTTATCGAAATTGGTGTAGGATCTACTTTGAAACAGTGTTGCAAAATTGGCAAACTCCACTTGTGTTCCAGTGATGAAGGAAAGTCATATATAAGACATGAGTATGAGTGAGTAAATGTAAAATTTTCATCTTTACCAACATACACTTGAAATCAGAGTGCTCTTTTAAACTATAATTAAAACTGTTGTCACAAGTGTGTTTTAATATTTTTATTTACATTGTTAAATATACTTCAGATATAAAAAAAACAAAACATTTTTTTTTCAGTAACAATGTAGCACTGCATAAAAATCTCTGAAAATAGGTGGTTTGCAAAGATAGTTGAGAAAAAGCTCTTCAGATTTAAAGAGTCATCCTTGAATGAGGCGATGAGTCACCTCCTGAATGTACTCTTCAAAGTCACGGATCTCTCCCTGTTCACTGGAGTGGATTCAAGCCAAGCACAAGTTCTCAACAGAAACAAGATATGTTTTAAAAGCACTTAAAGTAGTTTACTGAAATGACTTTGGTTTGAAAAAAAGCAATATGTTGTGAGGAATACAAAATTTTTTTTGTCATGAAATTAATAGGTGAATCTCATAAAGCTTTCCCACACACGTCAAGGTCACATTCCATTCCAAAAGCAATTAAAAAAATAAAATAATAATAATAATAATAATAATAATAATATATATATATATATATATATATATATATATATATATATATATATATATATATATATATATATATATATATATATATATATATATATATATATATATATATATATATATATATATATATTATGTCTCCATTACAATTATGAGTATTTTAAATATTGATAATGCCACATAATAATTATCATGAAAGTAAAGTAAAAAAAAGAGAGTCCTAGATGGACTTTTAAATATTTTTTTTAAATATTTTTAAATATATATAAAAATATTTAAAAGTCTATCTAGGACTCTCTTTTTTTACTTTACTTTCATGATAATTATTATGTGGCATTATCAATATTTAAAATACTCATAATATGTAATTGAGAGACATTAATATTAGATGACTTTTAAGTCCGTCTAACGTTTTTCTTAACATTTTTATCAGGCTCCTATGTATAGGTTTCTACCTAAGTACCGACATTTCTGAATGGGCTGAGGCTGGGATTTTGTGAGTTTGAAGTGAACGTATTTAATGAACGTATACAGTGTGCGGAGAGCATTCCCTCAATATTATTATCTCATTTTTGGCATAGATGGCTTTTAGAGGCTTTTGCGTCTTTACAGTTATGCTTTTGCTGAGATCAAGGGTGAAGTACAGAGAGTGATTAGGCGAATAAAGAACGACTGGTGGTGTATAGGCAGGCAGAAAACTGCAAAGCATGGCTGACAACAATGAGGAGCTCCTGAAACTTTTCAGGACTTCATGCACTGATGGTCACCATCTACAGAGGCATTTGTTTGTTAGCCATAACATGCAAAGTTCTGGCTAAAATCGTACTCACTTGGCTCAAAAACATAGCCGAGCAAGTCTTACCAGAGAGTCAGTGCGGCTTTAGGTTCGGTGAGATCCTCTGACGTGATTTTTAATCTACGGCAGCTACAGGAGAAAGAAGTGGAACAACATCAGTTTCTCTTTGTGGTGTTCATAGACTTTTCAAAGGCGGTCGACCGAGGAACTCATACAGATCAATGGATGCCCGAGAAGCTAGTCAACATAATCAAGCAGTTTCACATAGGGATGAAAGGGAAAGTTTTCATTGGTGTGGAACCCAGTGAAGCCTTTGAAGTTAACCATGGTCTGAAACAGGGATGTGTGCTTTTCTCGCTATACCTCACAGCTGTGCTAGATCAGCCCGTTCTCATCCCAAGACGTCATATAACTGAAGCTTTTGACCATACGTCAACATCCGACGATTAAGGGTACCCTTTAACGTCAGTCAGATGACACTATCTAACCCTAACCCTACCCCAGACCTAAACCTACCCGTGTCATCTAACTGACGTTAAAGGTAAAGCATCAGTTGGATGACGCCCTAGGATCGCCATCTGAACTGACGTTAAAGGGTACCCTAAAACGTTGGATGTTGACGTATGGTCAAAAGCGTCAGTTATGACGTCTTGGGATGTGAATGTGTAGGCTAGATTCATTGGGCCTTGATCTGCACAAGGGGATTTTTATTCGCACAAGGACAGGCGACAAGCTTTTCAACTTAGCTCGACTTAGAGCAACCACCAAGACCACAGAACTATGCAAACTCCTCAGATCTGGAAGTTGAAAGGAGAATTCAGTCTGCTACCAAGGCTTTTGGCTCTCTCGAGAAACGCCTTTGGAGCTGTCATGACATCTCGTTAGAGTAGTTTAAGTGTTAGTCTAGTTAATAAAGTTCATGTCACACTTAAAGTTGGCTGTGTTTCATGCTCATACTGGAGTCCCTAATCATGCATGCAGATTTTGACTACTTGCTCACAGCATAGACATTTTCCATACCCCAGAATTGAACATTTCTTACAGGGTTTCCGCTGGGTCTTAAAAAGTCTAAAATATCAAAATTACAATTTAAGGCCTTAAAAAGTCTTAAATTTGCTGAAGTGTTGTGTTCTAGGTCTTAAATCTTTTTAAACGGGTCTTAATTTTCCTATGTCCTTGTAAATCTCATTGAAATGCTCCTGCAGTGCTTTGGAATGTTTTTTTTTCGTTTACAGTATAGTTGTAGTTCTTAATTTGCTGTATTACGACAACAAAATAGACCAACATGCAACAGCCAATCAGTTTTGAGGTTTTGTGTTATTGGCGGGTATCTCAGATACCACAGACAGACGTAAACGGATTTTATTCAGCTATGGGGACGTGGAAGTTTAGCGATACTTGGCTTGAAATATCTGAATTTAGGATCCGATTTTGCTGATTTGGATTTTGCTTTTTGATCAGAGGCAACACTAATAGCGGAGGTGCTCTGGGTTCTCCACATGGTGACAAGACACCAGTCCTACATTGTTTCAAATGATGTTTCCTTCAGGTGCGGGAAAGATAAAACGGCCTACATTATGCGCTTTGGAATAGGATATTTTCTAAAAACAGAAACAGAACAAATTTCCAAAATCACGGGACCGTTTGTACTGATTTTCGCTGAATTTTTCTTTTTCAATAAATGAAATTACTTTGCGAATAGTTTTGAGAACTCGTTACGCGTTTCCTTTGTTCGTTTTTTTTTTTTTTTTGTCGTGATATGTCTTAAATTTCATTCATAATGGTCTTAAAAAGTCTTAAATTTGACTTTGTGAAACCTGCAGAAACCCTGTTCTTAGAATTAATAAATAATTAACACTATGGGCCCTATCCCTATCAAACATTCACTAGTCCTGTTTTGCAGTTCCAGAAAACAATTAGAAAACAAATAGTCTAAAGTCAGTAGCGCGATTGTTCATAATGCTGTTTTAAGCATGCATGCTTGGCCATAATGTAGCAGGTGCACAACGCTCACTTTGATTTTCTCCTCAACACAGATGCAGTAGTTTTTATTTTTGGAAATCATACATTATAACAAGGAAAAATATTAACACATGAGGAAAATCATTGTGGTGTCCATGAAGATGTAAAAAATGCAGTTTACTGGCAGAGGCGAGGGCAGACAGCGCCCTCGGGACCAGGAAAATGCCTCCGCAATCCACCTGCTGAATGTTAATTTGGTAGCCGGGCTATTTGGGGCCCGAAGCAAACCAAAAACTGGTCAGACTGCATCTTTAATAACTAATGATCTTTGCAATGGAAGTAAATCAATCAAAACTAACTTTAGCTGGACAATAACATTATTCTATGTTGCAGAAAGCCAAAACAATCTCTGTTACTTTAATTTCATGTAATCACTAAAGCCTCTTTTAAATAGTCTGTATTGTCAAAAGCGCAATTTAAATGAAGGTGACTTGACTTAAGAGATTTCATCATTTAACATTTAGCTGAAGTTATATTTAGACATATGGGACTTCCTTGTGTTATTTATCCCTTATTTAAATAAATTCCATTATATCCGTGTGTCAGTCTACATTAACAAAATCATCTGCATCTAGTGTGCCAAATTGTTTGCGATGGGCTGGGTTTGTTTGAATAAAACCGTGTTTTTATGTTATGAATAATGCAATGTGTCAACATATGAAATTGAATTGTCAGATGTCTTCATTTCAGCACCCTGATGATAACCTGGAAACTTTCTATTGGCTCTGCTTATATTCTTTCTGCTGCTTCATTTTATAGCTGTTGACTCATTTAAACCTCACATCGAGAGTCATGCCCATAACGTCTACGATAAGGTTTGGCCTCAATCAAGGTTTTATGCTAATTACACACTGTATAATCGTTATAGTTCAGCACACAATAGGCTCCTTGTCACTTAAGCCAATAATGATACGTTGCACAAGAAGTAATTACTACCCTTGTCTTCAAAGCTAAAACAAGGACTTTTGGGTAATCTTTCCTGATATTTAACTTTAGAAACACAAAATACGTACCATGTGCCTCAAGTAAAACACTGCACTGAAAATAAATTGTTACAGTATTTATTTAAAAAAAAAAACGAAAGAGAAATAGCAAGTAACATTGAATTGAAGTAGATCGATTTATTGCAATTGTATTTTCTTGAAAAACATACTTTGTTTTATTCACAACGTAAAAAAAAAGTTTCATGATTTGTAATCACATTTTTTCTTTTGCCAAATCAACTTAATTTATGTAGTTCAGATAACATAATATTTTGAGTTTTTGATGCTTAAATCAATCTCCTTTATTGTATTAACTCAATTTTTCTAGTTTAATGAACTTAAAATTAAGGCAACCAGGTTACTTCAATTTAAATTAAACCAACATTTATTTATTTTTACAGTGTGTGCAAAGTCTTTTCAAAAAGTGTTTTCCGACTACAATGTGCACACTAGCTGAAGTGTTGGATCGTCTCTTCCCATTGATTTCCGCCCTTTCCCATCTTTTGTTGAGCTTTTCTTTACTCTAGAAGCTCGAGCAAATGGTTGCTGTGCGTGCATTGCCATTTTATCACTTTCTCTCTTTGTTCTGAGACGAAAAGTATAGAGATTACTTCCAAGTCTTCTCATAATCCCAGAGGATACGCATTCAATTTCTCTCCTGTCAGAAGCCATTTGATCCAGA
The DNA here is from genome assembly GCA_030378365.1 of Hybognathus amarus. Taxonomy (NCBI): domain Eukaryota; kingdom Metazoa; phylum Chordata; class Actinopteri; order Cypriniformes; family Leuciscidae; genus Hybognathus; species Hybognathus amarus. Next base: position 144,100 of record JAQIUQ010000339.1, read on the forward strand.
GTCATGCCCTTCTAACATGACGGCACAAAGTGTACGTCTTCATGGAGCGGTGTGTTGCAGTTAGCATGTTTTATAAGTCAGCATTAGAATCAAAAAGAAAAACACTTTTAAATGATCATGACTATAACAGAAGAAGAAGAAAAAAGATTTATGTGGCGTGACTGTCATGGCGCAACATTTTTGTTGTGGGAGATCAGTTTATGGCTCGTGCACACTTTATAGGAGCTGTATTGTGTCATTACAGTTTGTTTTAGGATTGAAGTGGCATTCAGAAATGAATCTGCGTGTTAAGGGAGTCATGCTGAAGTGCAACAAAACAAACCACCTCCGCTTAAACGCCTCTATTCAAAACACTTTGGACCATTCCTTGCCATTATTTGTATTGAGAGTGTATGCTCTCACATGAATACTGATTTCTTCACTATCCATTGATTTTAGTGCTCAGTGTCAACTAAATTGGTTTTCTTACTTGACTAAAGATGCTTGTCTTCTAGAGCAGTATTTGTTAAAGTTCAACATGGGAAAATATCTCACAACCAATCAGCTGATGCTAGCTGACAGTGCCAAAGCTTTTTGTGCAGCTCTACGGTGAAAGTGTGTACGCAGATACTGCCTAAGTCTAATGAGGTATTATTTTTCAGACAATCTAATGATTCAGAGAAGACATTATTGATTCGGGCTTTTTTCATCTGCAATGAAGGAAAAAGTGTCTGGAGAAGGACGCTTTATCTTTTTAAAATTACCAGAACAACTTTTTCGGTACATACACAAATGTGCTGTTCACAGAAACAACAGCATTCCCTCTTTTTAGCGGCAAGATATCAGCCGTTTCATGCTTTAGTTTCACTACCTGGCCAATTGAGTGACAGGCGTAAGGGGATTATCACACAGAATGTGGTTTTGCTCTTAAAAATATGAGACACGTTATTAGTAGCTCTTTGTAGCAGTTTAATGTATTTATCAGACTTGGCTATGTACAACAGTATTTTATAATAAGTCAAACTATGACCCGTCGGGTGGCTTCCCCTTCTTTTCCCTTCAGATGGTGTTACTTTGGCGCTCCCTCCTCTTGAATATTAAACTGCCGGTTGGGTTTTGTGGACTCAAGCATAAGCTCGTAAAGCTGCCCAATCTGCTCTTCTTGAAAGTCTTTGAGTTTATCTTCTGGTAAATCAGCGCCAAATACCACCTTCTCTGTTACCCGCCGCTTCAGCACCTGCGTCTGTAGGGTGTCTTCATAGTTCTGCACAGAAAATAAGATGGATACATTAAAAAAAACCAGCACATTTTTATTTTTCAAGCTACTTCAGAACTTTTCTGAGTTAACTAAAACCTTAAAGAGATAGTTCACTTTGAAAATAATTTTTGATATGTTTTAGCTTACCAAGATGTAGGTGTCTTTGTTTCCACAGTATTTTCAATTTTGATATTTTTAGGTCAAACTGTTGTTGTCTGTCAGTCATATAATGGAGGTATATGGGGTCCACCTGAAAGAGCATGCACAGAGAAGTCCATATTAAACATGATTTATTGACTCGTAAATGTAAGTACACATTGATGGCCTAAGACACGGAAACGAGCGGTTTGTGTGAGAAAACGAACAATATTTATATCGTTTTTACCTCTTGTAACCACAGCCATGTCCAACTGATCTGACTGCATGGACGCTTCTGTCTGCGCATGCGCCGAAGTGAGTAGAGGTAAAAACTATGTAGATACTGTTCGATTTCTCCACACAAACACGCTCGTTTGGTGTCTTAGCCCATCAATGTGTACTTACATTTCGAGTCATTAAATCATGTTTAACTGGACTTCTCTGTGCATGCTATTTCAGGTGGACCCATATGCCTCCATTATATGACTGATAAACAGCAACAGTTTGACCAAAAAATGTCAAAATTGAAAATACTGTGGAAACAACTATATTGTGTGCGAATACTTTTCACAAGTGATGATATTACTACGCAGAATTGAAAGTGCTTCCAAGCACTTGCTATGGTACATGCAATATAGTTATCCATTTTACACACTTAGAAAAGCGCAATGTTTTATGTTGGTCGACGTCCTAGGTCAAGTTAACCTACTCGTGATTAAATGGGAAAACGTTGGAGGTGTTTGGTCGCTTCTCTGCTTGGCCCATATTGAATGAACTGGGTTAGTTAAGTGCTATCAAAGTGTCCCACACGCCAGAGTGATTGAGTGCACACACTGAGACGAGAGGTATGTATCAACCCGTCTTAGTTAAGGGAATAACAGTTTAATATGAAAAACAGTGGAGTATCCCTTTAAGAAATGAATTGTATAGAGAGCTATTGATTTACTATAACAGACTGTGACAGAATTATTTATTTCTCTTTGTTGGAGATTCATTGATTGCAATTCACAAGATGAAATGCAGGTCATGTGGGTTGCAAAGTATCCACTAAGGTCTAATGGAGGTCAATGCCTTCTGCTCTCTCTAAGCCCACTTAAATCACTCCCTCTATATCAGCGATTACCACTTGTACATAGGTCCAAAGTCTCTACAAGTTTTACAAAGCCAATGCTTCTCAGTTTGATAGTAAAATTGGACTTTTACATATTTGAGGTGCAGGTTTCTTTTCTGGTAACCAAGTAAAGAACAGTTGTTCTATTATGTCAACATTTTCTGGCTCCTGATAGTGCATCCTTGGTGAAGTTGTCAGATCATAATCAATTCCATGAAAAAAATACTGCAACCAAACTACTTTCATTTGTATCAAGGTCTACATTATTCTGCTGCCATGTACGAAACACTTCAAGTTTCTTACTGAAAGTACAGAACCACAAAGAAACGAACATACAGCATAATGACGAGTGTAGTCCAATACACTCTAAAAAAATACTGGGTTGTTTTAACCCAATTTTGGGTCGAAAATGGACAAACCCAGCCATTGGGTTACATTTTTAACCCAATGTATGAGTTTTTCCATTTTTGACATTTTGTTGGGTTGGTCATCCACAAAAGTAAGAAAATTATTCATTTGAATTAGAACCATAATTGTTAAATACGATTGTCCTGCATTATCCTCTAGTTAGTACACAGAGTCCCAGAGAAGAACTAAACATATTTACACCATACTGATGACTCTTTCATGTGAGCTTCTGTCTTAAATGAAACTTGTCCTTCACGTCTGTCATGACTGCTTACGATCAAACCTACAAGACATTACAGGCAGACTCATTCAGAAAAACACACTGAAAACAAAACCATTAAGAACTCTCATTCACTCTCCTAACATCTTGGAATTTGGACGCAATTCAATTTTGGAAGCAAAAGGCCATTTGTCCAGAAGCTTCCTCCTCTACATAATGTAATTAGATTGAACATTTGCCAAAGAGTAATATTTTAAGAATGGAAGGGATGTGGGCATACTAAATGGCAAGCTTTTTGGTGAAGCTCACCTTCTGAATATAAACACCTCACTTCCCCAGTCGCATTGACGTAATCAGGCAACCCGTGTTTATGTTTGTCTGGAAAAGCCTAACTTTCCCAAGGGCACAGAACTTTAAAGATCTATACTGATAAATAGATTAGAACTATGACCACTACTTTGTATGCACAGTACAGCTTCGAAACGTGACGCTGAGATACCAATGGATTCACAGTTAAGTCAGTAGTCATTTAAGTGATGCTTTTATCCAAAGTGACATATTATAATAATTACAGAGAGAATCCCCTGGAAGCAACCTGGGGTTAAAGGGATACTCCACTTTTTTTGGAAATAGGCTCATTTTACAACTCCCCAGAGTTAAACATTTTGAGTTTTACCATTTTCCAATCCATTCAGCCGATTTTCTGATATTTAGAAGAATATCAGTAACTCGAGACAGTTTCTGGTCTCATTGACTTCCATAGTATTTTTTCCTAATATGGTAGTCAATGAGACCAGAAACTGTCTGGTTACTGATATTCTTCTAAATCAGCTGAATGGATTAGAAAATGGTTAAACTCAAATGTTTAGCTCTGTTGAAGTTGTAAAATGAGCCTATTTCAAAAAAGTGGAGTATCCCTTGATTGGAGATGGCTCAAGGCTCCAATTTACATCAAGCAAAATACTCAAACAAAATCTCAAATGTAAGTGTTTTATGAGTTGGAAAAGTTTTCTGAAGTTTCCATAAAACTAAGATCCAACTTAGGGCTGCACAATATATCATTCTAGCATCAATATCGTGGCGTCGAGTAGGGATCATGGTTGATGTGTGCAGACCAGGCACCAGTTTAAACATTCAAGCGATTTTAAACCATTCAAGCGCAAGATGAATGAATGAATGAATTCATTTTATCAACTTATTTGACTTTTCCTTTTCTTCCTTGTAGGCCTAAGACGAGAGTTCAAGAGATTTCCACAACGCATGCGCGAGAATTGCAATCTTCAACTACTTCAGTTCAGTTCTTGAGCATGCGTCATAGCAGTCTCTTGAACTCTCGTCTCAGGCCTACAAGGAAGAAAAGGAATAGTCGAATAAATTTGTTATTTTGTTGGGTTTTTTTTCACACAAAAAGTATTCTCGTTGGTTGATAAGCTTATAGTGGAGCCACTGTAGTCACATGGAATATTTAAACATTTTCTTTGATGACTTTCTGGGCCGTCAAGTTTCAATCCTTAGGCCGTGTGTCCACCAAAGCGTTTTTAGCCAGCTGAAAACGCTAGACGCGCCGTGCTTTGGGCGCTTAATTTGTGTTCCGAAGATCAGCGAAGGTCTTCGGGGTTGGTACACCATGGGGGTGAGTAATTAATGACTTAATTTTCATTTTTGGGTAAACTACCCTTTAACGGCGTAGGCATACACGCAAAAGATGACGGTTCGTTTTGGCATGGACATGCACGTCGATAGCTGAAAATGCGTGTAGATTGACTTGGAAGTGGCGTGTATGTTTACTAGGGTTGGGTATCGTTTAAATTTGAACAATTCTGATTCCGATTCCTTGTTTTCGTATTCCGGTTCCTAAAGATTCTCGATTTCCGATTCTTTTAAGAGGCAGGGTCAAAAAAGTTTAGCTAACCTTGCTAACCAACGGTTTTTGAAGGGAAATACTCCTGTCACAAATACTCCTTTTGTCACAAATTTTGCAGAGATTTCGTTATTTTTAAAAAAGTGAAGCCACACTTTGGACCACCGACGTAAGCTACTCATGTTCGACTTGCGCAGTTATGCCAAAACTTCCGGTAGAATGCTTCTTCGTTGTTGTTGTTCAGCGGTTTCTTCTTCGGTTGGCAGAATATCGGAAACTAGGAATCGAAAATTTTAACTTTTGAACGATTACGGGAAAAACGAAAAGTTAGTCCCGGTTCCAATCTGGATACTCGATTCTCGATACCCAACCCTAATGTTTACGCAAAGTCATGATGCACATGTTGGTCTATAAAATGCCAGATTTATCATCTATCAAGCAAAAACGGCAAACCCATATATAAAAACAACAATGCACACACTTTTCACTCATTCACATTCTCCTTTTCTTTCATTCCTCAGGGAAAGCTTGTCCGTTGCAATGCGTTCGATTTATTAGGCGATGAGAAGCCCCCTGGGCCCTCTGTTGTAACTGGATTAAAGTGAACACTCAGTGCTCCTAATCACATTTGGAGGCTCGCTCTACGTCTGTTGCTGGCTCCCCCACCTTCTTCATTGTTTTTTTTTTGTTTGTTTTTTCAGCAGTGCTTTGAAAACCGAGACCCCAGTGATTCACTCACCTCCTAATGAGCGAGGTGGGAGGGGGATCTTAAGCACACACACACTCCTTCCAGAACTAATGTTAAGAGTGGACTCCTTCACACTTGTATCGAGAGCGAGTGTGAAGCACTACAGCTCTGTTGTAAAATAGTGAGACGCCTACCTTGACCAGTATGACTTACTTTCTTCTTGCGAACACAAAAGATATTTGGAAAACCATTGGAAACCAAACAGCATTGAAGCCCATTGACATCTATTGTATTTCCAAACAAATAAATTAGATATTTCTCAAAATATGTTTTTGTATGTTCCCCAAAAGAAAGCAAGTCACATAGTTTAGAATGTCATGAGGGTGAGTAAATGATGACACAACATTCATTTTTTGGGTGGAGATTACCTTTAAACGGTTAATTCACCCAAAACTACATTCAGAAAACAAATGAAGATTTTTTTTTTTATGAAATCTGAGAGCTTTCTATTTCTCCATAGACACCTAAGAAACTGACACTTTGTCCAGTGGCATACATTTGTTTTAAGAAGTGGGTGGGACAGGTGTGTGTGGATATTGGAACATTTTCGGAAAAAATAACATTACAATGTCCAGAAATCAATTTAAATAGTACATTCATTGGGTTTAATTTGTCATTTAATGATATCTACTGATATTGTTAGTGTCTAGAATCCGCTTGTGTACTTTATTGGTCAACTGATAGAACATTTGCCAGGCGTGTCAGTGATTTCGAGTTCTAATCCGCACTCGTATTGTTTTTTTTTCGTCATCAAAAGTGAATATGTTCATCAATCATTGTATATTAAGCAGGGACACGTTTGTGTGCAATTTCAGTGGAACAAATAGAGTCTCAGCAACTGCGTTTAAACGATAGATCAAAGCGTGTGTCCGTGTGAAGACAAAGAGAACACTGAATAGCAGTGTGATTTAAAAAACAACACATTTCAGCACTAGATCGTCTCTTAGTTAACAAATGAATGAAATGAATGTCCTGCTAGTTAACCGGAGATGTTTTATTTATCTATATTAGATGCATCCATGCTGTGAGATGTTTCAAAAAATGGTGTGGTGGGACAATATCGACTCAGGCAAAAAGTGGCGGGGACATGTTCCACCCGCAAGTTATGCACATGACTTTAATACTTCAAAAATAGATCATAAAACTAATCCATTTGAATTGAGCACTCGAGTCCACATTTTCTGAAGAGATTAGATCACTTTATATGATTAACAGATTGAATTTAGGCTTATATTCTTTAAAGTGCCCCTATTATAGATTTTTGAAAATTACCTTTCGTGTAGTGTGTAACATAGCTCTAAGTGAATGAAAACATCCTGCAAAGTTTTAAATCTGAAAGTGTACTGTATATAAAAGTTATTGTTTTTCAAAAATAAGCCGTTTTATAAGCTGTTTTGTTGTTGAATCAAGACAAACATTAGCGTTCTGTGATGCGCATTCGCAAATCTTTTTCGTGTCATTTGGTTCATTCAACGAATGAAATGAACGAATGACTCAGAAAAGATTCGTTCATTTTGATGGAGTTCGAACAGGAGAGTCATGAACTCGCATACACAGAACAGAGCAAGGTGAGCATTTGAGCTTATAAAACTTAAACTTGGTTATTTTATTTATTTATTTTTTAAAGGAGCAATCGTTTTGCTTGAGAAGACCCTTATTCATCGTCTGGAATCATTTAAAGCCATTTTAACAATTTGCACTGTTTGTAATTTGAACAGTTGTAGTTTACACTTTTTAGTTTGAACAGTTTGTAGTTGCACTGTCTTTTGGACCATGAACCGTTTGGTTCCCATTGAAGTCCATTATATGGAGAAAAATCCTGGAATGTTTTCATCAAAAACCTTAATTTCTTTTCAACTGAAGAAAAATTACATGGAGATCTTGGATGGCATGGGGTGAATAAATTATTAGCAAAAGTTTTTTTAAAGTGAATTACTCCTTTAACTCACTCAATGATTCAGTCACATATGCTAACAGTTCACTGGAGGGGAATATTATCAGTGAACAATAACTTAAATTTCAGTCTAGACACCGAAACAAAGCTGATGTATGTCTCAAGTAACACAGGTTCGGAATGACATTAGTGTGAGTAAATAATGACAGCATTTTCTTTTTGGGTGAACTATCCCTTTAAGATTTACTCTGTGTATTTTATTACATTTTCTGTGTTTACGTATTTTTTTGTATGTGCATACGTGAAAAGTTGCAAAGGGCTAGACTAATTTTTCAGGAACAGTCAGCTGCCCTTTTTGGAAGAACATGTACGGTGTCCTTCTGTACAAGGACAGAGTGACTCTCATTACCTGCAAGTGTGAGATTTTTACCCTCTTAAAGAATATCTGTTTCTGTCAAAGCCAGTCCAGAACATCAGAGTTCTCTGAAATCATACCGCAGACTGTGAAAATGCAATAAGAGCTTTGTCCACAATCACAGAGCTATACCAGAACCATACTAGAAGTGCAATACATCTTGTGGAGTTTGCAAGCTCAAAAATCAACTCCAATATCCAGGCTTAGAATAAAAGAAGATCTGGATTATTGCTGCTTGAATGCATGCTGCTGCATGTTTAAATGGAGTTCATCGTTGTGAACTCGAATCTTTGGATTTGTCATGGAACAGTTTCAGATGAGCATGGCGTAAGAGCTTCTCATATGGTAAGTGGCACCTAAAATTAAAGAAGCAGGTCTCATCAAAGAGATGCTGAATTAATGTAATTAATGTCCACAGATGGTGTCACAAAACAGCTGTGCTCCCTGGCAGAAAAGGATTTGTTAGTTATGGGGTAATGGGTTATGGATGAATTCCATCGTTTTCATGATGATCAGACACTTTCAGAAAGGTGCTGCCATCATGTGGAATGTTTCAGCAAAGCCTAACTAGTTAAAGGGATAGTTCACCCAAAAAAGAAAAGAAAATTTGTCATTTACTCACCCTTATGTTGTTCCAGCTGTATGAGTTTCTTATGTCAAACACAAAAGAAGATATTTGGAAGAATATTGGCAATTAAACAGTTGACAGTAGCTAATGACTTCCATTTTTTTCCTACTATGGACGTCAATGGCTACTGTCAAATGTTTGACTACCAACATCTTTACAAATTGGGCTGTCAAATGATTAATCGCGATTAATCGCATACAAAATAAAAGTTTGTGTTTACATAATATATGTGGGTGCACTTATAATTATTTTGTGTGTATATATATATATATATATATATATATATATATATATATATATATATATATATATATATACACAGTGCACCCACATATATTATGTAGATTTAATATGAAGATAATTATTTTATATATATATAAACACACATACATGTATATTTAGAAAAAAATATTACTTATATATAAATATTTTTTACATCATATAAATTATATATAAATCTATATACAGTGTATATACATGAAAATATTTCTTTAAAAATATACAAGCATGTGTGTGTATTTATATATATAAAATAATTATACACAGTGCACCCACATATATTAAGTAAACACAAACTTTTATTTGGAATGAATTAATACGCGATTAATCGATTTTCAACAGCCCTACTTACAAATATCTTCTTTTGTGTTCATCAGAATAAATGTACTCATACACAGGTTTGGAACACGAGGGTGAGTAAATGATGACAACATTTTCATTTTTTTGGGTGAATTATCCCTTTAAATAACTTAAGATTTAGTAGCATCCTTTGTTTTTGTTTCCATTTTACATCAACACTTACAATGCACTGACAACACATACAAAGAGATGAAAAATAAAATAAGGGGAATTTACATGCAAGCACTGTCATGTAATTATTTATAATTTATTTATTTTTATGAGTACTGTGAGCTTATACTGCTCTTACCATCCATTCTGTCATGAAGCGTGTGACCTCTTCTCCTGAAGCAGACTTGTTCCTTCTGAATTCATCTTTCACATACTGATCCCCCAGAGCCCGCAGGTCTATGGGCAGGAAGCGGTGCAGTAACAGGATTCTCTTATACAAAGACCTAACGACTGATACATGTGCTGGATGTGCCATAACTTCACAATCTGACAGACTGTAACCTCTGGATATAATAATACACGCGACAAGTGCGTCCTGTTTGAACACAGCAGCAACGAAGTGTTAGTGCACCAGCTTAAAAAACATACCTCATGAAAAAGACGAACCGATCTGATATTATTTATTATAAAAGGTCATAATGTACATAAAACTGTTGATTACTCAACCTTACATGCAGTCTTCTTCACCGCAACGCTATGAGTGTTAGTACAGCCGCTGCTGCCCTCTGGTGCCGATTGGAATATAGTCAAACTAACAAAACTGGCGCCCCTTTATTATTCAAATACGTCAACCAATCTCAAAACTATTAAAAGTGAATTTAAATCGTATTAAGAATATTTTATTATTATTATGCCAAGTTAATGTTTAAAAATCAATAACTTAATTGTATGGTTCTATATAGAACCATTTTTTGGTAAAAGGTGCCAAGTATAGAACCTTTTATAGAACCCAGAGGAACCCTTTATTTAAGAGTGGATAGAACCTTTTAGGGGTTCCAAATACGTAGCGACTGAAGAACCTTTTAATGTTCTATATAGAACCTTTTCTTCTAAGCTGTGTAGGCCTATTAATAGCCTTCCTAAGTGTCTTTGCATGTTTTATATGATCATTTTACAACATTTAACTGACACTTTATTTATATTATTATTGCAGTACTGAATTATATATAGATATTAAAGTACATTTTTTTTATAAAAAATACACAAAAAACACAGTAATATTGTGAAATATTATGACAATTTAAAATGACTTTTTTATGTTAATATATATTAAAATGTAATTTATTCCTCTGAAAAAAGCTGAATTTTCAGCATCATTACTCCAGTCTTCAGTGTCACATGATCATTCACAAATCACTCTAATATGATGATTTTATGCTCCAAAAACATGTATGATTATTTATCCATGTTGAAAACACGATTATTACCCATGTTGATTATTACCCATGTTTTTTGCATTTTTATTTCAGGATTCTTTGATGAATAGAAAGTTCAAAACATAAAAAATCTTACCGACTCTTAAACCTTTGACCGGTAGTGTACACATATATACATGTATATATATATATATATATATATATATATATATATATATATATATATATATATATATATATATATATATATATATATATATTATGAACATGCACTATATATTTTTTCCTTTCAAATATTTTCAGAAATATTCAGATGATGTTAATAATATAATATACTATAATAATTTGAATTAATATAATCATGAGGGGAAATGTAACAACATGAGAAAAAAAACTGTAGAACTTTGTTGCACAATCTGTGAAGTCATCTGTGTGTTTAAGAGCAGGATGTTCAGGAGCATTAAAGAAGAGATGCTGTCTTTGTTTTTGAGTTTTTGAAACTTTTATCATACATATTGGAGACATGACTATATTTAAGCACTACATTTTATTTTTAAGTGGCATAGCAGTGAGTGTGCTTCTCTCAATAACTTATTCTCATGTTCTAAGTACTCTGAAACCTGCATGTGCCGTGCATGCAAGGAATGGATATACTGTATGGCATACGGGTAAGACAAAAGGCTTTTATATTTCTCCTCTATAATTAGCCACAACCACAGTAAGTAAAAAAAGTGAAAGTCCAGTGTTTTTAAGTAAAACTTTATATGTAAGTGTATTATGACAAAGATTAATTCTATTGTCTTATATGGTTAATATGTTAAATAGGGTTAAAGTGTACTACAATTATTGTAAACTGAAATATACTTCAATGTTATTTCTATTTTAACTTGTCTTAATTTTTAAACATTTGTAATTACACATTTTCACTTGTGCTATACTGTTATTTCGCATTTTTAATCCAATTTGTTTATATAATATAGTGTGTCAGGGACACGATATATCGGCCACATTATCGATATCAGGCCAATATATGATAATTTTTAAAGTTATCGTTATTCGGCCCAACATGAACATTTTGCCGATATCTCAAAGCCGATAAATAATGTATTATTTCCTTCAGCTGAGGCACTTTAGATGCGCACTGTTTAACATGATGCTTTTAAATTGCTTGAAATACGATTGAAATCACTTAAAAAAAGGAAAATCCAGTTAAAGTGCAACGTCTGTCACATCGGCTACACAACATTAAAATAAGAACATCATAATTGTGTTTGTATCTTGGCTTTTAATGAGGAAAATCAAAAATTGTCTAAAAATTTGGATTTAGATTTATCGGCCAAAATATCGGTTATCGGCTTTCAAATATAAAGAATTATCGGTTATCGATATCGGCCAAAATTGTCATATCGGTGCATCCCTAGTAGTGTGGTCTGTTGTATACTGCACACTTTGACAAATTTAATAGATCACCCTTGTCTGCATAACATTTGCATACTAAGCTCAATATGCATACTGCAAAAATATTGAGAGTATGATACAATAAGTCATTCTCTACTACATAGCCACTGATTCTCAGTCTCTAGGACTGTTCACACCAAAAACACAAATTATAAAGGTAAAACTATTATTATCATCCACACCAACACACGATAACACTGTTTGTTATAAGTGCATGCTGCAGTTTTGTTGACTGCTACTTTAAATAATCTTAAAAAAATTAAAGTGGGGAGGATTCTGATTGGCTGTGAATGTTTGTATCATTCATCAGCTGAAAACAAACAAAAACATATATATTTTAATTGATTCCAATGATATCGTTTTAGTTGTGGTGTGGACTCTGCTATTTTTATAATGACTTACTGGTAAATCTTTATTGTTGTAGATACCATCCTTGTACTATCCTGAACAATTGCTGAAACTTTGTCTGCACTTCTCATGTTTATTGCCTCTGAATCACTTGTTGTATTCCTCAGTTGTAATCTGCTAAATGAATAAATGTAAAAGGACAGGCCTAAGCTAAACTCTAACACTCTTATAGCCCCAGAGCAGAAGAGCCACACGAGACCTTAGCCAGAAGGTCAGAGTGTTATGCTGGGTAATGACGCAGCCTCAACACCTGGAATCTAGAACCCAGCATGTGCGTGACACATGGGGAAAACGCTGCAATATCATCCTGTACATGAGCTCCAAGGAGTCCGACTTCCCCACGGTGGGGCTCAACGTGTCAGAAGGGCGAAGTCAACTCTACTGGAAGACCATACGGGCCTTCCAGCACATTCACAAGCACCATCTGGATGATGCTGATTGGTTCCTCAAAGCTGACGATGACACGTTTGTTGTCCTTGAGAATTTACGCTACGGTCTGTCCAAGCACAACACGGAGGAGCCACTGTATTTTGGACGTAGGTTCACACCGTTCGTTAAACAGGGCTACATGAGTGGAGGGGCTGGTTATGTCCTCAGCAAGGAAGCTTTGAGGAGATTCGTGAAAGGTTTTGCTAAAGGGCTTTGCACACACGACACAGAACTTGAGGATACTGGATTAGGACGATGCATGGAGACAATGAAAGTTAGGACAGGTGATTCCAGAGACGTGTTGAGGAGACAAACCTTTCACCCTTACCCTCCAGTCTATTACCTGCCCAGACAGATACCCAGACCACGACCCTGGTACCTCCTCTATGAGCATTATGACCCTGTAGAGGTAAGAAGGAGATGTTTTAGGCTTCGTTTACACTGCATGGTTCAAGTGACCCAAATCCGAATTTTTTTCCTCTCATGTGGCACAGATCGAAAAAAAAAAAAAAAAACGCATGGATTCCAGATTTTTTCTGATTCAGGCCTCATTCATATGTGGTAATAAATCGGATATGAATCGGATGTTGATTTCTTATTTATTTCCCCCAAAAATAAAATACAAATTCTTACTGACCCCAAACTTTTTAAAGGGTAGTGTTTTAATGTAACAAAAGCTTTCCATTTCAGATAAAAGCTGTTCTTTTGAACTTTCTATTCATCAAAGAATCCTGAAATAAAAATGTTTTCAACATGGATAATAATCATACATGTTTTTGGAGCATAAAATCATCATATTAGAGTGATTTGTGAAGGATCATGTGACACTGAAGACTGGAGTAATGATGCTGAAAATTCTGCTTTTTTTCAGAGGAATAAATTACATTTTAATATATATTAACATAAAAGTCATTTTAAATTGTCAGAATATTTCACAATATTACTGTTTTTTGTGTATTTTTTTTATCAAAAAATTGCAGCCTTGGTAATCAGAAGAGACTTCTTTTAAAAACATAAAAAATCTTACCGAGCTTAAACTTTTGACCGGTAGTGTATTTTATGAGGAATACAATACGCAATTTACGTCTATTAGTTTGTCAAGAGATTTAAAGTGTTGTTTTTGAAGAGTGCGCATGTGTGAACGTGCTCAAAGAACCAGACTATGAATGAAGAATTAAGCAAAATAACTGAGAAAAATTTGAAATAGTCCTGCCATGTATGTTATTTATAGCAAAACATCTAGCATTAATTTGACCTCAAACAGGTTAATTAAAAAAGGTTATTACTCCACCTTACATTACTTTCATGCATGAAATCATTAATAACGTGTTTGAATGACAAATTTGTGACAATATGGTTTCGGGATGACTGGCTCGTTGACTAGCATCGTACAAAAGCAGTTAAGCAGCGAGTTACGTAAGATGAAAATTGTGTCCTAAAATCCTCACTACCTTTCACCCCGCTAGCATCAAGGCGGTTGTTTGTGAGTGACCTCAGCCGTTTAGCATGCAATAGCTTTTCCTTTTAGCCATTTAGAAAGCCAGTCATACAAAGTGTATGATGCTTAATGGTTATAAATCAATATATACAAATATTTTGTAGTGAATACCAGCCTGTAGGCTAATGTGGGGTCATCATCAACGACCTTCAAATGATAACAAATGATAAAGATGCCATATGGACAAATGCATCAAACATACATTCCTGTGGTTGAAAATAACTCAAATAAAAAATAACCCGTTTGGCAGTGAGTTCCAGCTGAATACAGGTGGCTGTGAGTTACAAGTAAGACATTATCCTGGATAAACATCTTTTGTTGAACCTGGAACAACATTACATTAATGTCGAAAAGTGTTCTAACAGTACTCCTTCCCAATCGTGGTAGTTGAAAACGGGACCATCAAGTCAGACAATTTCTGTTTCCTGTTTGGTCCAGGAACAACTCTGCAATTAACTAATTATATTTGATTGACAAGTTTCCAGTTAAGAGGTGTGTTCAGGATGTTTATCCAGGAACATGTCATAATTCTACAGTAGCATCTTATCCCAAAATGTTTGCTTTTGCATAATGCTGCATATACTAGATAATTATTATTATGATATTAACACAGTAATAATGATTTCACTTAAACCCCCTTGAAATGAAAATAAAATAGCTCTAGGGCTTTTTCACATTTCCTGGCCTATGATCAGTCAGTCAGATGCAGATATTACCAGGACATAGAAAAGAAAAATCGCATTTATATTCAGGGATTTAAGGAAAGTCAGTAAAAAAAGCTCTCTCTCAACTCTCCTTCTCAGCTGGGATTTGATTGATTGTTCTTTATGTTAATATACATTATTCTGTTCTTGTGTTTTTAGGGCCCTGGATGCTGTTCAGATTTAGCCATCTCTTTCCACTACATAGATGCGGTGGGAATGCACACACTAGAGTACTACACCTACCACTTACGTCCATATGGATATAAATACAGATTTAACCCAGACTAACAAATAACAGAACCAACAGCAAATCTAAAAAGAAGACCGCATTCAAAATGTCATTTTTAAAGTGAAATTTATTAATACTTCACAGTAAGACCATTACACGTAAATAACGTTCTATTTATTGTTCTATAATACATATTAAAACAAGTTTTACAAAGTTACAGTCCAAAACATTAATAACATAAGCTTCGGAAACACAATGGTTCGCTTCATCACAGCCCGAACGTAAAAAATTCAAGTTGAGAATATTTGTTCAAATCTATTAAATGTAAAACAAGTTAATCCAAACTTTGGATGTCATTAATTATATCGGAAAGGACTTCTGGATGATACTTGTCTTTTATTATGAGTCAGGCTCACTGCTAAGGAAATATGAAAAATGATGTATGGGTAAACATCCTTGATTTGCAAATCCTGTTCTATCTAACTACTATAATATACAAGTACTTCCTGGTATAGTATTAGTTATTTTGTGCAATACTTTTCTGTTGCATAATATATTGGTCTATAGTATCGTCTTAGTGTATGTACATACTTTATGATGCTTACATTGCAAGACCATTAAAATAATCATGGATTTAGAGTGGCATACACTTGTATAATACATTTAAATTTGACTTTATACAGTTTAATGAGGGTGGGTCACTTTTGCAGAACTTTAGCTTTGAAGTTAACGTAATGTATTTTTTAATGCATCTTTTTATTTTTTTTTCACAAAAATACTTTGCAGTTGAACATTATTGGTGGACTCAGATATATCAGAAGTTATTGTCTTTGGCCCCTCAGGAACTAGAATACAAAACTTATATGTGAATTGTGGTAGCTAGATGTAAACAAACCAGCATGGCGGACCTTACGGGGCTTATGCGCATTTGTAATAATTTCTAACGCCAACTTACTCCTTGTTTATTTGTGGGAAACTGAGGAGGAAAGATAGCGCAAAAGGCAAGATAACCTGTTATACCTTTTATTTTATTTTACTTCATTGTATATTTGGAAAATATATGTGGTATTAATTTATCCTTGACTCTCAATGGACTGAAATCTAGTTAACGTTATTGTCCTAAAGTGTATTCTCACCATGTACCGTCTGCAGAAACATTGCATCTGTAGGGGCTGTCATTGTTGTTTTGTATGTTTTCGAGGAATATGTGACGTCAGATCTCGTAAATGGGAGTACATGGATCTAGTTACGAGTTCACGGGTGGGAAGTCACGGGTTTGACTGCCGTCACATTGCACTTTCACAGGTATAAGGTTGGAAAAACATGGGTTACAGGTTGCCTAATCTTGGGCATTTACCTAATCTTGGGTTCTTAAATCTTGCCATTTCATCCTAAATGCGAAATCTGGGTGTGGAAATTGACAACGGCTTGAAATTTGATAGGCAAATTGCCTCTGTAGTGGGCTCTAGTTTATTTTATTTTCTCTAAAATTAAAACCTTTCTTTCTAACGCCTCTTTAAGAGGTTACTATCCATGTCTTTATTACATCTGGGCTGGATTACAGAAACTTTATATTATGGTGATTCAAAGACTCAAATTTCCCATCTACAAGTTGTTATAATTCAGCCTGTTCTCACGTAAATGCGTCTCTATAACACGCATGTGTATTGTCGTGTAATATATACGCGAAAATGAGTTTCTACGTGCATATAGTGCATACGTGCATATGCTATAAAGACCGGGTTGTATAATTATAACAATATTATATTTATTGTACAGCACAATTTGGTTCGGACGACGGCTGGTAGTAAATATGCTTTAGAAATAAACTGAACTTGAATTTGACTCCCTGCTGCATTGCCCGGTGAATGACCACATATGATGACCCCATATTATGTATATAAGCATATTTCATAATTTTTTCGAAAACAAAGGGGAATACCATCACCTCTTTTTTACCACTTTGTGGAAAAAGTAAGTTACAATTCACTAGTTGACGGAAATCACAATTAACAAAAAATATTTACAATGCTGTATTTTTAAGGATGCAACATACAGAAAAGGATTATTGAAAATGAATATATTAATGACACTTTCAGTGCGACTAGGAAGAATATACATGTTATTCTCAAGAAAATGGAGCAGCACTAAGTCTAATATTGTTGGTCCACAATCGGATCTACAGTCAGTGTAGGATTCCTTACTGTTCTCATAAAAGACATGTACTACAATGAAAATGCATAGACTGCAAAGTTGACAGCTTAAAAAAAGGAAATCTACTGAACGAAGCCCTGTGCTTTATTGTGAAGGTGTGTTATGTCTGCACACAAGCGCTTATACAAATGTCTTCTGTCACAAAGCGGTTGCTGTTGCCTTGGCAACCACCATACCAGAATTGTGCACACGAGTTGGCCTCCGGGTCATAGTACCACATCACCCTGTACTCTCCAACATGGCCCAGGGTCCAATCCCTGCCTGCAATCTACATCTGAAAAACAACAACATAGATCTGAAGTATTTGAACAAAATCTGGATTCAAACTAAATTTAAATGTGAATGCTCAGAAGTGACCTGGGATGATAGATAATTGCCAGTGCATTTACCTTTCACTAAGGCATTAGGCTGAGGGGGCAGTGCAGGTAGATTTCGTGGAGGAGGGCTGATTTCTGGAACCTGCCACCAGTTTATGGGCGTCTGGGGTCCTACTACTGAGATGGAGGACTGGTGTCTCGTCTTATCTCCAACTGGGGCTTCTGTCACCTTAGGGCGCTCATTGACAGATTCGTCAAAGCTATTCCAGTTTGTGTCAATATTCGTGTCGTAATATTCATCTGGTTGTTGAGAAGAAAGGTTCGTCTCAAACTCTGTTGGAAGTTCAGCCTGTGATAAAGAGATATGTTCAGAAATGTATGGCATTGTGGCAGCACACACAGAAGCTCTTTCCAGCAAAATATCACCTTCAGTTGGTGTTAACATTATGATTATCAATCATTTAACGTGCTACTTTTTCTCCAAATCAATGTTTTGTAATTTCTGTTCATATTTTATATTCACAGAAATGCATATGCATGCACCTTTTATAAAATACTTTAGTGATGAGCAGGGCTTTAATTTTTTAACTGATTTGATATTTGAAAAAAAAGTTGTTTCTTTATTATTTTTGAAAAATGTAAAAATGTTTTTGAAAATAATGATTAGGTGTAAGGAAAATATGTTATTACTTTTTTAATTGATGGTTCCATCACAAAATCAATGTTTTTTTTTAATTATATATATTTTTTAAAGTGTGTGTGTGTGTGGGGGGGGGCTGTTACCATGGCCATGAATATAGAATAATGAATATTAATCGATTGAATATTGATTAATTAATTCCCTCATCTTAAGCCAAGTTCACACTATGATTTTAAGTCCGATTTGCAAATCGTTCAGGGTGTTGCACGTGCAAATCGCGGGGGATTAGCGGGCGATGAACGCACAACGCAGCCTTGGCAGATGCAGTCGCCGAGCCCAGAAAATATCTAGCATGCTAGATATCAAGAGCCGTCGCACGACTCAACCTCGCAATGCGTGGGATGAGGCTCATTGGGTAAATATTATTTTTTTCTTCTTTTGCATTATTTTCTCAGAGCAAATCATCACACAAACAGTTTGAAGCACTAGTTTCTGTCGACGTCCATATTCGTGTGTTGTGTTCTCTCTTATTTGCTGGGTATTGACGCACGTGCTGTTTCGCTGTCATTTCTGGTTTGTTTATTGCGTGGTTTTTCATGACAAAACGTGGTTTGTAGACAAAATAGAATCGGTTGGGTGACAGAGTTGTTGTCAGTTCGTTATATTTGATTAATTTCAGGAATTACACCGTACTATATAGTACTGAAACAGTACATAAGAGTCACAAATGATTTGCTCTTATCCGATCGTGGTTGGCCTATGTAGTGCTTTGTCAAATCGTGTAGTACCTTACCTCCTGTTGTGGATCAATCACGTTGTGTGGTGTGAACAGCTAAACAACTTGAACACTCCTAATTTCACTAAGAGCAAGTCATGTAGTTTGAACCTCACAGTTCAGCCTGACTTTTTAAAAATCATGTAGTATGAACAAGACTTTAGGGAAATTGTGGCCATGATTTACCTAAATATGGGAGCAAATCTTGAATTTGTGCTCACAACATCTTGTTTTTTTCGTCCACATCATGGGCGTCGCTCTACACTTTTAATGTGACTGAAAAAGCTTAAGATTTCTCTTTGAAAAACATTTAGTGTCTTCTTTTTAATGTATTATAGTGTTTTTCTGTAGTATGCAAAATGACCTCTTTGCCTACTGTGATGAAATAATCACTGGTGGAGGCCTCAGTTCCATCTGGAAGTGAATCAGGCCCAAATGGAAGGAACGTTTTGCCGTTCGGGCTGAGGAGCGTTCCATCATCAGTGCTCGCAGATCTGGATTTAGCAGTTTAATCTCCAGTGCTGAAAAATCGCAAAACGTTAGCATAAAAATATTTAGCCAAGTACACCATATTTAAAAGAAAATACAATGAGTACGTACTGTGCAGTCTCATGAAGTCATCAATTAAGTAGACATACTCTTCATCAGGATCAGATGCCAAAATGTTCATCTCTTGCTTAAACTCTGCATACTGGGAGTCACTTCTGTTCATTATACCAATCACAAGGATTTCAATCCCAGCATTGTGAGCTTCTTCTGCAGCGTCTTTCAGCCTCACTGCATCGCGCTTGTCGGCCTGACCATCCGTCAGACACGACCGCAACCTTTCTCAACGCCGGGCCGAGCCACTTGAAAGAGCTGAGTGGCCCGTGGACGGCGCTGCCCGTGAAGGTGCCCTCGCCAAGGTACAGCATCCTGCGCACAGCAGTTTTGATGCCAGCCTGGTCAGACAGCTGTTGTAGACTCGCCACCACCACGTCAACACGACTGTACTGCACCACCCCAACACGCGTAGCTTCTCGGCTCACGGACACGCGATTCGATCAGAGCGTTCACGAAGTCCTTCATGACCTCAAAGTTCTCCGGACCCACACTCTCTGAGCTGTCGATGATAAAGACCAGCTCCAGAGGACTCGTCCGGCATTTCACACCACATCCTGAGAGAAAACGCAAAAAGAGTAAGCCTCCACCTAACACATTAAGCAACCTATATATAGTTTTGCAGTTTGAGTGGTAGGGATGGTTTTATACCACATATTTCCTGGATTATTCTGATAACCTCTTCTCTCTGCGGGTGAAGTTCAGTGTATGTTATTTATACAATATTTGTGGGTATCTGATGAAAAAGTGTTTATGAAAAATGTTTTGACTCACAGATAGGCCAGGATCTCCCTTCTCTCCTGGTTTTCCCTGCACAATTTAAGTTGAATTTTATTAGTAACAGGGTAATGTATGTATATTCTACATTATCCTAAAGGGACACTCCACTTTTTTTGGAAATAAGCTCATTTTACAACTGCCCCAGAGTTAAACAGTTGAGTTTTACCGTTTTCAAATCCATTCAGCCGATTTTTCTGATATTTAGAAGAATATCAGTAATAAGACAGTTTCTGGTCTCATTGACTTTCCATAGTATATTTTTTTTCCTACTATGGAAGTCAATGAGACCAGAAACTGTCTGGTTACTGATATTTCTTCAGAAATTCGGCTAAATGAATTCAAAAACGGTAAAACTCAACTGTTTAACTCTGAGGGAGTTGTAAAATGAGCCTATTTCCAAAAAAGTTGAGTATCCCTTTAAAGCATTTAGGTAAATAGGAACTGAATTAAAGGTGGGCTACAATCTGTTGAGGTTACATTAGAGTAAATGTTTGGTTAGCGTTTTAAGAATTGAAATTTTGAAACCGTGTTGTGCAGAATTTAGACTATACTCTGTCTTGAGTCTTTATGGTCATGTTATGGACTTGGGAGCATTTGGACTTGGTCTTGACTTCGAGCCCAAGTCCAGTCTTGAATACTACAACACTATAGATATTTTTTGTGGTCTGTGGTCTCAACCTCGACTCTGACTCAAACTTCACAGTTCTCCATCTGGACTTATGCCGCTTTTCCACTGTATGGTACAGTATGGTTTGGTTCGATACGGCACGCTTTGGTGCTTTTCCACTGCATGGTACGGTGCGGCTTGGCTCGATTGCACGGCTCACTTGTGGCGCTTTTCCACTGCATGGTACGGTATGGTACGGCTCGCTTTAATGGTACCTGCTCTGTTGAGGTTCCAAGCGTACTGTACCAGTACTAAAATGTGACCGATCACTGATCTGTCAGACAGAATCATCACTACCAGCGTCATAGTGTAACGGAGGCCAGCTAGTAGTTGCTGTGCGAGTAAACCTCACTCCTCTGATCTCAATAGGCGCTCTAGCGACAGATGCTACAGGATGCATACTTTAGCCTCCTTGTTAGAGTGCCCGACTCTCACGCCGGAGACCCGGGTTCGAGGCCCGCTCGGAGCGGGTCGAGTAGGACCCGGGTGGAGGGGTTACATTGGTGCCGTGACCCGGATGAGAGTGAGGTTTAGGGGGTGAGTGTAACGGAGGCCAGCTAGTAGTTGCTGTGCAAGTAAACCTCACTCCTCTGATCTCAGTAGGGTAATCTCAATAATAACCATGATACGAGTCTCTGCTAACTGATAACTGGATATTACCTTGGTTCCTGATTGTCCAGGCACTCCATGTTCTCCTCTCTCTCCTTTTCTCCCACGCTCACCCACTAGGCCTCTGTCACCCTAAAACCATCAGAATTTGTTACATTGTCTTTTGAACCGTATTATATTATTAACCATACTGACATATAACACAATCAGTCAGTGTTTGCCTTTCTAGTACCTTCTCTCCTGGCAGGCCATCACCTGGAGGCCCTCTTGGACCAGGGGGCCCTTGAAACCCTGGGTTTCCCTGTGATGACAAAATTTTTATTTAGAGTTCTAAGCTTTGTATGATAGTTATGTTTTGCTTTAAGTCCTAGTGGATAGAGCTACCGTATAATGAGACCTGTAGGCCTTGGAGCCTTACCTTGGGACCCTGAATTCCCTCTCCTACAGGGCCTGGAAGACCTGGAGCACCAGGCTGGCCAACTGCACCCTATACATATATCATAAGAATTAATCAACATAAAATGTGCATTGGCTGTACATACAGTATGTTCTAAGTAGTGATATTGAACCTTTGGTCCTATCAGTCCAATTCCTGGTGGCCCTGGAGGGCCATTAGCCCCAGGTGAGCCCCTGTCTCCCTGTAAACAACATAAATTAAGCAAAAATGCTTACTTTGCTCACTTTCTGAAAGATAGAAAGTCAGCAATTGTTTATTTTAAAATTGCATAATGACCAATACCTTGGGGCCAGGAATTCCTTGTCCTTCAGGTCCAACTTCACCTGGCTGTCCAGGCAACCCTGGAAAGCCCTGAGAATATATCACATGTATAGATATTACTGCTTTTGTTTTCTGTGTTGTTCGTATCAAAGTCTTTTGTTTCTATGTTGTTCGTATCAAGTCTTTGTCTCCTTTACGCACCCGTGGTCCGGGGTAACCCTCCCCCTTCATTCCTAGTGGCCCCACTGGTCCTGGACTTCCTCTGTCACCCTAAAACATGTCAATGTAGATTTTATTAGAATAAAAAAAAAACTCCTATTAAACTATGTAATATGTATTTGTCTATTACCTTAGGGCCTGTAGTCCCAACACCAGGCTCTCCAACAGGACCGGAGGGGCCTGCAGGTCCTGGCTCACCCTAACAATACA
Source organism: Hybognathus amarus (assembly GCA_030378365.1). Lineage (NCBI taxonomy): Eukaryota > Metazoa > Chordata > Actinopteri > Cypriniformes > Leuciscidae > Hybognathus > Hybognathus amarus. The sequence continues at coordinate 167,241 of JAQIUQ010000339.1, forward strand.
CATGCAACCAACATAATGATGAAGAACATATAATGTATAACATAAGATAAGAATGCAAATAGCCAACCTTGTTGGCACAAGCTATATTCACAAGCCCCGCCCACCATTTCTCAGTTATTTACCTTTAGTACAAAACAGGATATTACTTCTTTTTACAATTTGTGTGAATAGCATCTATCTCTATTTGCACTTTGTGAGACATGCGTACCTTTGAACCAGGCAATCCTCGACCCGAAGGTCCAGGTAACCCCATCATACCTAAACTCCCTGGTTCTCCCTATAAATTAAAGGAAATATTTTATTAATATCGATCATTTTAAAAATAATTTATTGAATCCAGCATGTCCTAAATAAGAGTTATTGCTTTGTACCTATTTCCAACAACTTTTTAGTGACAAAGTCCAGGAAATATATTTTAGATTTGCAATGTATTTTATTAGTTTATGGGTTTATGGATGAATATTCTCACAACCCAAGGCCTCATTGGGTTATGAGCAACAACCCAATTGATTATGAACCTCATTGATTATGAGCAACAATAAAAGTGTACAAACTCCTTAAAAGACATCTGATCATGAAATATGACATTACAAACCTTGAAACATAACCTGGACATTAACCTCCACATTGCAAAATTAAATGTAAAGGTTAAATGTGTCCCACCCACCTTGGCCCCTGGGGGTCCCGGCGCTCCAGAGCTTCCTGGGAGACCCCGAGATCCTCTGTCACCTCGGTCACCCTGTGGAGAGATTCATAAGATATTAAAATGTCATATTTTTCAGAAAAATGAAGGCTATTTTTAGGACTATACATGCGACAGCATATTTTAATACATTTACTTTTGAGTTTTTTGTAATTCTCATTATTCAAGGTTGACGTTATTGACAATATACAATATACGATAATATTACAATACTAAATTTTTATTAGGGCCGTCAAACGATTAATCGCATATCCAAAATAAAAGTTTGTGTTTACATAATATATGTGGGTGCATGTGATAATTATTTTGTATATATATATATTTAAATACACACACATGCATGTATATTTAATAAAATATTAATATAAATATTATTTATATTTATTTAATATAAATTATATATTAATCTATATAAAGTATATACATGAAAATATTTCTTAAATATATACAAGCATGCGTGTGTGTATGTGTGTATATATATATATATATATATGTATATATATGAAATAATTATACACAGTGCACCTACATATATTATGTAAACACAAACTTTTATTTTGGATGCAATTAATCGTTTGACAGCCCTAATTATTATGTTTTTAAAAAAATTATGCTCACTTGTTTGATCTAAAATACAAAATAAAATTTAAAATAACATAAATTTTAGAATGTATTTGCGGCTCCAGAAATATTTGTTATAATAGGCCTAATCAATATCCAAAACAGTTGTGCTGTTTAATAGTTTTGAGGAAACTGTAATACGTTTTTATTTTCATGATTCTTTGATGAATAGAAGGGTCAAAAGAACAGCGTTACTTTGAAACAAAACTATTTTGTAGCATTATAAATGTGTTTACTCTCACTTTCGATCTATTGAATAAATCTCTTCTGAAGAAAAGTATAAATTTTGGTAACACTTTATTTTACGGTCATGTACTTACTGTAGTAAAAACAGTATATTATGCATAATTAAATGCAACTAACCTTAAACCAAACCTTAATTCTAGCCCTTATAATATAAGTACATGTTGTTAATTAATATCATTTATTTCTTAAATGTGTAGTTACGTTGTAGGGACACTTTAGAATAGTGTGACCCAAAGGCAAAACCTTTCTGACCCCAAACTTTTGAATAGTAGAGTAATGTTCCTTTCTTTTGATAAAATGTGATACAACCTGGACTTGGCTGGTTTTATGAGATTCAGCCCTAAACTAAATTATATAAAACATCCGGTGACATATCTGTGCACTGTTTGAAATGGTTACAACCTGTGTGAAACTACTTTATCGTTCGCAGAGAATGAGACAATGTATTATGAGAAAATATGAGAATATTAGAAAGAAAAATATTGCTTCCCAAAAGGGCAAATATAAACTCCTTGACTCACTGAATTTATAACTCACTGTTTAACCATGAGAGATGCTTTTCAACTAACTTAATCCGTATATTTGTAGTAAGATACGTCATTGTACCTTCTCACCGGGAATTCCTTTCCCAGGTAAGCCCTCTGGACCTCGTGCACCAGTCAAACCCATCTCACCCTAACATAATAAAGAAAAGACAGAAATGCCCGGGTAAGGAAACAATATAGGAAAGCAATGCATGTGTGCATTATTGAAGCTTTCCTGTATTTGCAGTCAAAAAATAAGACTGTGTTACAGTCAACAGTGTCCCCAGAAATATGTAGACATTTAAGGCACACCTTAAAACTTATGACTTTATATGACAATCGTTAATTGTTAAGAGTAGCTTAAGTGACGTCCTTTGGTTAATTTTTAAACGAAATAGTAACCATATTACAAGAAACCTGTGAGTTTCAACTGTACCTTTGGACCCACAGAGCCATCTTCACCTGGGATGCCGGGAATGCCAGGTGCTCCATCTGGTCCTGGTTCACCCTTAATTCATGAAACAACTATATCACTATTACATAAAACATAGAGTATATTAAATATATGCTCATTTAGATTATATCTGATTTGGTTTGTGAAGACAGTAAAATTGTACATACTTTTGGTCCTGGTTCTCCTATTCCTCTCTCACCTTGTGGCCCAGATTCTCCCGGAAAGCCTTGATCTCCCTACATTTATACAATCACAAACACTGATAATCACACAAACCATTAGTGGAATAATTCATCCCAAACAGAGTTATTGCAGTATTATTTATATATTGTTTTATTTGAATATTATTTGTTTTATTTCTATACAGCTTTAATAATTACTCATTTCAGTTTTAGCCATTTTAGTTTTTACAGTGACATTTACATTAACGTATTTACAACAAATTTACCGTATTTCACTTAGTTGCCAAAGCGACATTAAAAACTTCCAATTTTTGTTTTTATATCTAATATTTATATTTTGTTTTATTTCATATTTATTTTAAATATTTAAATAATTTTATTTAACAGTAAATACACTGATTTGAAACCATATGACAGTGAATTTCTTTTGAGAGTGAACTATCCCTTTAAGAGTCTTTATGCATTATTTATGATAGAAATATAAAAATGTCTTGCATTCAATAACCGCAGTACATGCATTGGGTTTCCATGTTTTGTGGGGACTTTCCATAGACATAATTATTTTATACTGTACAATTCTATCCCTAAACCTTTGCATCACAGAAAACTTTCTGAAATAACTTTTTGAAATGACTTTCAAAAAACAATATTGTTCTCTATGATTTATAAGCTATTTTCCTAATGGGGACCAAAAAATACCTCATACGGACCATACACACACACACACACACACACACACTGCCTGCACCTTAGGGCCCACCATGCCCACTCCAGTGGGTCCTCTTGGTCCTGGTGGTCCAATGGGTCCCAGGTCTCCCTGCAGACAGAGATGCCAAATCAAAACTATGTTCAAATTAAATGCTTTAGTGTGATTTCCTATAAAACAATTTAAGCATTTGGGTGCAACCTATGGATAGATAAGAACTTTACCTTTTCACCCTGTAACCCTACTCCTGGAAATCCCATCAGTCCAGGTAAACCCAGTTCCCCTGTGTTACCCTACAGAAGAGAAAATAAGTACAGCAGTGTCTTATTGTTGGATCTGATTACACCCCACGAAAGCATGTACAATGTATTCATATTTTTTGATAATGTATTCTACCTTATCACCCTTGATGCTAAACCCAGGAGGTCCACGTACACCTTTAGGACCCTCAAAGCCCGGTCACCCTGAAATCATCATTACAATCACATGAGTATAGCGCACTTTAGCATCCTAGTATTTTTAAATAGCAAAAAGAGTAGGCCTACTTAAGGAAATTATGCACTTTAATTATGCAATGTCTTTAAAGGGTTATACCTGACCATGTTAATGTATGTAATGTTTTCAGACACTTAATTACATGTTATTTTAAAATTAAATGAAAATGAATTAAAGTTTAATTTTTTAGGTGTTTTTTTGACCCACTTAAGTGTGACTTAAATGCATCTATAAATGTAATTTCATATTTATTTATATTATTGAAATATGGTAAAAGTGTACTGAATGTACTGTCAATCTAACTAAATATGCTAAAATATTATGGTAAACTAAAATAAATATTTAAATATATTTTTAATTGCACACTTATAATGTTTAGTACATACTTTAAATGTAAGTATAAATGAAGTTGCAATTTAGTCTTAACTTTTAGTTAAAGTTTAAATTAACTTTAGACTTTCATTAAAATTAACTTTAAAATGAAATATCGAAAACCAAACTAAACTAAATTATTATCAAATTCTTCACATGTGCTTTAATATGTAAGTCAACACATCAAAACAAGTGCATTTCTTTAAAGCATGAAAAAAAATATTGAAACATGATTAAAATGTACTTTAATTGTACTATAATTCACTTTTTAATCCATTTTTAAAAAGTGCACTAAAATGTTTAAAGAAACATTCATAAAAGTGTACTGTCTTTAGTACACTTAAGTGGCTGGCCAGTTTTTTTATATATAAATGTAATTTTAAGATGTAAAGTACACTACAAGTGCACATTAAAAACAATTAAGCACACTTATTTTTCACAAGGGGAGGCAGATTTGTATTGTTAACTCTTGCCTTTGGTCCTGGTAAACCTTCTCCTGGAAACCCTTGGTTGCCTTGAACTCCTTGAGGTCCTGGTTGTCCCTAACAAACAGATATTAAATATCAGTACATAACACATTATACATAACATAACATACCCAGTGGATATGATGCCGGATAGTTACAGAAAAACACACGAGTGAGGATGTGTCTCCCTCTACTGCCGAATCACTTCACTTACAGGCATTCCTGGCTCCCCTATTCCAACAGGCCCGATGGGCCCAGGTCTGCCTTGGCTACCTTTCTCCCCTTACAAAACACAAAGAGTTTACATGGATATGATTCCATTATAATTATAATAAAAACTGCATAATGATAAACTACAGTTCAAAAGTTTGGGGTCCATACATTTCTTTAATGTTAAAGTCTCTTATGCTCACCATAGCTGTACAGTAAAAACAGTAATATTTTAAAATATTATTAAAATTTAAAATAACTATATATATATATATATATATATATATGTGTGTATATATGTGTATATATATGTGTGTGTGGGTGTGGGTGTGTATGTGTGTGTGTGTGTGTGTAATATATTTCTGTGATGCAAAGCTGAATTTTCAGCATCATATCAGTTTTGCTGCTATAAAGACACATTTCTTATTATTATCAAGTTATCAGTTGTGCTGCTTAGTATTTTAATCTTGTGGAAACCATGATGCATTTTTTTCAGGATTCTTTGACAAATAGAAAGTTCAAAGAATAGAATTTATTTGAAATTTAAAATTGATGTGATGACGTAAAAGTCTTTCACATTTGATAAAAAATAATGTATCCTTGCTGAAAAAAAAAAATATATATATATATATATATATATATATATAATATATATATATATATATATATATATATATATATATATATATATATATATATATATATAAAAGAAAAAAGTACTGAACCCAAACTTATGAATTCGTATGACAGTTATGACAGTTCTGTGGTGTGACAATTGTCTTGTTATCTCAATTATTCAAAATGTACATACGCTGCATGCATGACAAATATAAATAAAAATGTAGCATGTCACTACAGAACACTGCTTGAAATGTTGTGTAACAACTGTTGTCTAACCATATATTAAAATATGTTTGGCATTATCTTGAAAATCAAAACTAATGATCTAATCTAAAGCCATTACCTTTGCACCAGGAAACCCGACCCCTGGGTCCCCTGGTTGTCCGGTGGGTCCGCTAGGTCCTCTCTCACCCTGAGAAAGATGTCACTGTCATTCCATGATCCATATCATTTTCATGTTTCCATTCATAATATAACATCATAATAATGAGATGCATTATCCTTACTTTAGGTCCGAACAGGGCCCTCAGGACCAGAATCACCAGGGTTGCCGCTCAGTCCCTGAAACAGGTAGACATTTATTTATTATTCTATTATATCTTTTACTTCACTCTAATCACATCTATGAGCTAGTTGTACTGAAAAAGGGGGTCTATTTAAATACTGAAGGACTTTTACTGTGTAATGGACCTCTACCAAGCTATGCCATCAGTTATAATGTGTTTTAACTGGACACAAGACAGCCAGACACACCAGAGAATAGACTGTGTGGGAAACTAAGGCTCTCTAAATCTGAATCGGGTCAAAAAATGAGGCTACTGTCATCAAACCAAAACCACAAGGACAGAGATTGAAGTAGGAGGGCAGGAGATAGTAACCCCTGTCCCCATGCTAATCCAGAGGAACAAAGAAACCCGTCAGAGAGGAACAATGGCGTGTAGGCCTGGATTCACTTCTTTAGCTATGTTACATTAGTGTAAGAACAGCATTAATCCCTCAATCACATTCCATAAGTGCAGGGAGACAGGAGAGGATATCTGACTGTGTGAGCGGGATCATTTCCTCATGAGCTTGGGAGGTAGTTACTTTTCATTCATTACTGTAATTCAATTAAATAATTAATAATTTATTATTTAATTGAATAATAATTCAAATTAATCAAAATTATAAAAAAATCAAAATTATTTATTTTAAGGAATTAATACTTTTATTCAGCAAGGATGCATTAAATTGATATAAAAAAGGTATAAACAATTATTTAAAAAAAAGCTTTCCATTTCAGCTGTTTTTATTTATCAAGAGTCCTGAAAAAGAATTTAACACAACATTGATGATAATAATAATAAATATTTTAAGAATTCACCTTTGCCATCACAGGAATAAATCACATTTTAAAAATTTTCAAATAGAAAACAGTAATACAGTTGAACAGTAATATTTCTGCTTTTACTGTATTTTTGATCAAATAAATGCAGCTTTGGTGAACAGACTTATTTAAAAAAATATTTTTGCGACTATAAAAAGCGGATAAAAAGGCAACCTGATCTCCTCTTTGTCCACGTGGTCCAGGAGGTCCGTCTTGGCCCTGTGGGAATGAAGAACAGCAGGATCATCATGACCGATTGTAGGCCGCAGATCACAGATCAAGGTAATAATTTACTAAAACGTACTTGATCTCCTTTCACCCCTGGGTGCCACATTCTCCTTTCCCTCCCTTTATGGAGAGAGAGTGAAAGTTAATTTCATTGTCCCGTTTCTAATATCATATATAACGCGTCATCCTCAGGTGTGACGTAGTCTCCTGATGTTTTAAAAGCATCAGTCAGGATTAAACAGCTTTCGTAATTTACTGACAAGCAGAATAGCTTTATGTTGTACAGTAAAATGACTAAATACACTGTCATTAATTCAAATATACTAGCCTTTTCTCCTCTTGGTCCTGGTCTTCCCTGTAACAAAAGAAGAGACTTGATCGCTCAGACCAACCAATGAACATGCAAACATGCAAAAAATAATATACATACTAATATAATAATAAAATATATGTATTTGGATGTACCCTTATACCCTCTGAATCCTGGACGTCCATTTAAACCTCCTTCTCCCTATGAATAAAAAAACAAAAAACAACCTAATATCAGATTTGAGAACAATACTTTTCATGTTGTATGGGAAATACTAGTGGTTTTTGCCTGTGCACAACTCGCTTCCACAATTCTAGAGTGTAGTGGGTGGTTGCCAGGGTGTTGCTATGTTCTGGCTGGTTGCAAGGTGGTAGTTTACCTCAATTCAAAACAGCCCTTGATTCTGGTCTGTACATAATCTTTTAATGTAATAAATTTATAAATACAATTTTCCAATCACAAATCACAACTCGGTTCAACTTGGCAAACAAAAAATAACACTGAATTTGCATTAAAATTAGACTTACCCTAGATCCTTTAGGACCAGGAGGCCCATCAACTCCTGGATCTCCTGGTTTACCCTAATATTTACAAGAAGTTATAGAATGAGCAGGCAAATAACTTCAAACATACATTTTAAATAGCATGGTTGGATACAATTTGCTTTGTGTTATTGAACAATATGGTTCACCAATATGGTATCGCGCCTAAAAACGAGCAGAAAACACTAGGCGGTTACGCTCCGAAGACATCTGTCGTTGCTGTGGTTGGTTCTTGTTACGTGACCTCAGCTGTGCTATGTATATAAATGACGTGATTGCTACCAAATAAGTAAAAGGCCTATATAAGAATATTAAAACTCTATTAAAGAATGATAGCCTTAGTTTCAAGCCAAGAACATGTGTAAGTGAAAGTTTTCCCATTAAGTTCTATGTGAGTGCACATGAATTCTGCATAGATTTATGAGAATGTTTAAGTGTTGATGCAAAACTTTTTCTTTGTTTAACTTCGTAATAATCCCATGGGCCTTGTTGTTCAAAAAGTTTAACCTGGATCAGATTTATCTAGATTTGGGATTTAAAAGTTAGAAGAGTCAATGTCAGGTCACTTGAAGAGTTTTATTTGAAGAAAATGCGAACAACAAACAAGCATCGCCTTTCGTTTTCAATTCCCTTTAAACAATAAGACCTTTAATGTGGCACTAAAGGGACATGGTGATGGAAAAAATATGTAAAATGGGTGAACAATTATATATTTGGTAACACTTTACAATACGGGTGCACTAACATGCATTAATTCATACTTACTGTAACTAATGCACAGATAATCATCTCTGAGTTAATGTATTACTCATGAAGAACTAAACCATTAATTAATGATTACTGCATCAGCAACTAATAAAGAGTCTGATTAATAGTTTAAGTAATACATGAATTGCTATTAATTCAATGTGTCATTGTGTATTATTACCTTAATAACATATTTTATTAACTATAGTGTAAATTAAATAGTCAAAGCTATGCACTTCAACTTCCAGTTGTCTGCTTTAATTAATTATTAGCTAATGATTTGCAAAGGTATCATTGTGTTATGACTTTACTTGTTGGGGCACATCATTATTAACTAGGCATTTTGTAGTAATTTGCACATGAATTTGCACTAACAATAAAGTAATTAATCATGTATTAATGCATATTAGTGTACCTGTCATATTATTGAGAGTGAAGTGAATGCAAAGGGTCTTGGGGGAAAGCGAAACATTTTTCGTAACACAATCTTAGTAAAAAAGTTTAAAAAACACAAATTGACAATTTGCTGATCAATCAAAACCAAGATTGTATTTTGTGATCTAATCCAATTTCAAAATCCTTTTTTATTTTAAACGACGCATTTTTAAGGTTTGATCCAATCCAATAGCTGAAATCGGATTCGAGTACTTTGGACAACTGGGCCTTGGTCTTGATCCTGACCCTCCTGTGAAGCGTACACATATTTAAAAGCACAGAGGGGTCCTCTTGAATGCTCCAGCACCTGCTACACTTGCAGTGTGGGAAACGCTTCCTACGCTTTCATGTACCGCCTCTCTGATCGTCCTGAATCTGTAAACCAGGGATTCAGACTCAGAGCGATGGAGTTAACCGCTTCACATTATCAGATCAAACACAGCTCAGAGAGAGGATTACTGCCGTTTTACAATTCTTCCTCAAACAATTCGAACGTTTTTTATTCATGTGCACGGATCAGGCCAGGATCTACTGTTGTGTTTGAAACTGAGGTCTGAGGTCTCCATTCAGAGACTGATTAGACAAAAATTTAAGAGCTGTTATTTTAGTATTATGGAAAGACTGGAGAGAGATTTTTTTCTGCTTTCATTTGAATTTAATTTTTTTTAGTAATTTAATGTTTTTGTGATTTCTTTTTTTAAGTTTTAGTTTAGTTATTTTAGTACTTCAAGTAAACACAATGTAAATGAGAAATGCTGTTGTTGCTGAAACTAGCTGAAAAAAAAATGTTTTGATATTTTATTTTATTTCAGTTAAAGTTTGCAGTATTTTATTTCAGTTTCACTTTATTTTGATGGTCACTTTAAGACATTCTGTTGGCTACAAGTAACGTTGCTCCTACTGTACATGTCTTATAACTCTCATTCGAGTATTAGAAGACTGGTAAGGTTAGGGTTAGAATAAGTTGACATGTAGTTGCTAAGTTACTTATAGTCAGTGTCTGTTGGAGGACCATCACAATAAAGTGTTAGCAGATAATAGAGTCTACTACTTTTAATGAGAGTTAGTTGACATGCAGCTGCAAAGTTACTAGTTAACAGAATTTCCTAAAGAGACAAAATATCAAAATAAAGTGATATCTTTATTTCAAGAATATTTTTTTTATGGTTTTAGTTAAAGGTAATAACCCTGGCTGTACTGTTTAAAGGAGTAGTTCACTTTTGAAAAAAAAACTTTTGCTGATGATTTACTTCGCCCCCATGTCATCCAAGATGTCCATGTCTTTCTTTCTTCGGGCGAAAAGAAATTAAGGTTTTTGATGAAAACATTCCAGGATTTTTCTCCATATAATGGACTTCAATGGGAACCAAACGGTTCAAGGTACAAAAGACAGTTTCAGTGCAAACTGTTCAAAGAGCTTTAAACGATTCCAGATGATGAATAAGGGTCTAATCAAGCAAAACGATCGCTTATTAAAAAAAAGTAAAGTTTTATAAGCTGCTCACCTTGCTCTGTTCTGTGATGCACGTTTGTGACTCTCCTATCGTTTCATTTAAAGCCCTTTGAACAGTTTGCACCTGAAACTGTCTTTTGGACCTTGAACCATTTGGTTCCCATTGAGTTCCATTATATATAGAAAAATCCTGAAATGTTTTCATCAAAAACCTTAATTTCTTTTCGACTTTTGTGGTTATAAACCTCTACAATTATTTCCTATTTTATCAATCTGCTGAGATAGCTGGATATGATATGATGATTGACTGGGCTATCAAACTGATTTAGATATGAACTCACTGGTTTTCCAGGAGGACCTCTCTCTCCTTTATCACACAGACACGATTTGGGCTGAGGACACTGTAACAGAGAAACAAGCCATAAGATAAATGATACAGTCAGTATGACATTTTATGTGGATTCACAGTGTTTACTACTTTTTATTTTATTTTATTTTTGTGATCTGTATGATTGTTGACACGCTGACACAGAAATTTAATGATCACAAAAGATACACGACAAAGGGCATATCCAAACAGGGAATACAACAAGGCTGAGGATAATACGTTACTATAGAAACAAACAAGGATTTTATCAGAAGCCTACAGGACATCGAAACTAAACACAGCAGGAAAACTGAAACCAATGGAAACAAAACAGAATATCACAGTACAGTCCATAAAACCAAACATAACCATAACTATTCAATTTTATTTTAAATAGGCCCTATTATGACGCTTTTACAAGGTCCTGATTTTGCTGTCTCGAATAGGATTTCATGGTTGAATGTTAAAAATAAACATTATTTTTCACATATTTTACATTACTGCAACATTTCTAGTCTATAAGTAAACCTCTATTTAGTTTCTTAGATCTCTATGAAGCCCCTTCTTTCAAACATGTTTCGGGAATTGCCCTATGCTTTGCATTATTTAAATTAGGAAAATTGTGAAGTGTACATTCTAGGAAGAAAAAAAAACTCCCTTGAAGTGGACTGCAGACTTTTATAAATACTTTGAATTTATCAACAACATTTATGCATTAAGTAGTATAATGTAGCTAGCTGGTCATTATAGTAAAATGACTGTTATCAATCACATCTCAGATCCAAAACAGAGAAACTGTTGAAAAACTTTGAGTATTTGAATATTTTTATGAGATGACTGTACTTACAACTGTGTTCGCAAGTTCACTCTGTAAAAGAGAAAAGAGAGCATTGTAGACTGATACACAAGTATAAACCATTGACAGATACAGTAGCCTACATACAGATCTTAATGGAATTTGTGATATTGTTTTTATATGAAATTCTGTTTCTAAATGAGTGGTTAGGACCACTAAAGGTTTCCTGAGAACATTATAGAAGACCAAAATGCACTGAATGAATGTTACTATCTTTGAGAGAACCTCGCCAGAATGCTGTCAGTCAAAGTTTTGAGTATGGGTGGAAATGCATCCTAACCAAATCTTATGCCTTCGAGGTGAAAACACTCACCAGTTCCCTGAAGAGCTTGTCATCCAGCTGTGGGTCAGTGAGGCTGAACAGGTGCTGCTGAGGTGGTGCGCTGGCGATGGACCTCAGTCTACCGTTGTCTTGCTCGTCTCGTGTGGATCCCGACAGCCCGATGACAAACATACGGATGTTGTCTGATCTTTGCGTCTGTAGCTGCAGTCCCAGCGCTGGGGCTGCGCGGGTGATCAATCCCGTACGTCAACAGAAGCATCGCTCGTAAGCTGCTGGCCGCTGTCTCTCGGACGAAGAGCTGAGTGGCGTTTGAGATGGCGTACGCTGAGAAGGTGCCTTGGCCGATGTAGGTCATAGCATCCACTCGGCTTTGGAACACATCTATGTCCTGCCAGTCCCGGAAGTTGTGCTCCACTAAGACGTTGCTGCTGTACTGCAGGACGGCGATTCTCACCCGCATATGCCAGCCGGGCACCTGCATCTGCATCAGCCTGGTGCTGAAGCGCAACACGAAATCCCTCTGCTTCTCAAACAGAAGTATCGTAGCTTTCTCTGAACTGTCCACCAAAAAGGCCAACTCCACTGGACAGAACAGAGCTGCACGAAAATAAAACAACAGCTTTTTTATTTACAATTCTTTACAAGTCTTTCTCAAAATTACACTTTTTCTAATTTAATCGCACAGTTCTCCTAACCAACTTTTAGTTTTGTACAGCAGTTAATTTGCCGTCCAAAATGCACTTGCGAAACACTTCATGCATGTATTTCTTGAATCAACTCATACTCAGCAAGTTTCCACCTAACAATCACACTAAAAAAACAACAATGACCTGAGATGCTTTGGTGCATTTCTCAGATCAGAGTCTGATGCAGAGGCGGACAGAGTACACGGCTTTATTACTTGAGTAAAAGTACAGATACCCCTTGCTAAATTTTACTCAAGTACAAGTAAAAGTACTACAGTCAGATGTCTACTTGAGTAAAAGTACTGAAGTACGTGTTTTTAAAAGTACTTGAGTATCAAGAGTACAAGAGTACATTTTCTAAATATTGCAATACTACTGCCACAGTGCTTACATTTATGAACAGAAACGGCCTACATGGAGTTATGAAAAATGTTAATGTCAATACCTTGGAGAATGTAAAAGGAATTTAAAGTAAAATCAAGTCATATATTTACCTTTTTACCATGTTGCTTTACTTAAATGTGCAGTGTGGGATTTTTAGCAACATCTGTCGCTAGAGCGCTTATTGAGATCAGGGGAGTGAGGTTTACTCGCACAGCAACTACTAGCTGGCCTCTGTTACACTCACTCCCCTTAACCTCACTCTCATCCGGGTCACGGCACCAATGTAACCCTTCCACCCGGGTCCTACTCGACCTGCTCCGAGCGGGCCTCGAACCCGGGTCTCCGGCATGAGAGTCAGTCGCACTTACAAGGAGGCTAAAGACTGCAGCCGCTAGCGTCTGTCGCTAGAGCACCTATTGAGATCAGGGGAGTGAGGTTTACTTGCACAGCAACTACTAGCTGGCCTCTGTTACACTCACTCCCTTAACCTCACTCTCATCCGGGTCACGGCACCAATGTAACCCTTCCACCCGGGTCCTACTCGACCCGCTCCGAGCGGGCCTCGAACCCGGGTCTCCGGCATGAGAGTCAGTCGCACTTACAAGGAGGCTAGAGACTGCAGCCGCTAGCGTCTGTCGCTAGAGCACCTATTGAGATCAGGGGAGTGAGGTTACTCGCACAGTAACTACTAGCTGGCCTCCGTTACATAACATTCGTTTGAGAGCGAAACAACAAATTGAGGGTTTCTGAGATTTTTCTTATTTCCATTTTTTTTTTAAGTAGTTACTTTTTACTCACGGTTATGAATAGAAATGTAGTGGAGTAAAGAGTACAATATTTCCCTCTCAAATGTACTTGAGTAAAGTCATGAGTACTCCCCAAAAAAGATACTCGAGTAAAGTACAGATCCCTCAAAATTGTACTTAAGTACTGTACTGAAGTAAATGTACTCCAATACTGTCCGGCTCTGGTCTGATGTATGGAGGGACTGGGTGACACTGGTCAGACTTTGGGGCAGGCTCTGGCTCCGTGCCTCAGGCTCAGGGTCAGCGTTAGGCTTATCAAGGGGCTGAATGGGATCTAGAGCTTTTACCTCTTCCTTCTCAGTCACTGTCCAGGAGGAACCAGAGTGGAATAACACCCACTCAGTGTATTCACAAAAAAGCCATTAATATAACCCTCCAATGTTAAGGCCCTTTTGGTGACTTTGAGATGATATGTAATCTTTCTGTCTCCAAAAATCACCAATTGCCTCCTGTGAAATGTCTCCTACTTTGACAGCTGCCATAGCGCCTGTTCCCAAATGTTGACTGTTTGTCCGAGTGAGTGGAGGGGGCGTGGCTTAGCCATACACTCTTAGAAAAAAGGGTTCTATATATATAGCATATAGTTCTTTACTCAACTGCAAATGACCTTTTATGCAAAAAAATGATGATAATGACAAGAAAGAACCCTTTTGACATAAAGGTTCTTTACAGGCTATTATTCAGTCATATATTACATTATTCTGCAACATTTTGCAGTTGTAATTAAATTATTGTTTATTAAACTGTTGTAGTAACTTAATATCCCATTTTAATCATGCTGATTTTTGAAGGATAAAAACTGAAATGGCACTCTTTGTGTGATATTGATTAATTACATTTTTAACCCCCATATCTTGAATTGTGTGATAATTCATGCATTGCATTTTAGGGGTTCCAAATACGTATAGCGCTTTAGAACCTTTTAGGGTTCTATATAGAACTTTTTCTTCTAAGAGTGTAGGTCAATTTGAACGATGTTGTCATTGAATGCATTTTGTGCCAAAGCAATAGAAAATGATCCATAGTTTATCCCTAGACTGCTGTTGTGCTCACCGTGTGAAGAGTTTTGAAAACGTAACCAAAGTATTGAGAAACTGAAAAACATTAGGTTTGGTTAGACAGACAGACAGACATTACTTACTTTTGACTTCATTTTGGATGACAGTGTTGTCAGGCTTCTGTCTGTTCTTTCTTCTGTTCTTGTTACTAGCACTACAGGACAGTATCAGCAGCAGGAGACACAACATCACAACACACTGCATCCTTCCTGTTTTTCACACCGTCACACTACAAATGAATACATATTATACATTTCATATTCAGTTTTGAAAACATGTCTGTAAAATAATGCATTTATCTTTTTCACGCCTTAAGTACATCCTGACAGATCCTTAAAGAGATACTCCATTTTTTTTTTTTTTGGAAGTAAGCTCATTTTACAACTCCCCCAGAGTTAAACAGTCGGCTTTTACCGTTTTTCGAATCCATTCAGCGATTTTTTTTTTTTTTTTTTTTTTTTTTTTTTTTTTTTTTATATTTAGAAGAATATCAGTAACCAGACAGTTTCTGGTCTCAATGACTTCCATAGTATATTTTTTTTCCTACTATGGAAGTCAATAAGACCAGAAACTGTCTGATTACTGATATTCTTCTAAATATCAGAAAATGGGCTGAATGCATTTGAAAATGGTAAAACTCAACTGTATAACTCTGGGGGAGTTGTAAAATGAGCCAAAATGGAGTATCCCTTTAATAACAGCATTGCAGAAACATTGTAAAAACATTATACATGATATTAATACAATTGTGGGCAACCAACACAGCATATCTATCTAAGTAATAAATGCTAAATAAAACGTTAATAAAAACACCATACTTCGTGTACTGTGTTACAGTATTTTTATTTTATTTTATTTATTTTTTTTTACCACAGTAACGTTTTCGAGAGTTAATGAGCAATCCTTATCTGTGGTAAAACATTTCTGTAATTAATTGCCCTAATACAATTTTTGCTTTAATAATCAATGTTTCTTTATTACTGGAAAACATGTTTTAAAGCCATCTTCACTCCAATTTGTATGCAGTTTACCTGCAGTAATTAAAAAAAGTAATTAGATTTTAAGTCAAACAATTAAACTAGGGCTGTCAAACGATTAATCACATCCAAAATAAAAGTGTTTACATAATATATATGTGGGTGCACTGTGTATAATTATTTTATATATATATATATATATATATATAAATACACACACATGCTTGTATATATTTAAGAAATATTTTCATGTAGCTATATACTGTATATAGATTTATATAAAATATAAATATTTTATATATCATTATATATATATATATATATATATATATATATATATATATATATATATATATATATATATACACACACACAAAATAATTATACACAGTGCACTGACATATATTATGTGAACACAAACTTTTATTTTGGACACTTTTTTTGCTTTTTTTATTTTATTTTAATCGTTTGACAGCCCTAAATTAAACTGATCATTACACTTAAGTAAGAACTCAAAGTTCTGCATCTGAAAATTTGGAATCTTGACAATAGAAATGATGAGGGTCAGGAAGAGCAATCCTATGAACCACCCTGAGGCAGTCATGCACGTGGCCTGTCTATTTTACCCTGAAGGTGCTACAAAATCACTTCACTGTGGTACCGGGTGACACAAGCATGCCGCTGCTATTCCAGTTAATTTTACTGAGGAAACATTACATTTTTTAACATGAACGTTTTTTAAACCCCTTTTGTGCTGCTACAAATAAAACATATAATATAATAATATTAAAAATAATATACAATTTTACACATTAATTATTTTACTCTCTGTATCATGAAGATCTGGACGTTTTTTGGACTTATTCATATCAATAGCCGTAACACATAAAGGAAATCTTTTCAATTTGTAGATTCTCTACTTTCTTGTGTACAAAATATAGTATGAAAATGAACAGTAGGAATTAATTATGGTGGTTCCTTACCTGAATACTTATTGCTGTACTGTCTGTCTCCTTTATAATCCAGTCATCCAGTTAATCATGCCCAGTTACATCCTCATCGTGTGTGATATGTCCGTATGAAAGAGCTAGAGGCAGAATAGGCAAAATATCATCGAGGCCAGGCATATATTCTGTGAATAGTAATACCCTCTCTGTACTCACTCTGTGCTCTGTGTGCCAGTATCCTGACAGTAACCGGCTCACTGCTCTGGGACACATAGAGTTAAACGTTAAACCCCCTTTTGCCAGTGAATTGGGAGAGGCGATTATTCTGACAGGCTTGATTCCTGTATTCCTGTCAAACATTTTATGTGTGTCTTTATTAACCATTAGCTCACAGATGTAGTGTAAAAAGCCACTGGAAGTTAGATTCTATTACACTAATATAACAATTTAACTTTAATACAACTATCATGGGCAGATTACTGAGGAAAATCCTTGAATCCCTGAGAAATATGCAGGTCTAAACTGGATTTCTATCAGTATCCTCAAGCTGAAACAATTTCTCTTTTAGGAACTGAAGCCCTGTCTCACCTAAAAAATATGTCATTTCTTTCATTTAATTTGTTTTCATATACACACACAAGGGCGTTTTTTTAATTAGCATTTTTTTTAAAGATTTTTATTTATTTCTAAAGGATTTTTTAGGTAGACATTGTGTATAGACCTATACTGCTAGTGAAATGTTTCATAACTTATAGTATTTCTATACAATATGGATGAGTTGGACCAGTGGAGAAGAAAAAAACTTTGTTTATATATCTATCATTTTATTTTAATGCTGAAATGCTTTTGACATGCATGTGAAATGCTTTAAATTAATTTTGTAGATAAATTGTTCCTATACAATATATATATATATATATATATATATATATATATATATATATATATATATATGTATATATGTATATATGTATATATGTATATATGTATATATGTATATATGTATATATGTATATATGTATATATGTATATATGTATGTGTGTGTGTGTGTGTGTGTGTATATATATATATATATATATATATATATATATATATATATATATATTAGGGCTGTCAAATGATTAATCGTGATTAATCACATCCAAAATAAAAGTTTGTGTTTACATAATATATGTGGGTGCATTGTGTTTAATTATTTTACATATATAAATACACACACATGCTTGTATATATTTAAGAAATATTTTAATGTATATACTGTATAATTTATATTATATATAAATATAAATATTTGATATATATAAATAATATGCTTTTCTTAAATATACATGCATGCGTGCGTATTTATATATATATATATATATATATATATATATATATATATATATATATACTAAATAATTATACACCGTGCACCCACATATATTCTATATATTATATAGAATCTAGGGTGTTGACTAAACTGAAAATATAAGATCATAAAATATAAGAATATAAGATAAACATAAAATGATAAGATAATTTTTTTAAGAGTAGTGTGTAGGTGTGTTAAAACTTGACTCAATTTTTCTTGAATGTTTCCTTGAACTATACATAGTTCAAAAAAGGGTCAAATCACATACCCTATTCCCAACCTTGTCATCTGATAAATCTGTGGAAAAATGTGGAAACGATCAAACCTTGATGGCACAGTGAGTGAAATACCTCTCCACTTGACAAGCTACAAAAAATGTGACAGGACAACGAGGCACTCAAAATGACTTACAGGGAGGAGGAGTCGAGAACATCAGTGGAGAACCACAGCAAATACAGCAACAGCCGTCAATTAGTTATTATTAACGGTATAGAATACATTTCATTTGTCTGCCTCTAAAAGTCAAATATATTTCCTCTGTGTAAAAACGCTTGCCGTCCTGTTGTAATTACAACTAAGCTATGCCTCAGATGTAAAAGCTCACATCAGATTACACGTATTATGACAATGTGATTTCATCATGAGCCATATTTTTAAACAGCACTAAAGATGTCACTTGCAGCACCAAGTCATAAGGGGAAAGTTGACACTTTATGCAAGAGATGAAGTATGTCTGCTATTTTTACATCCTCAATATTTTAAAGTGGCTGTTCTACATGAAATGTTTGAGTCAAAGGTGAAAAGTTTGACTCATTGTAATTTACATCTAGTACATCCCTTTAATTCTGACCTGAGACCTTACAAATTGTAGTCCGTGATGAAAATCGTAGTTTAAATATTTTTAGATATAACTTTTGGGCTAACTTCGATTTGTAATAGGATAATGTATCAAATTGATAAAAAAGACAAAGAGAAAAAAAATCAAATCTATCATTGTGTTATAGAAAGGCACTGCAGGTGATCCATATTACATATTGCAATGCAGAACTCACAATAATTTACAGATTTCAACCAAATATGATGTGATATGCCCAGTTTCTGTTGACAGTATGAACAATTATTTCTCTACAAATTGTTTCTGGTTGAGTTTGTCAAGTTGGTTTCCTCTCTGCTGCTCCACTTTAAATGCCATTTTTCATTTTTTTTTTAAAATGAACTTTGACGAAGTCTCCAAATTGAAGTAAATTCCAAATCTGCTGCCCGGGCGCATCAAAGAAGAGACATGACAAGGAAAAACTGATGTTTTAATCATTCTGTGCCTTTAAGCATTTGCACAAGAACCAACTGCAGAATGAGCTTTGACTTCACTTTAGGTGTTCAGTATGATGGCCAAAATATGTATTATACACCCAAAAAATGCTGGGTTGTTTCAACCCAAATTTGGGTCAAATATGGACAAACGCAAATGTTGGGTTAAAAATTTAATTAAAAAAATTACTGTTGAAAGTTGAAGTTGGGTTGAATTTTTAAATTGCATTTTTTAATTACATCAATTGTCCATATTTTGACCCAAATTTAGGTTGAAACAACCCAGCATTATTTAGAGTGTGTCACCAAACGGGAAGAGCCGATGAAGGTTTTAAAAGTGTGCATTCTGAATAATGCTGGGTTGCTTTAACCCAAATGTTGGGTTAAAATGCAATATGAAATCACTTTCAACAGTAACATTTTTAATTACATTTTTAACCCAACATTTGTGTTTGTCCATATTTGACCCAAATTTGGGTTGAAACAACCCAGCATTTTTTAGAGTAAGTGCTTCTGTTGTTGACCTTTTGTTGGATAAATTGCATCTGCTAAACGAGAGAGATGCAAATGTAAAGTGTCGAGAGATTTGCAGTTGCATGCACTCGGCCCTGGGAACTTACATGCATGACTGACAGGGTGCGAACGTTTTCTTGAACCAATTGTGCTTGGTGATTTGTTAAACATGTCAGAAGATGTTATGGAGAAACCTTCCTGGAGGCAGTGAACACAGATCTGGGGCCGTATTCACAAAGAATTTTAAGGCTAAAAGTAGCTCCTAACTGGCGAATTTAGGAGCAACTCCTAAAAATAATGGGCGTGTCACTCCTAACTTTAGGACTCCTAATTTTTTTCACTAAAAGTAATTCACAAAGCATTTTAGCCCTAAAAGTAGCACCTAAGTCTGGGACAGCTTAAAAGAAGTCGAGAGGACTCCTAACTCACTAAGACTTATTCACAAAGGATTATAGCGACACCAGCGCCTCTCGCAGTCGTCCGGGGTCCGCAAACAAGCCGAATACTGCATTCATCTGCAAACAAATCCTCTCCCATGTCTCACGCTAAGTTTTGCTTGACATCCCAGTGCCGAATTTCACTTTTATTATGTTTTTTTTTTTTCTCAGCACCAACTGGGCCAGCAGCAGTAACTGATCCTGCATCCAGTTGGGCTTTCTTTTCCATTTTGGCGAGTTCATAATCCACTGTCATTCAACTATTACATTACTTCAATAGGAGCAACATTTCCTTGCTTTAAATAGGCTAGTTAGGCTAAAAGAATGTCAATTAACCAAGCAAGTGTTAATGCAAGTGTCGTTTTTCATTATTAGGCAAAGTTGGTTTTCATTAGGGTATTAGGTACCATTCATATAGCGCCTGAAAACGCAAGGCGCGGCGCATTCTCCCGGTGGTTGCGCTCCGGTTGGTTCTTGTCACGTGACCTACGGACAATTAAACCTACGGACGTGCTTGCAAAACGGGCGCACATATCGTGCGCCTATATTAAAGATAATGAACTTGAGCGTGCAAAAGACGCTACAAGTGACACACTGCAGGCCCTTAGGCTACCTTGAATAATTTCATTCATGACTTTTCTCTCTGCCTTTTTAGAATTACTCTACACTGGGGCCTGCACAAACATGTCATATAGCCTATGCATTTCAATTACATTACTTTTTTATTATTATTATTATTTTGTGTAGGACACAGACATATAGATGTCGGTAATTTCCATGATTTGTTGCTGTGTTATGTTCCGCATGATGGCCCTGTCATCTAACAACCAATCACCGTGATCATTGCGAGGAAGCTTGTGCATGAAAATTGACGTCATCCATAGCAACGAAGACTCACTCTTAGTTTAGGAGTTGTCATTTTTCCTTACTAAGAGTAGGTCTGAAAGGCGTTGTGAATAACTTTTAAGAGAAAACTCCTAGCTAAAATATTTTAGTGCGATTTAGGAGTACTCCTAGTGGTAAGATAAAATTCTTTGTGAATACGGCCCCTGATGCTGTTGGAAATCTTAGTGCAAACCCTTAAACGCTTAGGTTGTGTTATCTTAATTGAGATCCAAGGTCAATATGTCAACTTAATGTCTACAAGGTCATGAACTTCAGATGGGTATGCCAACACAATCTAAAGCAGGGTGTCTGAAACTCAGTCCTGGAGGTTAAGCAGGGGTGTCCTGACCTAGAGGTTTCCTGGAGGGTGTCCAAACACTGTCCACCCCAATTAAACGCACCTGAAATGGCTAATCGAGGTCTTGATTAGATGTTGAAGGTCATTAGGCATGCTAAAAACTTACAAGCAGATGTGTTGAGGCAAGCTGGAACTAAACTCTGCAGGACGGTGGCCCTACAGGACTGAGTTTGGACACCCCTGATCTAAGCAATCGTAATGTATCTATTTTGGCAAATTGGTGGCTAGCATTACTATGAATTTGGACAAACTTGTCTGTGGCCTGACGTTACATTTTAGAATTTGTTTACACCCCAGACACTGAGTCTAACGTTATGTTTAGCAGTGATCCTTCAGGCTTTGTTTGATTAACATTAACAAATACAAAATCAGCACCTCGTAAAATAGGCCTGGATACTTTTTTTTTGGGGTGTGTTGTGTTCACATCTAGGTCGGTTCGTTTGGTTCGTTTGGCTTACAAAAGAAAATAGTCCTTTTCCAATTAGCATTCACATTGGCATTTTTTATCACGGGACCAGAAGGCACATGGATATGTTCATAACCTGATTGTTAGTCAGCTTTTATTACATTTCATGACGGAACTTACCGAACACCTAAATTTTCATGTGTGCATGGGCTAAATTGCGCTTGTATGACTCAGCCGAGAACTCCGTGAAGAGATATATAAAATGTGTAAAGGAGTCATCACACATATAGGCCTATATACACTACCGGTCAAAAGTTTTACATGATTCGATTTTCTTATCTTCTTTATTCTTCTTATGTTTTTAAATAAGTCTCTTCTGCTCACCAAGGCTGCTTTATTTGATGAAAGAAAAAAAAAGACAAACAGTAATATTGTGAAATATTGATATTGACATATTTAAAATGACTGTTTTCATATTTTAAAATGTAATTTGAAAGCTGAATTTTCAACATCATTACTGTTGCTGATTACACATCAGTTTTCTATATCACATGATCCTTCAGAAATCATTCTAATATGCTGATTTTATGCTCAAAAAACATAAAATCATTATTTTCAATGTTGAAAACAGTCGTGTACCATTTTTTCCCAAAAAATTCTATGATGAATAGAAAGTTCAAAAGAACAGCATTTATTTAAAATATAATCTTTTCTAACATTATAAATGTCTTTACTGTAACTTTTGATCAATTTAACTCATCCTTGATGAATAAAAGTATTTTCTAATTTCTTTCCCCAAAAAATAAAAAATAAATTCTTACTGACCCCAAACTTTTGAATGGTAGTGTTTAATGTTACAAAAGCTTTCCATTTCAGATCAATTCTGTTCTTTTGAAACTTTCTATTCATCAAAGAATCCTGAAATAAAAATTTAAAAAACTGTTTTCAATATGGATAATAATCATAAATGTTTCTTGAGCATCATATTTTAATAATTTCTGTAGGATCATGTGACACTGAAGACTGGAGTAATGATGCTGAAAATTCAGCTTTGATCACAGGAATAAGTTACACTTCACTATATATTCACATAGAAAACCGCTGTTTTAAATTGTAATAATATTTCACAATATTACTGTTTTTTTTTCTTATTTTTTTATCAAATAATTGCAGCCTTGGTGAGCAGAAGAGACTTCTTTTAAAAACATAAAAAATCTTACCAATCTAAAACTTTTGACCGGTAGTGTATACAAGTGTTTGGTAAATGTTTCTTATACCAAAAGTTGGTATAGATTTGCTTTGGCGAAATGAAAAGAGGATACTCATTTCAAATACAAAAAAAAAAAATAATATAATCAAATTAGTCTTTTGGTTCCTGCTGTTTTATTTAACATATGTAAAGTTTAAAAAGAGAATGATGTTGTCTTTTCCAATACTAATAAGATAAAATGTGAATTATGTACATAACTCTTATATACTATATATACTGCCACACTCCTGTGCAAGTGATACAAACAGCATTTGTCAGAACTTGCAACAATATGGCAGCTGCTTGACCTCGGGCAACTCCTCACCACACCATTGAGCACTACAGAGGCCGGCCACGGCCACCTTTGCTCATCATATTAAATACTACAACATGCAGAATGCATCTTTTACCCTAATGCCTTTCATCCTGACGAAGGTGGTTTGTCCTGTCAAAGAGAATAGTTACTCAACATGACAGCTGAAGTGACTGATTGAGGTATTTGCCTCATTCGCCCCCTCCTGACACGTCATGATTTACTGATTGATGAATTTTGTTATTGTACAATTTTTTTCCATAGAAATATTAGCCTCCCTCCCATAATTAAATAAGAAAATTCCAATATTCTGGTTTCAATTTCCAAAGAGTGTCAGTCTCCTCTGCTCATTGGTCTGGGGTAAATAGTAGGCAAAATATAAGTATACGTATACTCTTGGAAAAAAGGGTTATATATGTAGCATATAGTTCTTTCCTCAACTGCAAAGGACATTTTATGCTAAAAAAGTTTCAATAATAACAAGAAAGAACAATTTTGGCACAAAGGGTCTTTACAGGCTATTATTCATTCATATATTACATTATTCTGCCACATTTTGCAGTTGTAATTAAATTATTGTTTATTAAACTGTTATAGTAACTCTTTTAATCATGATGATTTTTGAAGGATAAAAACTGAAATGGCACTCTTCGTGTGATATTGATTAATTACATTTTTAAACCCCCATATCTTGAATTTTGTGATCATTCATGCATTGCATTTTAGGGGTTCCAAATACGTATAGTGCTTTAGAACCTTTTAAGGTTCTATATAGAACCTTTTCTTCTAAGAGTGATAAGAACATAGTTTTATTATATACATAGTCTTACATTATATTACAAATAATGTTAGGTAACTAAAAAAAATGTCATAAAACAATTCATAAAATGAAACCAAGACCAAATCCAGAGACTATTTTAGGTCTTATAATGGAATACTTTTTTTATTAGACAAAACACTTAAAAAATGTAATTGCCTGAAAAATAATAATAATAAATATGTATATATATATATATATATATTTAAGTGTTTTGTCTAATAAAAAAAAAGTATTCCATTTGTACAGTATGAGTCCAACTCATGGCCTTCATGTTTAGTTTTTCACTTCATTGCCATCTAGTGGAAGACTAAAAACAAGTTTATTGAACCCAATCTTGTATTTAAAAAAAAAATGCCCAAAATTAATTATCTTGATGTCTACATTTAGGAAATGCATTAAAAAAACTGAAAAGAATATCAATTAATTATCTTTTGAATGTGGAATAATAAACATATGTCTGTAGAATTTGCCTTAAATATCCCCTCATTCATCAAGTGCTGACTAATCTTCACCAGTATTATATGTTATTCATTTCAATGAGCATAGTAAATCACCTCAAAGCTACCCCAAAATAAAAATTATATCATCATTTATACCCTCACATTGTCCAAACCTGAATGAGTTTCTTTCTCTTGCTGAACACAAAACAAGATATTTTGAAGAATGTCAGAAACCAATCAGTTGTGGAAGACCATTGACATCCATAGTATTTATTTCCATACTATTGAAGTCAATAGGGTCCAACTGATTGGTTACAAACATTCTTCAAAATATCTTTTTTGTGTCTAACAGAAGATTCAAACTAAGGTTAAGTAAATGATGACAGAATTTTCATTTTTGGATGAACTATCACTTTATTATACTCATCATCTTGCATCTCGTTTTATAAACACAATACGGTCCCATACCACTCCTGTTCACCTATTGCTGTTAGAAAAACTAAAATTTACTTGATTACTTAAATGACTGATTATATCATGAAAAAATTTGTATAATCAATGTGCATTTAACATGAAATTCTTATTTAGAAATAACCACATTAATACAAATCAAATTTTAACTACGCTCAGCTCACATTAAATGCAAATATACTCTGTACAAGTAGACTTTACACTTTTAAAACATGCTTTGCTTCATGATGAAACTTTTTAATTTACTTACCTAATATTTTGTTGTAAATAACTTCCAGAATTATTTTTGTCAATGTACAGCTGTAGAAGTCTTCATTAATTAATAAAATGTGAACAAAAGTTTTATATACGTTTTATTTCAAGTAACAAAAACTGGACAAACAGAAAATATCCAATTATACAAAAACTGTAAAATGAAAATAAAAGTGCTTTTAACCACTTAATGACACCTCAAAGGGGTAATACTGGGGAAAGTCATTAATGATTTTCAGGCTTTCGTTGTACAGTTCCAGATCTGCAAAGCAAAAGGGAAATATTTTACACGCCAGATCAAATGACACAGACAATAAAACTAGCATAATCAATATAACAAATAATACCGAAAGAGACTTTGTCCTCACGATACTGGGTATATGAAACAGCCATGATTGTTCCTTTGTTGGACACCATTCCAATAACCTCTACAATCCCACTCAGCTCTTCATCCAGCTTAACAGGACAAGGGAAAATATTATATTTTTAATAAATACCAACATCATACACAGAAGTGCATCATATGCTGCTGAACTGATCACTCACAGGATCATTGAGCTCCACTGATGCAGTCTTTCCTTCTCCATCTGTGAGAGTAAAAGTGTTTCCTGATGGATGGACCTGTCAATACACAACCATACTTGCAGTTAATATGATACTGAAAACTACTCAAACACACTACGCCCTATCATTGCGCTCATCATATCATCATTCGTGCTTCATTTTCATTATACAACTAACGTTAGATGGCTTAGAGTCATCACGGAGTAAATAAACGATCAAATGTTTATTATTCAGGAGATGAATAGAAGCGAATAATCGGTCAATACCTTTTTCCAAGCGTCCAATGAAGCAGACTGGTCGACTGATGTATTGAGACAACATCGACGCATTGATTCTGGTCTTCGGGACTCATAAACGCCTGACATTGCGTTTGTTTACGGCAAACCTCACAAGAAATAAAACCCAAAATGACTTCAGTACGATCAAACAGAACCGCGGGAAAACTAGGATAACGTGACGTATTTCCCCGCACAACGTTTCCGGTGCGTCAGAGAAAAACACTCGAAACAAATAGCCTGTTAACTATAGTTCCTAGTTGTAAACAAAACAAAATAAATAAATAAATAAGACAACAATTGAAAGATAAAAGAAATCTAGTCCGTCATGTTTTACTAGTTTGTCTAACCCATAAGTTACTCACGAGGGCTATAATAAATCATTCCTAAATAAAATAAAAATACGTTTTTTGTTGTTTTATTTAGTCCATTTGAGTTCATTCTGATGGTATTTTCCATTATTAGAAATTTTATAATAAAAGCCCTCTGTCTAGCAAAATAAAATGAAACGTTTTTCATATTTACAGAGAATAATTCCCAAGTCACCCTAAGTGAACATCTGTAACCTAAAGAAATCACAGTTGTTAATAAGGGTATGCTTGTAAATATTTACAGATACATTACTCATGCCTTGTTACCCTCAAATCTGATAACACTTTCACTTCAATTCTGACCCCAGTAATTTAAACCTCCACAATATGATTTTTATTTTTTACAAAGTTTTGTTTCAGTTACTTTATGTCTTTGTTGACTACTAAAGTAATATTTTAAGTTGACATCCATAGGATGGGTTAATACATGAGCTTGAAGTAATGTTACATTAAAAAAAACTGTTTATTGGAAACGCATAGTAAGAGTGAAACGCAAAAGCTTCCTTTGGTTTTCACACGGAGCGAAAAAGCAGACGGACACGACGTGGGAAAGACCCTATGGAAAGACTCGTAAACAAAACTTCAGTCGAGTAGCTCGCTTTTACCACAACAAAACTGAAATATACTCGTATGATTTTAAGTAAGACAATATTACACCCAAATCTCAAAAAGATTGTTCTTTTTATTGTTCACTGTATTTCAGCGGAAATGTTAGTATAGCAACGCTTGCTAACTTGCTTGTTTCTTGAGCTGTCTGAGGAAAAACAAAGCAGCAGCACAGTTTTCACCTATGGTTTTCACTGATTTCATGTTGTGACTTTATATAGATCACAGTGATTTTGAATGCATACGGAAAAAGAAAATTAGATTTGTTATACTCGATTGATTGCGAAATCTGCTTCATACCAGCATATCGTCGATTTTCAACAAAAGATGTTGAAGTTTTTCGGATTCTAAGAATGACGGAGCCAGAAAGTCTTCTGACAGGGAAACTGATGGATTTGTCATCATTGGTTAAGTAATTTGATCATTTATTTTAGAAGCACCTTTCTCATTGTCTCTAGATTTTTTTATTATTTTAGTTGAATAAGAAAGTGAAAACGATAAGATCTGTTTGTCTATCTATCTGCCTGTCCATGTGACCATCCTTCCATCCAAAATATTGTTAATATTAAACTAGAAGTCCAAACATTGTTTGTTTAATTTCTATCGACCACAAGAGGGCAGAATAGTTAAATCCTCACAGTCAGTGTGACTGAAGTTCATCAATACATAGTAATGGTTAAAACAATTCTGTCTAGTCTCATTGACGTAGTTTTCCTTAATATGAAGTAGCAATCAATCAGGACATGTAATTGGGGTTCTCTGTCCTCTGTGGACCACCATTTCCTGTACCTGAAGTGGATACAGATGGCCAAGGGCCAGTGTCGGTCAAATGCCACAACCTTGACAGTTAATACAATGATATAACATAGCCCACAATTTAGTTGTGCAATTTGCAACTTTCAGCAATAAGGTTTTATGTTTTTATGCCTCCCAGCCTACATTTGACTATATTAGAGGGAATGTGGGTCAGAAGGGAAAGAGAGATCCCTTGCTTCATAAAAAGCAGGATATGTTTACTGAGGGCTTGAGCCAGATTTGAATAGCTCACACACCACATGCTCATGTAGTTTGAGGAAATATTGTTAACCAGGGAATGGAACAACTGCTGAGGATAGATGGATGTTTGGCAAACTGCTGGTTCTCCAGTTTAGGCTAACCATAAGAATGTTTTGGAAATAAACAGAGTTTCACTATAGGAGAGTGGTGCTTTCATGCTTTTAATTTGAAGTTAACATTTATATGAAGCCTGCAAACAAATCATGAAAATAATGTTAACTGATATTAAATGATACTATTTTGCACTATTGGGAAGGCCCCATGGCCTACCTACATACATATCATGGCTGCCAAACGATTAA
The DNA here is from genome assembly GCA_030378365.1 of Hybognathus amarus. Lineage (NCBI taxonomy): Eukaryota > Metazoa > Chordata > Actinopteri > Cypriniformes > Leuciscidae > Hybognathus > Hybognathus amarus. The sequence goes on from JAQIUQ010000339.1 coordinate 196,268, forward strand.
TTGCATCCAAAATAAAAGTTTGTGTTTACATAATATATGTGGGTGCACTGTGTATAATTATTTTATATATATAAATAGGCTACATACACATGATTATATATATTTAAGAAATATTTTAATGTATATACATTTATATATAATTTATATTATATAGAAATATCAATGTTTTATATATAAATAATATATATTTTTTAAAATATGCATGCATGTGTGTGTGTGCATATATATATATATATATATATATATATATATATATATATATATATATATATATATATATATATATATATATATATATATATATATATACATACATATATATATATATATTGCATATATATATATATATATATGCAAAATAATTATACACAGTGCACCCACATATATTATGTAAACACAAACTTTTATTTTGGATCGCGAAATTAATCGATTTGACAGCCCTAATACATATATATGTAAATGGGCTCAGTTTTTGATTTCATATTGACTATGTTTGGTTCTGGGGTGTATTTTATTACAGTAAATTATTATTATTATTTTAATGCAAAGTCTCAGTGTTTATTTCAAAATTATTATAAATCTATTATTGTTCTATTGATTTCTGAGTCAATAGTTTTAGTACTTTTAGGGTAGAATTGAAGAGTTCAGATGCAAAAGCCTCTAAATGCCATTTGAAATTTTCTTCTAAAATGACCATTTTTTATCAAGCTTGTATATTTAAGTTCAGTAATTTCACTTAAATGACAATTAATAGGTAATCTTCATTGCCATTTAAGTGAAAATATATATTATATATTATATATATGATATATGTAGAGCCAAATGACGTCCAGCTCCCCCTCTCTGGCTCGTTTGTGGGTGGAGCTTGACCTAGTCCAGCTCCACCTCTGTTGATCTAGTGGGTGGAGGGATATAGTTATGGGTAGGGTTAGGGTGTGGTTGGACCTTCTAGCTCCACTCATTCATACGCCCTGATTACATGGAAGGGGATCTGTACGTTATGATCCATTCATTGGCTCTGCAGTGAGCAGCCTCTCATTCGGTTCACCTCCAGCACACTAGAACAGGCCCAAGAAGCTTGCGTATGTGGCTGCGGTGACATGCTGACAGCACATAAGGGACACGATATAGGCTTACTTTACATTGCATTATTTATCTGTGCCACAGATCCACTTCTCTTGGGGAAAGAAATTCCTTGCTTTGACTTTGAAAAGTGCAACTGAGGCCATATATGATTTGTAAAATGGCAAATAGTAGGAGCTTAGCAAATGATCAGTTTATGTTTCATATCAACTCATATTTTTTATATAGCACTTTATACAATACAGATTGTTTCAAATCAGTTTTGACTGCGTTTTCACTTTTACACAATTTCGCAAAAACTTCATTTATAGTATATATTGCAAAAAGAAGTTTTTACGCTGTATGAGGTGTTTTTTCAGGCAAGTTAAACTTTTTGTATTTACAGGTCACCTGACATCCGTAAGTCACATCATTCTTTACAGTGGGCGTGGTATGTTTGGACAGAAGACAAGTTCTTTTATTAAACTTGTAAAAGACAAAATAATTATGCGTACTATAACCTCCCAGAAACACCTCATTTGTGGCCACTCCCAGTATAAGGGGTTTTCCTTGCCATTAATGCTTGGATAACGTGCCTACGTCTCCTTTGATTAAAATTAATGGCTAGTACTGTGGCTGCGAGAAGTAAAGTAAACCTATATCCGTCCGTCGCCATAACTTTTGGAACAAGGCCAGTACAAGCAAAAAGTTGAGTTTTGTAATTGTTTTTGTTTCCATTATAATTGTAATTGTTTGAATTATTTAATATATTAAATTCCCATTCACAGCAAGAACAAATTCTATAACAAGCGATAAACATCTTGGCAGTCCACAATCCACACCAAGAGACAATTACATTCTGTTTATTCTAAGCATCTGAGAAACTACACCCAGAACACACGCTTTAAAGTCAGTGTGTAAAGTCAATGGCTGTCAGTGTTTTTATTGGAACACCAGCCTGGAAAAAGAAGTCAACCTGAAAGTGATTCCAACTATATCGTTACGGTTGTGGTGTGTGTGCTATTTTATGATAGTTATCAGTTCTTGGTGTCGATAATGATTTAATGCTGTAAGCCAAGGAACTGAATGTATTACAGCTAAAGTTATACAGTCTAGCACTGAGTAGTTTTCTACTTATCTTATTATAAATAAATACATATATATATATATATATATATATATATATATATTAGGGCTGTCAAATGATTAATCGTGATTAATCACATCTAAAATAAAAGTTTGTGTTTACATAATATATGTGGCTGCACTGTGTATAATTATTTTGTATATATATATATAAATACTAAAAGATAAAAGATTTTTTATTAAGATTTATTATGCATGTATATTTTTTATTTATTTTATTTCAGATGCTTCTATAATGTAAAGGGTGGCTTACAGTGAATGAATTTAATAATTGTGTTCTTTCAAACTTAAATGTCCATGTGCTACAGTTGGTTTTCCGTGATATTAGGCTAGCTATTAAGGCTGAATAGAGATTGATTTGGGACTTTATACATTCAAGAAGAGCATGTGTTTATTATATGACAGATTTGGCCAACAAAAAGAGCCTTTTTGTCCGATCTGGTCATAAACTGATTCAAGTCTGTAGCGATGCACAAAAATTTCTGGCAACCAAAAAATATGCATTTTTCGGTCATTGATCAAAACAATGCGGTTTTAATTAGCGCTTTTTTAAAATTATGCTTTTCTCCAGTTACTGTATGTGCAGTGCACATCCCAAAAAACAAAAACAAACAAAACAAACAAAAACCTTTCAAGCTGGTGCATGACCAAAAAACACACAGGAAGGCCTTTAAAAAGAACTACAGGAAAGCAGATTGTCACAGTGCCCTCAAACTCTATTTTAATTCATTAATAGACAAACTATGTTTTGACTCTTTCAGCCTTTAGCGTCAGGTTGCAATATGTAAAACTTCTTTTGGCTGACATATAAAGAATCAGCTCTATCAACTTAATTTATTACCTGAGAATACAATGTTCAGAACAGCCTAACAGCAGGAGTTCAATTGCCAAAACTTTACTTTCAGTTTTGATTTTCAGTTAAGACATCAAAACAAAAGGGAAATGAAATTTGAATTATGGTTTTGGTTAAATGTATTTTAGTGCAATACTGAGTACCATAATTGCAATAGAAAATTGGTTTAGGGAAGGTCTTAAAAGAAATTACAGTGTTTTGCAGCAAATACCTCATTGTCATTTGGAGATGGCAGTTTGAGACTACATGAGAGCATTGTCCATGCAAAAAATGAGGGCAGAGAATGTGACCACATCATGATGCAGTCAGAAACTGCAGTCCAGGAGAGAAACAGTGACTTGCAAGACCTGGTGACCTCTGGTGCCGATTATATCGCTGTCAGTGTGAACGCAGTCAAGCTTTTTCCCTGAACTTAAACAATGGACACCATCTCAGAGGGAGTTATTTGTGGTGGTGGTAATAACACAGGGAGGAGCTGTGGTGTGTGTGAAGGCCCCAGGTGAGCAGACTATCACCAAGACATTCAGCTGTGTGATTTTCAGGAGCAACAGGAAGAGGCTTTCATTTTCAAGCAGGAATTACACCATCTGCAACTTCAGACAGGAAAAGGATGTAATGATGCGAACGGGTCTTACATGGCCAATGCCTTTTTATGTTACACAGCATTCGGTCTAGTTATGGTTTCAAGGTGTTGCAGGTTACTCTTAAGTAACACCGTTAATTGTGGCTGTAAGTACGTAGAAGGAATGGTTTGTAATGTAATATATCTGTGATAGTAATCTAAGAAAGAAATTTACCTTGTTAAATGTAGTTAATCCACATTATTGTCCCGGCTGTGGAGGAAAAGCATTACCGTAAAGCATCTATGACTGGCGTTATGTGATTTTAAAAGTATTTATTGTTTTTATACTTTGTCTTTCAGGTGAAACTGTCGAGGACCAGCGACGGAAGATTCAATCCATGAACTTTGAGCAGCGATGCAACAAATGTAATAGTACAACCATCAAAGGTGTGTTTTGTTTTACTTCGTAGAGTGATCCACAATTACAAATTCTTAATGATGGTATGACAACAAACTTCATCAATCACTTATAATCTCCCCATCCAGTGAGCTGTTAATGTGAGACATTTGTATGAATATGCACGATGTGATTCGTATGGAAAAGCATGAAGGTTCAACCCTGAACCTAACCATTAGAAGGGTGTAAGCAGATAATACAAACATGTAGAAATTAATTTGAATTACCCACCAATTTTCCAAAACAACACAGTTACAAATTGCTGTTCCTGGTTCATTGAAAGTATAGGCTCTAAATAATAATTCACTGACTCATTGGCCCAGTCCCAAAGGTTCACTGGTTAACACTGGAGAGCAAGATTATCACTGAATAACAACTTAAATTTTAGTCCACATTTAGTCACATAAATCTATCACATAGCAGAAGACTCTATATGTAGTGTACATCACAAGTCAGAATCATAAACACAACATTCAAAGGTGCAGTCAAATTTAGCATTATTTACATGGCAAAATTCAGTCATTTCTTTTGGAATCCTGAATTTCTCATGAGGGAGAGAAATATCCACAGAAAGATTTGCAACAGGTTTAATTTAGTTGCTGATTTGTAAAGTGACTTTTTGTTAACTTTTCATTTACACATAGATGCACTGTTAACAGTGGACTTTTTTGCTGGCACATTTTCACTAGTGTCACTGCACATTTATGCATTTTTGGTCAATAAATGTGTGATTGTTTGGAAAAGAGCTGTATAAGGCCACGTTTACACAAAGCCGGGTATTTAGCAAAACAAATATTTTCCTCCTCTCCGTTTTCAAAAATAACATCGTTCACACACCCGCATAAATACGCCATCATAACTATACCAAACCTATGGGCGGCAGTGTTAAGGATAAAGCCATGCAAGCCAATCAGAATCCTCAGAATCGACAAGAGAGAAACTAAAACGTCGTTTCTCCCAGTTCACACGACAACACATAACCGGCGTTTTCAGAAATCTCCACTTTGCCCGGAGTTTTTAGAAATAATCGTTTTCAGTGATAAAAATGGTGTTTTCGTGTAAATGAGAGGGCAAAACGCAGAGAAATATCTACGTTTTCCCATCGTGTAAACGGGCCTAAGACTCCATGATGTGCATGCTTGTTGAGGAAAGGTGTGCTGTTACTTTTTTTGGTCCCACTTTTTATTAAGTGGCTTTAAGTACTATGTACTTATATTGAAATTAATAATTTGGTACAATGGACTTATTGTGTACATGCATGTTTTTACATTGTACTTATATTTTAAAAATACCAGCATGTAATTACAGCTGTAATTAATTTATGTAATTACATTTGTAATTTCCCTCACACCCTTCCCTCTCACCTTAAACATACCCATACCACCACACCTGTGCCTAACCCTACCCGTATCATACCTCAATAGCAGCAAAAGTGTTTTACAATACAACAGGACCACATTAATACGTTGTACTTATTTTTCGATGTAAGTACATAGTATTTAAAGCCACTTATATAAAGTGGAACCCATTTTTTTAAGTGATCAAACTTTCGAGTTTGACCTGGCGGATGATGAAACATCAAAACATTCTTTACTTCGAGCAGAGTATCGGTAAACATCAGTATGCTACGTTTTCAGTATGATCCTAATTAAATCTTAAGGATCACTCATAGAGTCGTCTATGTTAGTGGGTTGGCGTGATTTCCATATGCTGTGTGCTGGGCTGAGGAGAGAAAGAGCCCCTTGAGTTGCGCTGGGCGAGCGGGTGTGTGACAGGTGCCAGGTGGCAGGACTGAACAGTGCCAACATGTGCCGCTGCCATTCAGCAATCTGTTCCAGCACCGCCTGGAGACATATGGCTAATGAAAGACGCCCAGTCTCACTCTTCTCACTGAATATGAGAGGCTTTCACAAAATCCCAAAGCCTAGAGTCAGTTATTGGAGCGGACAAACCACATGAAAAACATCAGCTGTCAAAGACGCCTGACAGTATGTAGTTTGATAAGCGAGTTTCCAAAGAACTATTTGCATAAGTTCCAAAAAAGTCACATGATCGCAAAAACAGCACAATGAGTTAAAGACGAGTTCATGGTGCGTTCACGTTCACGTGATATTTGTGGTAAATACCAAAAGCTGACGTGGAAAATGCACGTGAACACCTCCTCATGTGGGATTTTGCACTGGACAGCTCGTAGAATATTCTGATGCACGAGTTGCCAAGATGAGATAACCTTTGACCTTTTCAAAATGGCGGAGAGCAACGCGAGAGTCGTGAATGGTAAAAATATGTACTGTTAATGATCTAGAAAATATACAGCATATTATTTACCGTTTGAGCTTTTGATGAATCATTGCATTAGCAGATGCATTAAATAGCTTTAGCTAAATAACAGGTCTAGATCTTCATCTTTACCACATTTTAACCACAAAAGCACTTGAACGCAACACACTGGTAAATACCTGTGCACAAGTGGAAAATATCATATTTTCCATTGCACGTGAACACACCATTAGTTCCCCAATTCCAATTAAACACACCACCTGAACCTGATAATCAAGGTCTTATAGGCCTAGTATGTTAGTAAAGTAAACTTCCTGGCAGGTGTGTTGAGGCATGTTGGAGCAAAACTCAAGATTGTGGCCCTCCAGGACCGAGGTTCGACAACCCTGCTTTAAAGGTTTAGTTCACAAATGAAAATTATTTACTCACTCTCATATCGTTACAATCCCATAGACTTTCATTCATCTTCGATGCACAAATTGAAGATATTTTTAATGGAATTTGTCAAGACAAAGTAGAGTTGAGCTTCTTTTTACTGTATTTGAGTGCTCTGTGTAAGTTTGCTGATCAATTAAACCACTTGATTAATATGTATTATTTTTACAAGCTCTTTATGAACATTTTGGACCACCCGTGTTCTTGGTGAATGGGCTCAAGATTCTCAGATTTCATTAAAAATATCGTAGCCCTCAATCGGGCCATGGGGTCTATACGGCCCCAATTGACTTTTATAATAAAAAAGGTTCCCTTTATCTCAGTGGAATAAGATTTTGTGACTTTTTTTTATACATTATCTATCTATACAAAAAAAAAAACAACTGGGCTTGATTCGAGTTTATTGATTCTGAAGATATTTAAAAAAAATGTTGACATTGAAATGAATGGGAAATGTGAAAAACTAAATATATTTTCTTCATGTGTCAACATTTTTTCAAAATATATCCGGCATACATCTGAAAATGTTTACACAGAAATGAAGGCCTAGTACTATAGCATAAATGCAATGTATAATTAAAAAAAAATAATATTTCATATGCAAGCTAATGGTGTAATTAAGGAATTGTGTGGTATATGGATACAACAGTTCTTTATATCTCCGAAAACACAGCATTAATGAATAGATGAGAAGTAAACAAAAAAAATGATATAGTATTTGTATGATTAAAAATGTATATTTTTTGTAAAATTAATCAATTGTTGGGGTCGTATAGACCCAGAAGTGTAAACAGGAAACGAAGACCATTTGAAGGTTAATTTGTGCACCAAAGATGAATGAAAGTCTTATGGGTCATGAACGACATGAGTAATTGTTGACAGAATTTAATCTTTGGGTGGGGAGGGGGGGGGGGGTGAACTAACCCTTTAATGTCACAATGAAATCAATATAGAAAATTAGTATTTTTTTATGGAATGGTGTGTTTGTTATAAACCTTTTTTTAAGAGTGATCTTTAATAAAAACATTAACGTCCTCTCCCTCTTGTAAAATCTCGTCTCTGATGACGTGTGCACTGGGACAATAATCCCTCTTCTCCAGCAACCTGTTGCTAACATGAGATTGCAGCAATAAACAAGGATCCAATCAGTTCCCAATAGACAAAATCCAAACGGTCCTGCCCTACATTATTTATTTATGTAGTGTTTCAGCTCGGATATACGCCACAATAGGGAATGCTTTTGACGCTTGATGCAGACTTTAAGCTGGAAATTAATTGACACTATATGCAAAATATTGACAGGAACAGAATGACACTTCATGGGAAAGCTGTTCAATGCCACGAAAGCGCATCCTCAGAAATGAGCAGAGTTGAATTAGCAGTTCGGACCACAAGAGAAACCTCATTCAGATGTTTAAAGGACAAGCTGAGAATTTTATTCAGTTACTTACCTTGTCTATCAAAACTGGTATGATTTATTTTTTCCTTGAAAGTATATCCAAGCTACTCTTTTCCTTGCAGTGAGTATGAATAGAGACCAATATAGAAGATTCAATTGTGAGTAAAACAAATTTTAGTCTTATTTCTCGCACTGAGCTATCATGTGGTTTTATGGACCGCTTTTATTGTGCTTTGTTGGGGCTGGACAGCTTTCGATCACCATCCACTTTCATTAGTATGGAAGTTAAGATTTCCACCTTATTTAGTTCAGTTAGTTGTTCAGTGTTTTTGCTTCTCCCTCTATGTGTTGTTCCAGTCTCATGTTACAGTAAAGAACTGTCATTAATAGATCATCATTCCCTGTCTGACATGTGTTTGGCACTCAAATAAGACAAACAGGAAAAGTAAGAAACCACCTCCAGCCTCCACAACTAAAGACAACCAGATTCTGTTTACCTACAGCTTGAGAAACTTTGCTCATTTAATCACTGACAAATTAACATATTTTTGAGCACATATTTTCACATTTGACCTTAACTGATAATGCACAGGTATTGACGTCTTACTGGTGTATTAGAGCTGATTGTTATAATACACCACTACACCTAAACTATTATATATTTTAAATTTCTCTTTGCCATACAAAGGTTTTGATCAAAGTCATAATTTAATCAAGGCTGTATTTTTTTTTAATTTAGTAAAATAAAATATCTGTTTTCTATTTGAATATATTTTCAAATATCTATTTTTATCTAATGTATATCTATTCCTGTATGGAATGCCAAAGCTGACTTAATTAAAAATAAATAAATACATAAATAAATAGACGAAGAAATGTAAAAAAGCAAAAATACAGAAATAAATATATAAAGAAATGTAAAAAATAAGTACAAATAAATGAGTATTTATACTTTTATTTCCCTTATTTATGTATAATTGTATTTTTTCCACACATTTATTTATTTATTTATTTATTTCTACATTTATTCATTTCCACTTTTATTTATTTCTACATTCACCTATGTATTTGTTTTTATGTCTCCATTTATTTATTTTCACATTTATTTTTTTCCACATTTATTTATTCCAACATTTCTTTGTCCGTATGCTAATGAGGGGGCATGTTTTAACTCAGACATGAGCAATCGAGCTCAGAGTGGCAGTGCTGAAGCTTTGAGGCCAAAGTGACACCTTATGAAGTGTGACCAATGAAACGCAAGAGCTGTGTGGGCAATATCACATTTTAAGTCGTGTATATCACCCTAACTGTATACCTTTTTTTAGGATTCTTTGATGAATAGAAAGTTCAAAATACTAGCATTTAAAAGTTGAAATCTTTTGTGACAATATAAAAACTTGTTTGAATAATTGAATGTGTCCTTGCTAAATATCAGTTTAAATTTCTTTCAAAAAATGAACAATCTCACTGGCCCAAAACTTTTAAACAGTAGTGTAGTTGCATGAGAATTGTTAATTGTCTTGATAAATAATTCACTTTTATTTACAAACCGATTTATACTGTGTTGCACATGTGCACATCATTAGTTGTGTCAGACTGTGAAGTTTAGCTCTAGTTGTGGTACAACATGTGACTTCCTTCATCGTGATGTTTCAGGGCTGTAATGAATCTTCATCCACCTCATACGAGACCAGATTTCTCAGCTCTGCGTCTGCAGGGTTTCTCTTTTGGGGGTAATAATGAGAGGCACATTTCTGACTCATTTCAATCAGTCTCACTAATAACAAATAATACATTATTTCACCTGACCTTGATGTTGATGAGTAATGATGAGTAAAGGGTGAACTTATTTAACATTGATGAGGATTTAAAGAGCTATACACCTGTTCACAGTTTGGTCAATGTTACTATAGTTGAGTCACACATCCTGTGATGAACACAGTAACAGTACTGCTCTTCTCAGTTTTCACAGTGGATTTTCTTTCTTTTTGTTTAGCCATCCAGTGCCGGGAACAGAGGATTTGCAGAGACTGCTCAGGCTTCCTCTCAGCCCACATCCGCTAAGATGTCCTCAGAAACGCACGGTGTAGACGCCACCCCTGCTCTCCCTGAACTTCTGGGCAATATACCGTTCACTTTAGCACCACACATCCTTGCCATGCAGGCAGGCCTGCCCTTTGTAACAGATATCACCTTGCCTCATGACATAAATGACAAACTAGCCAACTTTCGTTATGACTTCTCTTTGGAGAACTCTGTGCTTTGTGAGCCGTGACTCTCAGCCCATCAGTCATATCACTAACACGTGATGAACTAAGAGCCTTTGGTTGTCAAGATTCTCCTTAACCGCTTGCCTCTTAAATAAATTAAGATCTAGTTTCAGTTAGCTGAAAAAATCGGTCACTGACTAACTATAGGGTGTTGGGCTCATATTGTCCATTTAGTTTAAATAAGTTAGTGAAGTTTGCATCAAGTTGGTTTACAGTCTCTCAGGATCTTGCGATCTGATTGTGTGAGATGAGTGTTACCGCCTCGTTTAAAAACAGTAGATGAGTATTTATAAGATGACCTATGGCTTAACATTTTTTCAAATGTAGTTTGTTTAAATTTTACGGGTGTAAATTCTGTGCAATTTTGACTCTGGGTTCCTGTAGCATAAGATAATATGCTGAAATTGTTTTGAAACGGCTGTTTCTCAGTAGTTGCGTTCAGTTGTTTGGTGTTTCAGACGTCGCAGTCTGCGTTGGCCTTCCTCAGTTTTTTCTTAGTTCTGCAAAGACTTACTGTAATTTATGGAACCGGTTTCAAGAAGTTTGCTTACATAGAAAAAGAAGGATTTTATAGTAATCTGTCACTCTTTAAACATATCTAAGATAAATTATTGGATAACAGATATGGGTATTTAATTCAAAAATAAATTATATTTTTGAAATATAAATAAATATAAAAACTGACAATCATCAACTAGATTTGCTGTAACTCAACAGTGAGTACCTATAAACCTTAAAGGTGTAGCAAAAACACTTCTCTGTCTGCTACTGGTCAACCAAACAGATAGTCCCGCTGTTAACTGACGTCATTGGTTGAGTCAGTGTTGCTGTGACGGGCTGTTTGGGATGCAAACAATGTTTTGATGGTGTTTACACTTTTCAGGGAAATCAGTATAGAATAAAGCTTATAAAACAACAAGAGCAGAGAGTGGTACACGGTAGTCTTTACGTAGCCACTGGTGCTCATTGGATCAAACTAAAGATGAAGTAGTCCAAGGCACTCACATGGTGAATGCAAAACGCCTTTAATTAACTGAGCTTAATCATTAAAAACCTGTGTAGATATACCGGTACTCATTTTGGCTTTTTACTTTCACCACGTGAGTGCTTTAGAGTATTTTGTTTTTATAATTCGAATTTTGCTTACTTGTAGTTGTGTCTGCATATTAAGTTGGGATATGAAGTATTTTTACAGCCAAAATTACACACATCATTACACACATCTTTCATTTAAGTGAAAGAATTGCACTTATAATTATAAATAGGCCAATATTATATCTCTTTGTTTATATACATATATATTAGGGCTGTCAAAAGATTAATCGCGATTAATCGCATCCAAAATAAAAGTTTGTGTTTACATAATATATTTGGGTGCACTGTGTATAATTATTTTGTATATATATAAATACAGACACATGCATGTATATTTAAGAAAAAAATATTATTTATATGTAAAATCTATATATTTATATATAATATAAATTACATATAAATCTATAAACAGTATATAAATGAAAGTATGTCTTAAATATATACAAGCATGTGTGTGTATTTATATATATAAAATAATTATACACAATGCACCCACATATATTATGTAAACAAAAACTTTTATTTTGGATGCGATTAATCGCGATTAATTTTTTGACAGCTCTAATATATATATATACACACAAATGTTGGTGTGAACATTGCATACATCTACTGTTGTTTTGTTGTTTGGTTTTAATGCATGAAGATTTTGAGTTCTGCTTTGATAACGCCCCATTTTTGGAGGCAGATATGTATTCTGCACATTGTTTGGTTGCAAAAACATGCACATGGATTTTAATAGGATTTACTGTTTTGTTTGAACAGGCTACATAGTTGTTGATCTCTTTTTCCCCTCTTTCAGCTGAATTTCAGTTAATGAATGGGTTTTATAGTGCGTGCTGCTATGTACACAATGCACTCAGGTTTAGTTGTGTCTCCTTTACTTGATAGTTTATTTGCTTTATCACATCAAATACTCACTTTTGTTTATTAAATTATATCTATATTGTTTTTTTTGGTACTTGTTTTGATTTGTCAGTTGCAATTATTTCATCCAAGGTTCCTCCTAATTTCTCAGTCACTGACCAGTCTTTTTCAAAACACTGTCCTGAAGTAATCAAAGTTTGCATTGCGCTGTCTCTGCCCTTTAAAATGTTTGTAAAATAATGTAATGTCACTTTAACTATGGATTCCTTATTGATTCATATCTGGAACAGAGTTCCTCATTGATTCTGATCCCACATGATGTTTATGCTGAATTCTGAGCATGAGCTGAAAATGTTTAATTAAAATCGTATTTGCACACTTGTTTCGTTGCAATTTGCTGTTTAGTGTGTACATATCTTGCAAATATTACTTAGCACAAAAAATACACTAAATTGACGACTGTACTTATAGGTAAAATACATTTATTTATTTATATATAACTATTTCAGAAAATTCTAACAACACAACAAATATGTCACGTCACTGTTTTGTCCAAAAACATTTTAAATTACTGAATTGAATAAATTACATTTAAATGAACAAATGTAGCGTTAATAAATTACATTTAAAATGTGAAAACTTGCGTCAATTTGAGATTTATTGGGTAAACTTATCTTGAGAATACTGCTCAATTTTCTCTTACTGCTCAAAAAATTAATTAATACATTTTATAAATTACATTTAGAGTTCCGGTCTCTCCTATTTCTTAATGCTCTTTGCATTGCTTACCGTTAAGTCCGTTACACCATCTGTGTTATCTAGTATTAATGTTTGTACTTTGCACCATTAGATTAGTCTGTCAGTTTACAGTCTCAACCAATAGCAAGACAGAATCCCACACGTTCTTAACCCCAATGAGTCCATTGGCTCCTTCTGAGTCCATCATTTTCGCCAAACCAATCATATTTTATTTTGATCTTGCGATGCACCAATCAGCGGTCGTAAGAGCGCCGGACGCTCCCGCCCACACGTCTCGATGACTGTGCCGCTGCAGTGCCCGTCATTTGGAGTACACTAGGCAAAGAGGGGTGCAGAGACACACGACAGTCGGGATAACATTTCTTCAGCGTCAACTTTTTTTTAGCTTTCCAGACTAGGATGAACCCTGACACATTTTAAGGACAATTTAGCGTCATTCAATCATCTGCAGGACAAAAACTTCGTTCAGGGAAGCTACATTGCTACAATTTCAGCACACTAACCGACAAACAAACGGAGGCTGCGCATTAACGTTACACCAACATTAAAATAAGTTTCTGCTTGTTTAACTGTTAAAATACTTTTAATGAGAAGTTTAATTAACGACGTAAGTGGCTTAGGAAGGAATGTATTAGTGTGTTTTTTTAGTAAATATACTACATAACGTTAGTTAGGTTCAGTCATGGCAGCATCACCTGTGCATTCGGTTCGGGTCAAGCGCAGCAATGACGGGTCCCCCATCAACACCTCCCCCTCCTCTTCCTCAGCATCATCATCATCATCCTCCGCCGGCAACACGAGCCGGTTGCAGCCCATTCGCGCCACGGTGCCCTACCAGCTCCTGCGTGGAAATCAACAGCACAGCCCGACCCGCCCTCCCGCGTCCTCCTCCTCCTTCATCTCAGTCGGAAGCAACACAGAACCGACCGCAGCAGCCCAACACAGCAGCCCCAGTTCCGATAGCCCGACGCTCGCCAGTCCGGCAGGAAACGGCTCGCTGGACGGTCGGCTGATCCCGGGCAGAGGCGCTCTCCTCCGGACCACAGGAGCTCACCCGAGCGCTGCCCTCATTCACCTGTCCAGAGAGGTAAACAACAGGCCCTAATCCCGCTTCATTTACTGTCATTCATTTAAGCATCTTCACATTCGCTGCTGCTGGAGTCTTTTAACTGGGTCAGGGTGTTTGTCATGTAACGTTAACTACTGTATCTGAAAAACGCATCTATTATTCGCATTAAATTGTCTAAAAACCAGAAACGCATGCATATGACAGATTTAATGCGAGTATTAGATGTGTTAGTGAATACATATTTAAAATACATTTAATTTAAGATCGAAACCAAATGTGTTAAAGCTTTAATGTGCATAATCAGGATGTTTATGCATCATGACCATGGCTGTGATTTAATACCTAGTGAGTTGTCTAGACAGTCATCGCATATCGCGAACACCAACGTTTTTCCCGTTGTGTCATTAGCGTTTTTTAAAACGCTTCGTTTGGTTTCATTCTGTTTCTGTCTTAAATGCTAGAATGCGTCCGGTGTACACGCCCCCTGTGATGCCCACTAAAGCCGTCTATGTAGTGAGCTCCCTCGCTAGGGTTCGAGAGTGAGACACGGCCCGCGCGCTGGGTCAGCTCCTGCTAAAGCTAGCGATCTGTAGCACACGCATAACTATCAATATTACGTTCTTTCTTTGTTTTCCAGTCCTGGATGAGCTTGAATGTCTTTCTCATGGTTGTAGTTAATTCACTGTTGTTTATCGGGCAGGGATGGAAAGAATTACGTGGGTAATTGGAGGTTGTGTGTGTGAGAGTGATAGAGTGTGAAGGCCACTCAGGGGGCCTCGTCACAAACACACAACCTCAACCCGGCTGTTCTGCTTCATAACACATTATTATGAAACCTAAATGTTGCAAATTGAGCACCTAAAACCGTATTTAACCACTTGACGCTTTGCCTGTATGTTTAAAATAAATAACATGTAATATGTTCATTCATTCCCAGTAGGCCTACTGAATTGTCTGTCTTCATATTCAGGCCCTTCTGCCCAAATGATATAGAGATCAGTGATTTTTTTAAATGTTTAATTCACATTTGTTTTTAATCCATTGCATTAACAAAATATCAAACCAAAACAAATTATGTGCATTTAGTGATATCACATTTAGAGAGCAATGCATGTGGATGGAGATTGTGGTTTACAGAGCTGTTGACCAGGTAAATGAGAATTTTTTAAGTATATTACAAACTTTTCATTTAGACCCTAAAGAATCATATTAACTTCCATTGCATGACCCCTTTAAGTATGCAGTCTTTTTTTTTTTGACATTATCGTCATGAATCCCTTGACATTATTTTGATCATTGGTTATGAATTGGTGTTTGTGGTAAGGCATTCCTTCTGCTTTGTATCACAGGAGCTCTAAATCTTTTTAAATATTTGTTTTAGCCAAGAAAGAAAATGTCCTCTTTCAAGTTCCTTTGGTTTAGACGTTGAACAAGCATTGGAAAAATCATATATCTTTTGCCATTTGAAGTTTGCCAAAAAGTGGGACCCATTCCTTGATATACAATTGCATGTTCAATAAGAGTTTTAAAAATAGTTTTAGTTAAAATAGTTTAAAAATGAAGTATGTGCTTGATGTCATATCAACAATCTACTGACAGAAAGTTTGTCTAGCTTTTAATTTACAGTAGTTTCTTTGAATTACAGATATCATCATTCTGTGGCCTTGGATTCTTGAGCATTTTATCATGAATTAAATGAACAGTCAGATATTTTTAGAAGTGTAGTTCTTGTTTCAGACATGCTGTCTCTGACCTCTCATAATTCAGTGTCATGTTAATCACTATTCACTTGAGTGTAGACTGAGTTCAGTGTTTCCCACAGGATTTTATGAGACTATAGGGGGTGGACCCATCCCCCACCCAAAATACATATTTGTGCAAAGTTAAATGCATCAATTATTATTAATATCATCCCCAAGGCCAAGATATTTTGAATATAACTCTAAATGTGTTTGGCTGAAAAAAGGAATGTCGTATAGGATGGCTTGAGAGTGAGTAAATTGTGGGATAATTTTCCTTTTTGGGTAAACTTACTGTTCCCAAATGTGTTAAACTCATGCATAGATGTAGTTTGCTGAATTCACAGTTAACTGAGTGGATCACATTTTCATCACATGAGAAAAGTTTGCACTTAGCTTTAACCATGGAGCGCAAAAGACTAGGTCTTCAAATACTAATCGCTAAAATTGATTATTATTGATTATGGATTAGTCGCGTCTGTGCGCTTTGCTCAGAATCAGCCAGTCACGTCGCTTTACAGTAGAAAATTTATCATAGACAATACACATGGAAAATAGCAGAAGACAAAAAGTAAGCTGCGGAAAAGGTATGTGATCCAAGTTGTCCAAAACAGAAGGCTTTATATTTATAAGAGCTTGTTCAAGCTATTACCGAAATTTGCCCTGTTGTGGTGCTTTGACAGATGCATTTGCTTTTTAATGCCTCTTACAAGTGTTTTCCTCAGCGCATAACTTACATTTTTTTTAATTTTATATCCTTGTCTGTAAATGTTAGAAAGTTCCCCGAACATTTCCGTTTTGCATATTCTGACAACAAGTGAGACTTGTTAAACCTCACCGACATGAAATGAACGAGCCTGTTAAACAGCCGGGAATAGGAGCACAATTCTGACAAAAAAAAATGCATTTTGCCAAAATATATATTTCTTTAGATATTAAGTGTAGTTTAAAATTCTACATGTAACACAAGCAGTCATATTTATGGGAACAGTAACAGTAAAGTCACTATTGTTGGAAAAGTCCATTAATGTAATATAATTATGTTCAGTTTTAAGCAAGTTTTGTTTTTGTTTATAGTTTTTAATTTAGCTTAAAAATAGTAGCCAATTAGTTTTTGGTTTAGATTGCAATGTTTGTATTTTAACCCTTTTTTTTGCTTATAATGTACAGTATAGGCTTTAATATATATTTGCATTTAGGCTTAATATTGCACATTGTTTCAAATGCATTTTTTATGTATAATATTTATCGATTTTTACTTCATTTCCGATTATTTTTCAGCCCTACAGTAGACTATTTGCTTAAATTTCACTATTGCAGCCTTTTGCTACTGGATAAGGATGCTTTTAATTTAGCTTGTTTGACAGATACTTTGTCACAAAACACCTTGTCGGAGACCTTGTATGATATTAGGTAAAGTTTAAAAATATAATTTCAGTTCATTTTAGGGCTGTGAAACGATTAATCGCGATAAAATCATCATATTAGAGTGATTTGTAAAGGATCATGTGACACTGAAGACTGGAGTAATGATGCTGAAAATTCAGCTTTTTTTCAGAGGAATAAATTACATTTTAATATATATTAACATAAAAAAGTCATTTTAAATTGTCATAATATTTCACAATATTACTGTGTTTTTTGTGTATTTTTTATCAAAAAATTGCAGCCTTGGTGAGCAGAAGAGACTTCTTTTAAAAACATAAAAAAATCTTACCAACCCTGAAACTTTTGACCAATAGTGTATATATTTAAGAAATGTGTTGCTAATATATCAAATATTTATATTTATATATAATATTAATTCTGTATAAATATATAAAGTATATACATGGACATATTTCTTAAATATATACATGCATGAGTGTGTATTTATATATATAACATAATTATACACACCACTCACACACACACATATATATATATTATGTAAACACTTTTATTCAAACTTTTATTTTGGATGCGATTAATCGTTGCCCAGCAGCCCTAGTTCATTGTGAAAATGTGGTAGGACAGATTATACTATGGTGGGCTGCCAGAATCTAGTAATTAATGGGAAACACCAGAGTTAATTGATCAGAGAAGTACATTACTTCTGTTGTACTTCGTAAGTTTTTGTCTTGTTCTCACGGTATTTTTGGCAGTGACACTGTGTTCATATATGTGAGCATTGGAGTGCTGTTGAAGTGCAGCTTCTGGGTGGATGTGTGATAACAGGCCTGAGAGTAGCATGATGACATAATCACATAAAAACACACTTTATCTCACTTCTCTTCTCTACAACACATGATAGACTTATTTGAAATTTATTGCAGTACATGAAAATAAGAAAACAAAAGATAAAGGATTTACTATCTATCAGTTGTTCCCATGTTGATCTTTGTAATGTATCTGTGCTAAAACTAGCATAATGTGGTGGAAGGCTAATAATCATGTATAACATTATTTATATCAAGATACAGTGCAATGTTCTTGTGTTTATTTCAAGATTGACAGGACATATTAAATCAAAAGAAATGATGAGTTTTGTAGTGTGAATTTGTTGTATTCAACAGCATGACTTGTTCACAGTAGTTTACAAATGTAACTCAAATGTAGGGTTGTGCAGATATATGTTGATATCTTGTATCGAAGAAAGCCAGAGATGTTGTCGAAAGCATCAGCTATCGATGATATCAAGAGGATTTGGCATTTCCAATTAATGTACTAAACTATTATCTTTAGGCTACTATTATTATCAAATTAACACAATTCATTTGCTCTGCCATAATTTCATAGCAAATTACACCGAACGCTATGTGATAATAAAAGCTTAGATATAAATTAGCTTACTCCTCATTGTAACAGCAGTCTATAATGGGTCCGAACACTGCAAATGAAAATTAAGAGCAGCTTAAACAAAATAATTCTCTTCAATTTTTTTTCACTAACTTATGTGCCACAAGAGAAATATTAAGAAAATAAATCAAGACTGTTATATACAGGGATCTTATCAGCATATTGAAGTTGATTCATCTCTCGTCGTCTCTGAGTCAGATGAAGAAAGCTCTGTCAATTTTTTATTTCATTTTCTTGTAGTGAATAATTGACTGAGGTTTGGGACTCCTTCACTGACTTATCTCTGGCGTAAAGTTTGCACATTGCTTGTGTTATGTCCACTCATCCACTCACCCCATAATTCATGTGGAAAACTGAAATGTTTCTTATATTGTGACTCCTTCTTGGCTTACAAAATGATGGACAACGATTCACATTTTTGTTCACGTCATTTTCTTGTGATAATAAAAGTAAGTAATTAAACAAATTAGTAAATAAACAAGTAAATTAAATGAGAAAATGTAAAAAAAATATTATTACGAGGACTATTGTCCAATGCATGTTTTTACTAGGGCTGTCAAACGTTAATCACGATTAATCGCATCCAAAATAAAAGTTTGTGTTTACATAATGTATGTGGGTGCACTGTGTATAATTATTTTATATATATAAATACACATACATGCTTGTATATATTTAAGAAATATTGTCATGTATATAGATTTCTATATAATTTATATTATATATAAATATAAATACTTTTTTTTCTTAAACGTTCGAATGTGTGTGTATTTATTTATATATACAAAATAATTGTACTCAGTGCACCCACATACATTATGTAAACACAAACTTTTATTTTTGGATGCGATTAATCGCTTGACAGCCTTAGTTTTTACACATGCTGGTTTGGTGTGTTTATTTTGAGCTTTTATTATAGATCAATATCTGATTGTTTTTCAGTCTTCCATATACTGTATAGTTCAGTGTGAAAATCTCTCGGCTTTGGGTGTTTCAACATTAAATTGGAGACTGACTTGCTTCTTACCCTGACTTCAGTTCTTATTTGCATTAATTATTAAATAAGGGCTATTTCTGGAATACAAGTGATTTTGCACCATAGAACATTTTGCAGCATCATCAGAAAAGACTGTTGCTACTTTTAGTACAGCGGCTTTCAACCACATTTCTACCATATTATACAGATATACGCCTAGCTGAAGTTGTTTTTCTCTTGATACTTGCAACTTGTTTTCTCGGTTTTGTTTATTAATACACCTTGACGGCTGTAAACTATTAACTATTGAGTTTTGTCAATGATTAATCTAGTTTTTTGCATATATGTAGTAGTATCACACAACACAGTATATGTTCCAATGCTTTAATTGACCCTTTTCACAGACTGTGATGAACAAAATGCAATGCACACTTATGATGCTATACTTTGTGTTATATTACCTTGGCAGTCAATGACAAAACAAATTAGCACTGCTCCCAGTGTGCCTCTAATATGGCTAAGGGAGTGATAGCAAATTTGACATCTTTCTCTCTTCTGACAGCTGTAATTAATCTCTCTTTGGAAAGTCATGGAAACACTATTGCAGATTTTTATCTTTTGCTTTTATAAATGCAAATCCAAAAATTCCTATTCACCGCTATAGAAGTTTTCCCAAGGATGATAAGGAATTTAAAACTATTTAAAAAAGCATTGCAAAAAGCCTTGGATACATTATGGATATTCAGAGGTTACTAAATACCCACAATATGCGTCATATAATAATGTAAAAAAGTGATCTTTTGTAATCAAATTCGATACATTTGAAATGCAATGTTTCTATTGCACAGTTTTGCCTATGCACATTTTTTTAAATTGCAAATGATTTTATCAGCGGTTGAGCTGTGTGAACTCCACAAGTTTGTGTAAAATCTGATGATCATGTTCTCAAGCATGATTTGGGATGATCCAAAGAGCATTAACCTTCAATCGAAGTAAAACATCGGACCGTCTGTAAAAAGTTTGAATGGTCAATGCTACATAATTTGATTAGTGACCAAGAAATAGTGCAGAATCCTAATTATTACTTGCTTAGTTAGTTTAGAGGTTAATACATTTTACTATTAGGTTTCATGAATTTTCAATGAACAATAATTTGGTAACACTTTACATAAGGTTTCATTTGTTAACATTAGTTAAGTACATTGGTTAACATGAACTCATATGAACTGCTATCTTTGTTAACCTCTTAACTCACCCCTTTTTTGAATAGACATGGAAATGCACATTTCAAACTTAAATGGTTGTAATTCAAGAATGCTTAGGAATATAGACGTAAGATTGGCCTCATTTTAAAGAAGACATTTGGCAGATTTTTGTCGAAAGTAAAATAAATTAAGAAAGTGAAATAGATGAGTTTATGGAAATGTACAATGTAAAAAAAATATTATTCATATTTTATATAAAATATATATTTTCAAAACCTGGGCTACTCTAAAACTGCAGAAAAAATCAAAGCTGAAAATCGAAACAAGTTGTGTTTAAAATTATAGGTTGATATCTCAAAAAATGAGCTTTCTGTGAGATTTTGTTTGGGCGCAGTACCAAACTTTTCCACTAGGGCATAACCAGACTCCTCCATTTCCATAGGTGTTTTGAGTGATATGAACCATTATTTTCACAATTTTCATTCAATCTATGAAGTAGAGCTCCTATTCAGAAGTATTATGTGAAGTTTGGCAGATTTTGATATGAATTCAACCTCTAAGAAACATGCATCTAAAAGAACACGCATGTGCGCTATAGCTTCCTGCCACATCACAAATGGTGATTTTTTTTTCATTCATATTTAAAATTACCTTTTTTTCTAAAATTATTGAATGGATGCAATCTTTTGAACTCTTGGCATGAAAACAAACTGAGGTTTCTTACCTGTTCATTCATTGCTATTTCAATATAAAGGTCTGAACTCGCTTTATGAATATGAAAAAATTCTTGTTGCAAATTGATAAATTACGGCTTTAGTGTAATTTATTTTCAAAATCAAATATGGAAACGAGAGATTGTAAGCTTTCAAATGATATATAGTTTGACAATATTACTTAAGGTGTTTTCTAAGATATTATTGTTTTAAACTATAATGTGACAGTTAAGAGGTTAATGTTAATAATTTCAACATTTACTAATACATTATTAAAATCAAAAGTTGTATTTTTTAACATTAGTTAATGCACTCTGAAATAACAAACAATGAACGGCTGTATATTTATTAACTAACATTAATAAATACAGTAACAAATGTATTGCTCATGGTTGGTTCATATTGCATTAACTAATGTTAACAAATAAACCCTTGTTGTAAAGTGTTACCATTAAAATGTATGACCCCAGCTTTTTAATGTGATGTGTGGCATCCAAAAGTGAAAGAGGATTGTCTGAATACTGTAGTGATTTAAAATGTGACGTGCGCGGGTGAGTTGTGAAGAGCGGTGAACACTGATGCGTTTGCAGGGGAAAAGTTCACATTTGCATGTCCCCCTGCCTCGCAGTTCGTTTTTGTTTCCTTGCGCGAAACGCTTCGCTCGGCCCAACAGCACTCCGACTGTGCTGATTGATGTCGTACAATAGCGCCTGTGTTTACTGCAATGCAAATCGACTCCCAACAGGGACTGTATTTACTTCTGAAAGCCTTAAACTTCCACATATTCAGTGTTCGTGATGTTATTGGTTTGCACTTCCTTTACCTTGGCTGTCACACTAATGCGTTATATCCCACTAAATAAAGTTTGCTCACCCCACTTTACCTACAGTAACTGAATGCAGAACAAACGCCATGAGCAGTGATCATCAATTCCAATTAAATCATATTAATGCCATAAAAGAATTCCAAACATGTGAAGACATCATAACCTGCAGGCTGCAGTTCTGCAGCGAAGCAATTACTCTGTTTTATTTCCCCTCCGTGCAGCGAGCAAAACCACCTGTCCCTCGTCTAATATGACCTAATTCACAGCTCAAAGCCAAACGGCACTGGATTGCAATGATGTTTGTCAAAATGTGACTGTGTGAATGACAACAGAAGGTCTTTCAGTGTTTCGTCCACCCATGCACTCTCTCTGTTTGCAAGCGCAGTATTTTACTGAATGTCACCTCTGACGCATTTACTAACGCCATTCATAGTGCCGTTCCGTTTACCACGCTCATACACGTACAGCACGGCTATTAGATGAAAAAATAACAAAACTGCTTATAATATAATAAAATAATGAAACAAAATTTATTCACGATTAGGTTTTTTTGTGCTGTGTGTCATCACTTTAACCCTGTTAAGTACATTTCTTTTTCTTTCTTTTTTTTTAGATAAACATTTTTATTGAACCTTTAGACAAAATATATTTTCCTCATATTCGATTCGTCAGGCTTTAATGGTTCATATAGTATGGTAATATAATGAGAATATGGAGCTCACACTCAAAGAAAAACTTTATTTTTCAAAGATTTACTTGAAGTTTACTTTTTATTATTTTATAATGGTATTTATTAGGACTGTCAAACGATTAATCGCAATTAATCTGCATCAAAAATAAAAGTTTGCGTTTACATAATATATGTGGGTGCACTGTGTATAATTATGTTATATATATATATAAATACACACACATGCTTGTATGTATTTAAGAAATATTTTCATGTATATACATTTATATATAATTTATATTATACATAAATATAAATATTATATATAATATATAAATTATATTTTTTTCTTAAATATACATACACATGTGTGTATTTATTTATATAAATATATACGTATATATATATATATATATATATATATATATATATATATACAAAATAATTATTCACAGTGCACCCACATATATTATGTAAACACAAACTTTTATTTTGGATGCGAATTAATCGTTTGACAGCCCTAAAAAATACCATTATAAAATAATAACAAGTATTTTAACAACTTTTATTTTGGATGCGAATTAATCTCGATTATTTTTTTTAATGAATTTTAATGGAATTTCTGAACCATTTAATTCATTTGATATATCTGATTCATTGATTAATCAAATAAATAATACAAATAATTAACATATTAATCAGTTAACAAAAATGGTTGTTAGTTCTGAAGTGATTAAACGGAAAGATTACATAAAGAAATCTCTCAATCTGTCCGCCCTGCCCTGCTGTGGGGGTGTCGTGTGCTCTCCTGAAACGGTTCTTGGCATAAACCTGCCCTGGCTTTCCATCTGCTCTCAGGAAACTGTAAAACAGACTGAGAGGAAGCTTTCCAGTGCCAGCTCCATGAGCAAATGCCTTCCACACTCACTGAGCAACATTTGGGCAAGTCAAACCGCGCACCAAGTCAACCACGGCCCCCTCGTGTTTAGTAATACCAGCTTGACGTGCAAATAAGCATAGCTGTTATTGCCACAAAGCACACATGTGAGAAGCATTTGTTTTTAGTAAATTACTGCCAGGCCATAACTCTGACTCAATCGAGCTTTAGGTTTTTGTAGTGTGCATTTCTAACTGCACTGCACAGTTTGGCTTAAAAAAAACAAGCTGTGGTCTGACAGTGAGCACACATGCTAAAACATGTTGAACTATGGCACTTGTAAAGAAGCAAAGCTATGTAGTGTGAATGAGCCTTTTGGGGATGTTAAGGGTCATGGACTAAACTAAAATCTTTAAAAAAAAAATAAGCTGAGTAAAATAAGCATTTTTTTAAACATGAGAAAACTCCTAAATGTTGGTAAAATAATATTTAAGCAGATACACACAATTAAATGCAGTTCATTAATTTTTTTTTGTATAACAATCTGCCTCTTACTAGCCTTAGCAAATAGCAAGTCAAGTTTTTCCCAGGCTATGACAAACTAAAGTGGCTACAAAATACCTCACCCCAACTTACTGTTTCAATAAAAGTTGTGTTTGTTGTAGAATCTTTAACCATTGTAGTACTTCAGTTCTCGTCAATGTCAGTCTGTAGCCTATATATTTTGAACATCATAGTATTTTGTCATTTCAACTTGATGAATCAAGTGTTTAGGCCTGGTGACAGGTCTGTTCCTTTATCACAGTTCTCACTGAGGTTGTTTTTATATATCTATAAAAGAACATGTGAATGCACTGCACTGGTATATCTGGCCTGAGTCCAGATGTCTGAGCCAAACTTTGATATTGGAACTCAGCATAAGCTTGTTTTACAACATCGTACTTAACCTGATATTTGTCATTCACTCCCTCTCTTTCGCTTTTCCCATCTATCTGAATAGAGAGCTTTGTATTCAATACTAAAATGATTGATAACTTTATACCTTAAATTAAGAACAAACATTACTACATGACATTAGTTAAATGCAAATTAAGCTGTCAATTGCCAAAGAGTCTAAAAGCAAACAAAATGTGCATTTTAAATCAACATTTGTCCTACTGTAAATGCATGATAATTGTCAGTGCACTCCTGTTTATTTAGGTTAATATTTCTTCATGGTAAGGTAACCTGGTTCCTTTTAATGTGCATTCAAATGAAAATCCAATAATATGCATATGATTTGCTGATCTAAAATCATGATATTTATGAGTTAGTATTACTAATGAAAGAAGTTAAAATGTGTAACCCATCTTTATAACAGTGCAACAATTACAAGATACTAAAACCAAAATTCTGTATGATTGCAGTAACAACCATTTATATTGTAGTTTGAGATGATTTAACAACCCACATTTTACAGTGACTCTGTCTGTGGTTAGGCACTTCCTCGCACACAGTGAGATAAAGGCCAAGTCTAAATATGGTCTTCTAGAATGGACTGTATAATCCATAAGCTTTTCTTTGAATGACTCTTCATCACCATAGCAACAGTACACTCTCCGTGTCCACTGCGTCTCTCGTACACACGTTTGTCTTTAGACCTAATCCCATTCTCTGGATCCTGCTTAGTACCTTAGAGATCTAAATTATTTACACTGCATATCTGAAAACACGTGGTTTACATTTTGCACACTTGCTCTGACATTTGCTCATCAACTAACAATGGATCTCTCATCTCTTCCTGAGTTTTTATCGCTACTCTCTCTGTTGGTTTCACTTGATGCTCGCTTTGCTTGTCTGATGTGGGCTTCACACCATGCAAACACATGGGCGATGATAATATAATTAAGGGAGGTGTGAACAGCTTTTTGGCAACCTGCAACCAATATTGTAGCTGTTAAACAAGCAGTCGGCTTTGATCACAGTGTAATAACACATTTAATGTGTTGAGTTCTCCTGACTTGACTTCTGTCAAAAGTTCTTTTGATGTGTGGGGTGAGGGTGCACACTAGAGCCCGACCGAATAAAGGATTTTGAAGGCTGATACCGATACAAATAATTTTGGCTTTTAAAATCCGATATTCTAATATATCGGCCGATATATTTTTTTTTCAGAAACGCGCAACCAAACAACAGATTTCCCTAACATTAGTTATTTGTAGTTATTTATGAGTTTTAACTAAAATAATATGCTAATTAGAGCTCAACCGATAAAGGATTTTGAAGGCCGATACCGATACAAATATTTTGGGGTTTTAAAATCCGATATATCGGCCGATATTTTTTTATTTAAATTTTTTTCAGAAACGCGCAACAAAACATTAACATTTTCCCTAACATTAGTTATTTGTAATTATTTATGAGTTTTAACTAAAATAATATGATAATGCATTTTAAAAGAAATTTTACTTTTTATTGTAACAACAGAACAGACTGATGATAGTGGCGTTAGCTAGCTTTGTGGTTAGCTAGTCTATGATGAGCCATAATTTAGCAATGGATAACGTCATTACTGCAAATTGTAAAACATACATTTTCAATATAACAGGCCAAGGAGAGATGATACGACTCATTGCTATAACTGTCATGCGCTATTACAGAAATACTTAAGTCACATTGTCAAAAGTTAAAAGGACAGTCAGTCAACTACACTGTAACAACGTAACGTAACTATTACTAGCTAATTCCGCTTCAGCTCTCGGCTTATTTAACAGCAGCAAAACTGGACATGATAGTCACAAATGTTGTCATGTTTATTTGAGTTAAGAGAACTGATGGGGATGCTCTTTTAATCGTTATTCACGCAATGTATGTCTCGTGACCAACTTGACGAGTGTTGCCAACAGGGACGGTGTAGAGCGCCCTCTGGTGGACAAACTATACAACTCCAACGCTCATGACATGGTTCAAGCGTGTTTCATCCGTTTTTATTTTATTTTTGAAATATTCATTTATCGGCCATTATAACTGCCGATACCGATATTTTGGAAAGTGCCTAATATCGGCCGATAATATCTGGTCTGCCGATATATCGGTCTGGCTCTAATGCTAATGCATTTTAATAAGAAACTTGTTTCCTTTATTGTCACAACAGAACAGACTGATACTGAGACTGAGAGTGGCATTAGCTAACTTTGTGGTTAGCTAGTCTATGATGAGCCATAATTTAGCAATGGATAACATCATACTGCAAATTGTACATTGTACATTTTTATAAAACAGGCCAAGATTTTGCCTGATTTTTAACTTTGGGAAATAAAAGCAATATAGACCTAAACATAAAGCAAATTTGCCTTCGAACACTTTATATATGAATACAATATAGGGAGGTCTAAATCTGGGTGATCACTTATATCAGTGTTATATATAGCCTATATATATCATCATATCGTCCAGGCCTAAAACTTTATAGTTTTTTTCTTTTGGACCGTGTTTATTAAAAAAACACTCAATAATGCAGAATATGCATTGATAAATATTTAATTGATGAGTTGTTAATATACATCACAATACAAAATATATGGGTATGGTTTTACACTTAAATTCAGCATATTGACACAAAATGATAACTGCAAATCCATGTTTTCGCTGACTGAGGTATGATGTGTTGTGTCAGATCATGGCCTAGATGTCAAATTCACTCAACGCCAGCCCGTTATCAGCTGTCAATCAAAGTTAATCGCCCCTATTTGGATATATATACATTTTATATCTAAATATGATCTAAACTAACAGGTTAGAATAAAATTCACCCCCTCACAGTTGTCAGGCACACGGAACATATTGAAGATTACAATAAACGTCCATGGGACCAAACTGTAAAAACATGAATTTATGCTGTGAAAACATGAGGTATATGGACATTTGCTTCCTTTTGGGACAGGCCCCTAGTGGATTTTCAATGTATTGCAGTTTTTCGCACTTCCGGGCAGCTTCATTTTTCAGATTAGAATGTTGTCGCTTGGATAAAATGCATAATTGCTTTTTTTTAATTATTTCTTTTTATTATTATTCACCAGACTAGAAGTTGCTGGATTTAGATTCATGCTTATCCAGGTGGGATTATGTTAGTTAGTGTTAGTCTAGCTGGTGGACCAGCCTATCCATGCTGTTGACAATCAATTCTGGTTGCAAGATATTGGTCCTGATGATCAACTCGTGCACCTTTAGGGAAGTTAACTATTGTGTTTATTAATGAATGTTTATAATCTCGACTTGAACTCAACACCAGGGCATTGTATTTACTTACCATGGCTCAGCTTTTCCTAAATAAACAAGATCAGTTTGCCTTGCGTGCACAGTTAGTCTTCTGAAAGCCATAAAGATGAGCCATGGATCTGATGATGTATTTATAGTGCCACAGAGAGAAGTAAATATTGTCATATCTGCTGTAGGAAGATGACACGCTCTGACTATCTCTGACTAGAAAAGTTCATGTACCCTTGACCCAGTTCCCCTCCATCTTTATGGGATGACGTATTTTTATCAAATGCATTAAGGATTGATATTCTCCTATTAAATGTAAAGTGCAAACATAGCCCCAGTCTACATCTACGGTAGATGGCATATGAACAGAATGGACTGATAAGATATTTTTCCAAACTCTATATCTATAAGTATAATTATGCAGCATTTGTAAAGAGACAGTTTACCAAAATAGTGAAGGGATGGTTTTACTGAACTCGATGTCCATTCATACGAGCTATTTGTGATTGTGTTTTTCATGCTCTCGTATGTTAACATTTTGTACTTTTTGTTTTTTATTTTATTTAGTTGTTTTTAGGTTTAAGTTGTATATTAACCCTTTTTTGCTTTTAATGTACAGCATAGCCTATATTATATTCGTTTTTATATTACACATCAATTTGAAGACCGCATTGGGTAGGATGTGGAATAATATTGTTTAAAATAATGGATTAAAATATTTAATTGTTTTTTTTCCCCTCTCCATCAGATTAATTGATTGTCAAAATAATCATTAGTTGCAGCCCTAGTGAACAGGTAGCAGTTTGTAGGGAAATAACTTTAGGGCTGCTGCAACCCCAGTCCGTCTGCTCATCACCCATCTGTTTCTCTTTCTGTTTGTTCCTTATGGCAGTTGAGAGGTCAAAGTCGCAACAGGTGTGGAGCACAGGTTCTATCAGACGGACTTCCTCTTTGGGTGCTATCACCGGGCCCTACCTGATAGGGCAGTGGCCACGTGAATCCCACCTGCACAACCCCTCTTGCATGAAAGACAAGTTCACGCAGGTAGGCACTTTCACCCACTGTGCTCCAAATCTAACTCTGGCTTCAAAGCCTGTGTGTTCAGGTGTGTTTGCAAACGTTAGCTTGACCGCTTTGTTCTTTTGGGTTTTTGCATGTTTCCTGTGTTACTTTTAACTATTTTCTGGGAGCTGAAACCAACTGATGATTCTCAATAAGTGTAAAGACGAACTATTTTTTAACGTAATATCCACAATTATTTTTAAATCCTTCATAGGTCAAAATGCATGGGAACTTTAAAAGAACTACAGGGTTGTAAACTTGTAGTTACCTTTAGCATTTGGCATGAAACTGTTATTGGCATTAAATAAACCATTAACCACAGACTGGGAACCAAGACTTTCGCAGCTTACACATTGGGCCTGGTGTTTGTACCCCACAGCTGAAATCACTCCGAGAACTGTAATACTTTATCAGAGGCTTAATGATCACCAGTTGTGATTGTAGTGGAGTTTGAGTATTAAAGAACATGGGCTGCCTTGCCATTACTACATACCTATTTGGGATGTCAGTTTACATATATTACGACCTAATAAACCCATTATCGATCATTGTTTAAAATTAACAATCAAAAGTATTTATGACAAGCAGTATCAACGTGTAATAACCGTACACATGATGCTTTTTTGCGGCGTAGATGTTGTTTGTAACTTCGCAATACATCTAGTAAACCATAGTTGATCACCATATCTTTAGAGCAGGTAGCCTCTAAATCGAGCCCAAACACAACTTAAGTCAATACGTGGATCACAGTGACATACACATGCTGCTTGGCTAAAGCTCTAAGACTTTAGGAATCTGGTTGTATATTGTGATGAATGCGATCATGATTTGAAAGTTCAACCAATTGAAACTGGATCTTTGGCAGTGATGGGTTGGTTTACGATGTGTAGAGACCAGTCGGACTCTGTCTGTACAGCTGGAGCAAGCTTGGATTGGATTGATCGCTCATATTGACAGGTCTTGATGTATCATGTGCCTAAGAATAGGACACAGCCAGACACAGATGCTGGTGCCCTCGCTCTCAAAAATCTCCTGAACTCTCTCTCATTATCTAGCACAGTTCTATCATTATTAGAAGATTAATTAGGTAGAGTGAAATAATTCGATACACACATTTTGTCAAGAGCAATGTCAAAAAACAAAACAAAAAAAATTACCAGTGGCACAAAAATCAGCCCGTATTCCACAGGAAAAGTTTTTTTATTAAATTTAACTAGTTTTTTTAGTTACCTTTTCACCCAGCTCATTACTATGGCATTCTGGGATTGCATGCAAGGATACATTCAATGTTGCTTTAGAGCAGAGTTTCAAGTGGACAGTAATCAGCTTTCATGTCTCAGGTAGTTCACTTACTAGGTTTTTGAAGCAGATTTTCTTTTTTATCTAATGTGCTAAGGATTTTTTCGACTGGCCCATTCAGGCCAGGGGTTCACGTTTTTACTCGCCCTGTCAACATTTTCACTAAAAATAAGCCTTAAAATAAACAGTTACTGTGTTTTTTACTTATGTAACCTTGCATTCTAATAAACAAGGTTATGATAACAAATATTTTGAAATTCTCTTGTTCAACAACAAAATCTACTAGCCTAACTAATAAAGTTTAATAATTTAAGACAAGCAACCAGTCAGAACAAGAACAAATAAACACATTACAAGCAATAGCACAAATAAATACAATAGAACAAAACAGTGCTTTAAGTTTTTCAGGTAGGACTCTATCAGTAGTATTCAGGTACAGAAATTGAAGAAATAATCAAATGCAAGAAAGCACTGCACTGATTAATCCTTTATTAAAGTTATTCAGTCAATAGCAATAAGTGATTTTTTTCTAATTATTATTAAGGACACAGACAGCAGCAGGAATACTAGGCTGCTGTCACAGATCTAATGCATGGATCTAATATACTGACACAAACATTTTCTTTATCAGTTGTTTATATTCACTTAAGACATAACCAACAGAAATATTGCCCATTTTGACATAATTTTCAACAATTCAGTGTTTGTGCGCTAAAAGAATACTGAACTGAATTCTGTTACTTGTAACCTTTTAAACTTTAATGGTTTAAAATCATTGACTATGAACCTAAAAACGTGCAAATGATAACATTTCGTGATCGAAGCAGCGTTGACTGATCAACCATTTCGTGTCACACTGTCACACTGTCATCACAGACAAGCCCTGTGTGCATACGGGGTTAGAGGTTAGTTGTAGGTCAAGCTAAATCAGTCAATTTTAGGTGTTAGTTACAGAGCAATTAGCATCTGTGACTAGTCGATTACTATGGCATGTCCTTAGAGAGAACACAACGTACTTCACGCACACCTGTCCTATGGTCAGGTGCTGATTTACCCTCAAATGTCAGCAGGTGTATCAGGCGGATCACCACAATCCCACAGTTCCACCCACCATCTGCTGCTACACTGAAGGTGAGATTTGGCACCTCCAAGAGTGCAGTGTGTCTAAAGGTAATGACTCTGCCGTGCCTCTTATTGTGTGCTTCAGCATGAAAAGAGTGTCATATAACCGTTCAGAAAAGAATGAGATGCCACAAGAATGCAGTTTCCTGTGTTAAAGGTCTCCACTGTTAACCCCTAGTTTTTGAAAAAAAAAAAAAATTACATTGTGCATCTGTTCAGTATTTTCTTAGTAGGGCCGGGACTAAAAATTTAATTTAATTTTTTTATTTAATTTAATTTAATTTTAAAATAGCATTAAAATTAAAAAAATTAATCTAAATTAATTAGAGGCTTTGTAATTAATTAATCGAAATTAATCACATTTTAATTGCATAAATATTTGAACTGAGATTTTTTTCACATGAATTTTTAGTATACCATTGAATAATGACTAAATACATTAGCTTAAGCAACAAAATATTGTTTATTTTTGTTCATCCAAGTCCAGCAGACCAGTGCAATTGTAATATGTTTTGCGTTAAGGTGAAATCTTGAGGGTCGATGTGATATGCGAATTCCTTGTTGTATAGCTTGCACACAACCATGCTCTTAATGACGCTTCCATCCGTTCGCTTTTATAACTAAATTTCCCATCTACGGGACCAACCAAAGCGGTCTCGTCAGCTTCTTCGTTCATGTTCAGTGTGGTTTGTTGTTTAGTTGTCTGAAGCATAGACTGTAAAAAAAGTAATGAACGTTAGTTGGTGCTCCAGTCTAATTGGTCAGTCGAAAGTAAGCCATTGAGAATGTTTGCAGGTGTAAAAAATAAGTGTGATTAAAATGCGTTAATTTTTTTGTGTAATTAATTAAT
This sequence comes from Hybognathus amarus, assembly GCA_030378365.1. Classification (NCBI taxonomy): domain Eukaryota; kingdom Metazoa; phylum Chordata; class Actinopteri; order Cypriniformes; family Leuciscidae; genus Hybognathus; species Hybognathus amarus. Next base: position 228,944 of record JAQIUQ010000339.1, read on the forward strand.
GCGTTAAAGTCTGTAATTAATTCATCTTAATTAGCCACGTGTTAAAGTCCCGGCTCTAGTTCTTTAGTTCACAAAGAACGCTTTTTTTATTCTTACTGCGCTACGTTTCGACAGATTTTTGAATGTAAACGCGACAGATGGACATCTTTAATTGTTGCGATTCATGTGCACGCTATACGCAGCATTATGAAAACGTGGCGTTCAAGTTAAAAAGAAGCTTATACTATAAAAGAAGAAGTTTAGATTATGCAATTTTTATCCGTTCCACTACCCACGCATCTGCGTTTTTTAACGCAAAAACACGTTCGGTGTAAACCAGACGCTTGTCTGTAATTCTGTTGGAACTTTATTTGGGCTTTGAGTAGATTTCATTCATTTTTGGGTAGACGACTCTCATGTACTACCAAGCTCCAAAAGGAACATCATAGTGTTCACCAAGTGTCTCATACACAATATTTTGACTCTTTTAAAGTCACATGATAGTTTTATGTTTTTTGTAGTTTCATGATAGTTTTAGTTTTATGGTAAATGACTAAATCTTAATTAAAAATTAAAAAAATGTTAAAAAAAAACAACTAAATAAAAATGACAAAGCATGTAGTAAAATTACTAAAAGTAGAACGTAATTAAGCTGAAAACATACAGATAAAAGCTAATTATAAAAATTGTATAGTAATGTAAATAATCCTAAAATAACACAGCAGTGATGTAACTTTAAAGGACATTTCATGTTGATAGCAAATTACCTCAACAAATTGACCAGAATGCATTAATTTTTAATGAGAATTGACAATTTGAAGGCAACATGAGTGACAGTGCTGATATTCAGTTCAGAGGTTAGCCAATCATAACAGAGGTCATATTTCAAATTGGAGCTTAAAAGATACAGAAGCAAAAACTTCTTGTTTAAGCCTTCAGTCTCATGACTCTAGTTACAGAATTGTGGAAAATGATTATGTAAACAATTCACGACTGTTTCCTGTGCAAGCCTTGAGTAACATTATAAGAGTACAATGCTCCAAAAGAGCCAAATATGGCCCCTTTTACACATGCAGTGAGTGAATAAAGAGTCAGAGATCAGGTGTTGTGGTCACATTTGCACGTGTGAGAGCAGCAGAGGAGTTGCAGTGTGTCACATGACCCCCCACATCCTGTTTTCACTGCTGCATGGCAACAGAGGCTCTCTGAGGCTACTGCTCTACTCTGCTTACTGACATTGAGATACTGAATTATTTTTTGTGCTTACTGTATGAAATTTCATGCACAAAGTTCTTTAATATTTTTTGTATAACCAGTCAGGTTTAAAAACGTGCAATAATTATGTTCACGTGCAACACAGGCCATCTCAAGTCTCACCCTTTATTACTCACTGGTGTCAAAGAACTACGAACAACTCTCATGTTAGCTTGTCTTTAAAGTTTGATGCAATGACAAAAGCTTTATAGATTTCCTCTGCAGTAACACAGGTAGATCAGGTGAACAGCGGTGACTTTGGGATGTTCTACTCTCGGAATAACCAAGCCTGCATCCCTTTTCTTAAAGGCATAGTTCGCCCCTGAAAAAGAAAACGCTATCATTATTTACACCACCATAATGTTACTCCATATCCTTATGACTTTCTTTCTATCGTGAAACAAGGAGAGTTTGTTGCATTCGTACACTGTAAAAAATAACCGTCATTTTAACGGTAAAATACTGTAAAAATGATACATTACTTGGTAAAACATGATACATTACTGTGATACATTATATGCCAAATACTGTAAATGATTACAGTGCTAAACTGTTAATTGGTAACAGAAAGTTTGTATACTATATACATGAGTAAAGACTATGATATAATTTTACAGTAAAATACCGTTTTTGAAAATGAAAGAACAAATCATTGTATAATTTACAGTGAAAAACCGTAAATTGACATTCCCACAATTCCCTGTGTGACATTTCACATTTTACGTATTTTTGTTGAAATAACTATGGTTCCTCATAGTTACATTGTTTTTTTTTTCTAATTAGTTATGTACATTAGAGTTTTATGTTACATTTAATGTTATTAAATTAATGTTTATTGCATTTTTTTACATTTCATGTGTGTACCATGACATGGTGCTTAATGTTTGCTGTGAATGACACTTTGCAGCTTCTTTAAATAAGTATTGTTTTTATACAAGTATTCACTTTTAATGAGCTGTGATTCCTCATGTAACTCTTATCATCACTGCTCGTGATGATTGTTGGTTGTCAGTGAATTACAATGGTCTCAAAACAGTATCAATATGTCGAATAAGTTGGTAAATCCACATTTTACTAGAGAAATAAATTACGGTTTATTACTGTAAATTTTAAGTTAATGTCTGTAAAACCATTAACGCTCCTACCGTATTTTAAGTCTAAAGTTCTGGGCAACCACATGCTGCCTTTTTTACCATAAAATTTACTGTAAAGTTTATTTTTTACAGTGTATGGAAAGAACAGTGTACACTGTAAAAAATAAAACGTAAATTTTACGAAAAAACGGCGGCTGATCGTTGCCAGAACTTTAGCGTTAAAAATACGGTAGGAACGTTAATGGTATTTTATTTCTGATAAAATGTCGATTTACAAACTTATTGTACGTATCATATTGTTTTTAACCATTGTGATTACTGACAACCAACAATCATCACAGCAGTGATGAGAGTTCAACGAGCAATCAGAGTTCATTACAAGTGAATACTTGTATAAAGCAGACACTTATTTGAAAGAAACTGCACAATGTCATTCACACAAATATGAAGCACCATCATGGTAACACACATGAAAATTAAAAAAATGCACTAAACATTAATTTAACAACATTAAATGTAACATAAACCCCAATGCACATAACTGATTAAGAAAAAACAATAAAACTATGAGGAACCATAGTTATTTCAACAAAAATACATAAAATGTGAAGTGTCGCACAGGGAATTGTGGGAATGTCAATTTACGGTTTTTCACTGTAAATTATACAATGATTTGTTCTTTTTCACTTTCAAAAACTGTAAATTTAACGGTATTTTACTGTAAAATTATATCACAGTTATTTACCGTGTTTAGTACGGAAACTTTCTGTTTACCAATTAACAGTTTTGCACTGTAGCATTTTTACAGTATTTTACTGTTAAATCACGCGATATTTTTTACAGTGTAGAATTAAATATCTGTTTGTGCATGTATAAGGATTAATCAAAGTTACAAAACTCCTAGTCTCCAACAAAAGGGATTTATTCTGACCGAGATCATTGCTCAATACCTTCTTAAAACGTTCAGTCGCTTTTGATCTTATTCTCTTGCACACGGATTAGCTTAGCTTAGATTCAGTTTAGCGACCGAGTCCCGAGTTCTGTCTCACTGACGGCCCGACGCTGATTTTACATGCTGAATCGTCCCAAAAAAAAAACAGTCTAGATCAACCACCGCTGCTCAAAAATGGCCTGATGAACTTATACAAAAGTTCAATTGTACAGTCAACATTTGAGGTAAAAATAGGAAGAAATCAGGTGGGCATCAGCTCATAATAGACTTTTTCATAATATGCTGCTAAAACACACTGGATTGACACTTAAGGGCCTCATTGATGTGCTCTTCACATTTTACAGTGTGTGTGCTGCATGGTGGGCTGACTAAACAAATAACATACCCGAGTGCACACATCATATCCACGTGTGCCTGCAGTATTCCCTATAGTAACAGAGAGTGTTGTTTCTGAAAGGAATGTATGTGACCATTTATTGAGGAACTGTTTGCAGGAACAATGCTGCCTTTGTGATTTTGGTGTGAAATAGTGAAGGATGAAGCATTGAAATGTGATTTATGGCTGATTTTATGTGATCTTCGCTACAATTTGGGGGAAATTGGTTATAAAGAAAATAAGTTAGTTAAGTGTTAACTGTCACTCAAAAGTCAAGGATTTTATTTTGTTTTGAAAGAAACAAAATCACCATTTTATTAATCAAAATGGACATCAAACACATTTATGATTTTCAAAAATCTAATAGATGCTGTTCTTTTGAACTTTCTGTCAAACCTTTTTGTCAACATTGATAATTGTTAGAATAGAAATGTTTCTTGAGAAGCCAAAGCAGTATATTTAAATGAAATTTGAAGAATCATGTGACACTGAAGACTGAAATGGTTCAATAATTGTTTTTAATGCAGCCTTGGGAAGCATAGAGACTATGCTAATGTTGTTTTCAATGAAAACTTTCCATGTTGATAAGAACATTAAAATGAGAAAAAAATAATGGGACAAAAAAGAAATCAAGAGACATTTAGAATAGATTAGTTATCTATGACATTAATGCGATTAATGACGATTAAAATATTTTAATTTGGGCTGTCAAACAATTAATCGCATCCAAAATGAAAGTTTATGTTTATAATAGTTTATAATATATGTGGGTGCACTGTGTATAATTATTTTATATATATAAATACACACACACATACTTGGATATATATTAAGAAATATTTTCAATGTATATAGATTTATATATAATTTATATTATATATAAATCTAAATATTTTTTATTAAAGATAAATGCATGTGTGTGTATTTATTTATATATATAATATTAAGAAATAATTCTCATGTATATAGATATTATATATAATTTGTATTATATATAAATTTAAATATTTTTTCTTTAAATTTAAATGCATGTGTGTGTATTTTATATATATATATATATATATATACACACAAAATAACTATACACAGTACACCCACATATATTATGTAAACACAAACTTTTATTTTGGATGTGATTAATCACGATGAATCGTTTGACAGCCCTAATTTTAACCATCCGACTGCACTAAATAAATATATATACATATAAATATATATATAAAAATATGAAGCTAAAATTACAAAAGCTGCATTTTGTGTTTCAGACTCCTGGATGTCGGAGTGGACGAGACTCGAAGAAAAGAGCACACACCAGCGGCTCAGCATCCTGGGGCAGCTCAGGACCATCTAAAAGAGGTACATACACACACACACACACACACACACATGCTTACACCAGCAGCGCAAAATCACACTCCCTTTTAACAGTGAAATACTGATGTGTGTCTTGCACACACAGCTGTGTAGTTTTTCCCCTTGGGTTTGAAGAACAACAAAAAGTGCAATCACACTAACAGCTATTAACAGAGCTCTCAGTGTCCTGAAAATGATGAAGCACTGCACTTCTGCGTTTGCGATGATCGCATCCTGTGTGGCCAGCTCTGTACAGGACTGCAAGTCACGACGACCCATCCGGCTGGTCTCCTGCACCCGATGCTATATATAATTTCCTGTGCTGGCTTCAGACTTCCGGCACTGCGCGTTGTGCTGCATTGCTAGATGCTAGCCGCAGCAAAGTCAGCCTTATCACGGGCGCTCAGCTCCCTCCCTGACGATTCAGGGAACAGTGAGTATAAGACTATCTCCCTCTTTAACAATCAACTTCCCCTCTCTGCAACAACCATTATCCCCCTACATATATGGCTTCCCATCACCTCCAAGCTTTTGGAATACGCGCATGTGGGTTTTAGAGCAAGTAATATGTGCAAAGTCATGTCGTGACCTGACTTTTTTTTACATCACAATTAGACATCGTGTTGATGGAAAGCCCTAATCGTTGATGTGCACAAACCGGGCGAATTCACAAAGGCCTTATAGTCGTCTCTTGCATGAGCAACGTGCAGATGCAAAAAGTAATTGATTTCCGGTGCAAACCCTCAACCACAGTGTTATGAAATTGTTATTATTAGTATTAGTTTTTGCTAGGAAAGAATCATGACACTGGGCTTTAACCCTTTATTCTTGTATATGATTTTATGCGTTTTGCCATTTTTTTTTCCAGCTGCTGGCCAGAAACCAGATGAGCTGCTGATGTTGAAAATTCCCACTTTTAATGTCACAATGGAAATAAGCCCCTGCTAATTTAGGCTGTATGTTCACACTGCAGGCCCAAAACGACCCTGAATTCGTCTTTTTTTTTTTTGCCCCTATGCGACCTATATCTGATCTTTCATGACAATCTCAAAACCACAGAGATCCGATCTTTTCAAGTGCGACCCAGTTCACTTTATAGCCCTTAATCCTGTAATTGTGGACAAATGTGGGCACAGAGGACTCAGGTGTGATCCTAATTTTTATTTAGTATAAATGTTATATCACTGTCTTCGAGAAACTTTTCTTTAAATTTATTCATCATAGGTCATTTTATTTTGGGTATTTTCCCAATCATTTATGTTGAAAAGAACCATATTTTCTATTTAAATTATGCTTATTTTTGTGTTTTATTTTTTGTATTTTCTGAAGCTGACATTAAAATGTTAAACCAATAAAACTATTAGCTAAAAACCTAAAGACTAAGTGACTTTGCTGTCACCTGGTGTCTTATTTTGGCTTATTTAGAACGCTCGAAATTACAGTTTTTCCCATTCATTTCTATGGGTGCCCATTTTCCACCCCAAATACAAGATTAAGGAGTTTTTTTTTTTACCCACTGAACATTGTAGAATTGAGTCAAAAAATGTGTGTTGGCTAAGGAGGAAAAACGGGAGGAAAAAGTAGCCGAAGTCTTGTATCGCTCAGATGAAGCGATTTTTTTTTTTTTTTTTTTTTTTTTTTTTTTTTTTTTTTTTAGACACGTAAACTGTTTTGCCCACATTTGTCCCAGAATACAGTTTTAGGGTTAATATTGCTAAACAGCTATACTGTTGACTTCCGCAAACAAGTGCTCGTCTGTTCACCGTCGCAGACTCTTCGCTGTGCGGGTCACTTCTGGGTCATTTCACGTTGAGTTCACACATGAGATCACAAACGCTAGCCAACACATGTTGGTTTGTAATTTTTGATTTAACTATACTGTCTCCCATAGATTAAATTAGATGTTTGTTTGATCGTTTTCTTACAATTCCTTGGGTGACAAGGTTGATTGATTTTAGCTTGATTAACGCAGTCAAAACTACAATTTGCATAAACATTTAGGCTAGGAATGGAATGAGAACGTTTACTTCCTGTCGTGTCTCATAGAAAAACATCTAAAATATTGCTATCTTGTGGGGGGGTTTTTCTTATCAATAGGAAACACTTGATAACACTTTACAATAATGTTCATTAGTTAATATTATCGTAATGAACTGACATGAAGTAATCGAAGAGAATATTTTTAGAACAGTATTTATTCATCTTTGACAACATTAGTTAACACAAATGCAGCTGTTCATTGTGTTGTTCAGGGTCAGTTCTACAGTGCATCCACTAATGCTTAACAGCTTTAATTTTTAATGACGTAATTAGTAAAATGTTTCAAATTACGATCAACTAAGATTAATAAATGCTGAAGAGGTATTGTTCATGTTAGCTAAGGTAGTTAACTACTTACGCACTTTATTGTAAGCATCATGCATTAAACATATTAAAAGGGATAGTTCACTTTAAAAAATGAATTTTTGATATGTTTTATCTTACCTCAAGGGCATCCAAGATGTAGGTGTCTTTGTTTCCACAGTATTTTCAATTTTGACATTTTTTGGTCAAACTGTTGTTGTCTATCAGTCATATAATGCAGGTTTAGGGGGTCCATGTCAAAGAGCATGCACAGAGAAGTCAAAATTAAACATGATTTAATGATTCGTAAATGTAAGTACATATTGATGGCCTAAGACACGAAACGAGCGGTTTGTGTGAGAAAACGGACAGTATATCGCTTTTACCTCATGTAACCAATGTCTGGCGGCACGGGTGCTTTGGTCTGCGCATGCTGATAGACAACAACGGTTTGACCAAAAAAATGTCAAAATTGAAAATACTGTGGAAACAAAGACACCTACATCATGGATGCTCTTTAGGTAAGCTAAAACATCTAAAATTAATTTCAAGTGAACTATCCCTTTAATAGGTATCACAACAACAAAAAAGCATGAGATTTGTACTTCTAAGAGATATTAAAGTAACCATATTGTGGTATTTTCAGCCTGGTCTTTCTTTTCTTTCTTGATATCTGTTGTTTTGGCTGCTGCACACAATTCCCACTATATTTCCAGCCACAGGATTGTATTCATATTCATGAACACACAAGTAGATGAGGCCGCTTAGGAATTCATCACACGAACTCATTCTGCAAGGCCTGAATAATCTCACTGTTTCCCATTTGGGAGATTTTCAAGAAAAGGCTGTTCAGGCCTTCTTTCCTTCCCTGCATATGGAAAGTTCATGTCCTCATTATCCACATTTTTATCCAGGTTCATGTCAAGTGCTTTCACTTAGTGGCTTATAACCCCTTACACCTCTTAAGTGGATTTAGGTTGTGTATATTGACATACTTAGCAGGGCTCTACAAGAGAGCACATTCAGGATTTGCCCTCGTTACAACTGAACACATAATGTGTAATTTCAGGTGATGCAAATGCCCAGCACATCCTAATAGAACATTTTTCACTGTAACTGTCAAACAGCATTTTTGCTGCCTTTCTGAGCTTTAAATAAAGTCATTTGCAATAAATATTCATGTCTTTTTTAGATTGACATTTCTAATGTAGAATAAAAGGGAGGGGATGTTAATTTGATTTAGAAGATTACAGAGCACATGAATAATAATAATAATAAAGAATGCATGATAAATAGTTATTAGTATGTATTGCAATATTTGATAAATAGAATTGTCAATTTTGATATTCATGGTGACTTTGATATCCTGTAAGTAACATTGTCAAGACAAACATCCATGTACAGAAAGCCAATTGTATTTCAGGAGGAACGCACAAGCTCTAAGACTTGTTCTGTTGTCTCAGGATATATAGACAATAAAAGCTGTAATTTGCTGCAGATAAATCTCAAAAGTAAGCTATGAGTGATCACGCCCAGTTTGAGAAGGTGGGAGCGGGTCACATTGAGACCTGGGCCATGAGGGTTAACAGTCGATTTCCATTTTTTGTTGTAGATCTCATTATTTACAATATTTACATTTGAATAATTTAGTAGATGCTTCTATCTAATGGACAGTACTAAGACGTTTTTACACCATATTGTAGAAATAAAACACTTTATACACAAATGTCAAAAAAGTTACTTGAATCAATGACTGGTATTAATAAAGATCCATTCTTACAGATCATTAACTTAAACAAGTTGGTTCAGGGTTTCAGTTACTCTTTAAGGTTTCACAAAAGAGATGGGTTTTCAGTTGTATTTTGAATATTGTCTACAATATCATTCATTTGTTATTGTTTTACGGGTAGCAATTCTTAATAGTACAGGAAAGACATTTGCCTTTGTGTGTGTGTGTCTTGCTGCCTGTTTTGTATTGACCTCTTGTGGCCATGCTCAGTTACAGCAAGCACTTTAAGGTATTTTATCGTAGGCATACACTACCGGTCAAAAGTTTAGGGTCGGTAAGATTTTTTATGTTTTTAAAAGAAGTCTCTTCTGCTCACCAAGGCTGCAATTTTTTGATAAAAAATACACAAAAAACACAGTAATATTGTGAAATATTATGACAATTTAAAATGACTTTTTTATGTTAATATATATTAAAATGTAATTTATTCCTCTGAAAAAAGCTGAATTTTCAGCATCATTACTCCAGTCTTCAGTGTCACATGATCCTTCACAAATCACTCTAATATGATGATTTTATGCTCCAAAAACATGTATGATTATTATCCATGTTGAAAACAGTTTTTTACATTTTTATTTCAGGAGTTCTTTGATGAATAGAAAGTTCAAAAGAAACAGCATTTATTTAATTAGAATCTTTTCTAACATTATAAATGTCTTTACTGTAACTTTTGATCAATGTAACTCATCCTTGATGAATAGAAGTATTGATTTCTTATTTATTTCCCCAAAAAATAAAATACAAATTCTTACTGACCCCAAACTTTTTAAAGGGTAGTGATTAATGTAACAAAAGCTTTCCATTTCAGATAAAAGCTGTTCTTTTGAACTTTCTATTCATCAAAGAATCCTGAAATAAAAATGTAAAAAACTGTTTTCAACATGGATAATAATCATACATGTTTTTGGAGCATAAAATCATCATATTAGAGTGATTTGTGAAGGATCATGTGACACTGAAGACTGGAGTAATGATGCTGAAAATTCAGCTTTTTTTCAGAGGAATAAATTACATTTTAATATATATTAACATTAAAAAAGTCATTTTAAATTGTCATAAAATTTCACAATATTACTGTTTTTTTGTTTGTTTGTTTTTTGTTTTTTGTTTTTCAAAAAAATTGCAGCCATGGTGAGCAGAAGACGCTTCTTTTAAAAACATAAAAAATCTTACCAACCTTAAACTTTTGACCGGTAGTGTAGATTTATGGGCAGCACTATTACATTAAGCTACGCTGTGCCTCAGACGGCCAGAGTTTGAGTCCCAGCTTTTATTATTATTATTATATTATTATTTTACCAGCCTTGTAGATGATAAAATAACTTGTCTCCTCTGTCCTTATAATTGATTTCTTTTTCTGTGAATTTCAGATTGCTAAACTCAGGCTCCAGCTGCAGCGCAGTGAAACAGGGCGGAGGTCGGCAGTGTAAAGACAGTAAAGAGAGTCTTTCCCCCCTCCAGTACTGTACCAGCACCACCACCATCAGCACAGCCAGCCAAGCTCCGGTCGCACACGCTCACACACATACTGGAATATCAGTGTATTTAGTAAATACATCTAGAGATTTCTGAGTAGTTTGTGAAATGCACATTTGTACCATCTCACTGTACAGTTGTCCATGTCGAAGTCAGCACAGATGCCACTGTCCAACATCACAGTGCCAAAGCCCTCCATCTCCAGGGTTCCCAGCAGCATGGAGGGCATCAACCATGAGCTGGAGAAAGTCTTCATCAAAGACAACGGAGAGAAGGAGGAGCTAAAGGTACAAACACACTCCTGAAGACATACTCAGTACAAATGTTTAGTGTGAATAAAAATGCATATCATTGAGGACTATCAAATAGTGTTCAAATATATTGTTCAGTATACAGTACCTATTAAATGTATTTTTGTCTAAAAAACAATTTGAAGTATTTAATTATATATCTTGATCATAATCGAACACATAATTCAAATCCAGTTTGGGGTCTGTAGTTTTTTTTATGTTTTAAAAAAGAAGTCTCTTATGCACACCAAGACCACATTTATTTTTACATAAATACAGTGAAAAAATTACGATTTTAAAATAGTATTACAATTTTAAATGACCGTTCTGGGTAAATTGTTCACAACTCTCCCATGATTATAATTAGACAACTAAACAATAACATGTAGCCTAATTTTCTAGAGGTCATGACAAAGTGTTAATTACTTTAGTCTTTTTACAAATATTTAATACATTTGAATGATTTTTCTCTTTTGAATTAATGATTTAATTACTCAGTCAGAAAGACTTGTTTCATTACCGGATGAAATCAGCATTATTGAATGAATCTCTTGAATTTAATGAGTATATATTTTGTTGTTTACTGATGTAACAATGCAATTTATACAATCTTTATTTTAAGCTTCTAGTTACTTTCAAAATGTGTTTTGATAATAATGACCATAGACAGTGTTTATAACCGAACTATACACTTTTATTCCAGTACTCCTGTGATACACTAATTTGACTTATTGCAAGTCAGAAATAATGATTGTGTGTGGTTTAAAAGACTAATTGTGAAGCTGTTTCATCAAGTCTTTATTGTCACATGATCCTTCTGAAATCATTCTAATATGCTGATTTGGTGCTCAATAAACATTTCATATTATCAATTTTGGAAATATTAAAAATATAATGGTAACACTTTACAATAAGGTTCATTAGTTAACATTAGTAAATGCATTAACTAACATGAACTTACAATGATCAATGCATTAGTTACAGTGTTTATTTATCTTTGTTAATGTTAGTTAATACAAATAGAGCTGTTCATTGTGCGTTCATGTTAGTTCACAGTGCATTTACTAATGTTAACTAATACAACATTTGATTTTAATAATGGATTAGTAAATGTTGGAATTAATATTAACTAAGATTAATAAATGCTGAAGAAGTATTGTTCATTCTTAGTACATGTTAACTAATGTAGTTAACTGATGTTAACTAATGAACCTTATTGTGTTACCAATATATTTATTTCACGATTTTTTGAGTAAAAAAAAAAAAAAGAATTTATAAATGTTTGACTTTTGAGTCACAATGTGTACTTGCTGAATACAAGTGTTTATTTCTAAAAAAAGAAGAAAAAAATTTACACTTTATAGTAAGATTTAATTTGTTATTTTGAATTAACTACATTAATTAAGATGAAATAACAATGAATAATACCTATGTTCTATTCTACTTTATTAATCTTAGTTAATGTTAATTTCTACCTTCACAGATAAATATATTAAAATCAAATGCTATATCTGTTAACATTAATGTTAGTTCATGGTGTATTAACTAATGTTAACAAATGGGACAAATCTGCACTATTTTAATCACAGAGCACAATTGTTAAAAGACTCTCTCTTTGTCTGCACTCAGGCGCTGGAGGTTCCCGATGGACGGAGGGCTCCGCTTCCTCCCCAGCAGCGCAGCAGCAGTAGTCGTGGTATAGACACTCAGACCCCATCAGTGCCTGGGCGCTCCAGTAGCTGCTCCAGCCTGTCGCCTGCCCCTCACCCCGCATGCCCACCACGCTCACATGACGGCAGCCCATACTCCACTGACGAGATGCTGGACGACAGAGACAAAGGTCAAACCTGCAGATTAGTGATCAAGCCAGATTGTTGCTTGTCAAGGAGCTAGATCAAGTTTATTTGATAGTTTGCTGTATTATATCATGAGAGCTGATAATAATCCGAGATTTGTAATTTCTTCCTGCAGACAGCGGCAGCAGTTCTCCTCTGCCTAAGTTCACCTCCTGTCTCCAAAACCCAACAACAGCTACATGTTCAAACGAGAGCCTCCAGAGGGCTGCGAAAAGATCAAAGTGTTTGAGGAAATGACGTGAGTAGAGTTTTTTTGTAGTTGGGGATCCTGAAAATAGCATACCAGTATGTGTAATGTACACCGTATGCAAATGTTCCTTATGCATGGAATTCTTCTTGTTGACCTAAACATTTGCTCAAATATTCAGTATCCAATCAGAGTATAATACATAGTGTTATAATACAGTGAATACATTTTGATTGTGCGTTTTAAGAGTGATGAATAAATCAGAATATCAAACATCATCTCTTTCTGTAATGTATAATTTCTGGAAATTATATTTAAAATGACGCAAACACGCATAAAAGTTGACATGTTTACACTTGTACTATCGCCTTAGAAAATGAATGGGAAATACAAAAATACAGATTTTTCTTAAAAAAAAAACAAAATATATATTTTTATATATATATATATATATATTAGGGTGTCAAACGATTAATCGTGATTAATCGCATCCAAAATAAAAGTTTGTGTTTACATAATATATGTGGGTGCACTGTGAATAATTATTTTAGATAGATATATATATATAAACACATAAACATGCATGTATATTTAAAGAAAAAAATATTATTTATATGTAAAATATTTATATTTATATCTAATATAAATTATATATAAATCTATATACGGTATATACATGAAAATATTTAAATATATACAAGCGTGTGTGTATGTATACACATATATATACATATATATACAGTGAAACATACATATATATACATATATATACATACATATATATACATATATACATATATATATATATATATATATATATATATATATATATATATATATATATATATATACATACATATATATATATATATATATATATATACATAAATATAAAATAATTATACACGTGCACCCACATATATTATGTAAACACAAATATTTATTTTATACATTTATTTTGGATGCAATTAATCGTTTGACAGCCCTAATATAAATATATATATATATATCATATATATATATATATATATATATATATATATATATAAATCAGCCATGATGCTGAATAAAAGCACTCAGCTATGGAGGACTTGAACACAAAACATCAAAATGATGATTAATGATGGCTAATTTAGCCATAAGCAGCTCCACAGAAGACAATAGTGTTTTTCACACAGATCAATAACAAAGTTCAATCAGTTATAACGCAGCTCTGCAGAAATCTGTGAAATCATGCAAATCAATTCAGTTTTTGTCAGTGCAGTCAAACAATAATATTACTGAATATTAACTGTCCTGAACTAGAGCAAGCTAAGCAACAGTTGCAAAGGAACCCAAACTCCTACCAGGTGACAGCAAATCGTGAAAAAAAAACCTTGCATGTGTAGTATTTCAGTTAGCTGATACATTAGTATTCCATTTTGGAACATTCTCTAAATCTGTTCCCTTCTCAGGTCCAGACAGTCAGCCACCGTCCCCTTTTCTCCTGCCCTGACAAAAACAAGGTCAACTTCATCCCCATCCGGCTCTGCGTCTCTGTCCCGTCAAGCTCCGGGATCCTGGCTCCAGCACTCCAGCTCCCAGCAGGAGGACGAGGAGAAGAAGGAACACAGGCCGGCCCCAGCGGGTTCGTGCCCCTCGCCCAACACCATCACATGCCCACTCAGGTCTCCACCAGCACGAGCACAGACGACCCCCGGAGGCGCTGGCCACTCTCCCTCCCAGCAGCAAGAGGCGCCCCTCGGAATCGACCTCGCAGCCTCAGAACTCTGAAGTCAGCTGAACGCGCGCAGAGCCGGTCTCCGTCATGCCTCCGCCACACGCTTCGCCCCACCCAACTTCCTCTTCTCTCTCTGATGGACCCCACCTTTGTGCTGAATCTTTACTATCTGCATGGCATAGCAACTGTGGCCCGAGAATCGCTAATGTAAATGCAGCCGAAGGGTTTGAGCATATGTGGCAATGAAGAGCTGGATGGAAGGATGTGTTTTGGGAAAAGGACCTTAGAATATGCAAATCAAAATTTCTAATGGCTTCACTGTTATCTTGATAAATGAGTGAGAGTCTCATACGGAAATCTAATTTATTAAATTTGCTTAATGATTAGTTCAATCACATTCCAGTTATTCCCGGTTTGCTTTATTTTATTTTATTTTCATATGTGGATGCGTTCACAGATCCATTTCATCTCGAGCAACTGCACAGCTGTTTTCAAACGCAGCTTTGCTTTCGTGTGTGCTTAAAATTTAAGCAAAGTGGCTTTTGTGTGAGCACTATAATCCGAGGTGTCGCCTTCGAATTCACCGCCGATTTATGAGGAGAAAGACGACTGAAGCTTTCAGCAAGGTCTTGATAGTGTCAGGGGCATGCATTTGAAACTGATCGTATGTTTAACATTAAATTATGTGTCGTGTTCTCTTTCAACATTCACAGTATGAATAAGCTCTCTCTCTATCAATATATCAATATATGAGATAATCTATATATAAAGATAAAAAAGCTTGTTTGAATTTAAAACCGTGTATCGCTGTGTTCTGTACATAATTGGAAATGAGCTGTATCTCCACGGGTTGTCGACTATCCGGTTTCCTACCTTCTGGTGATATTGCAGAAAGAGAAAAACACAGAATAAGGTTCTTGTTTTCACACTTTGTTGCACAGTGTGCGCCTGCGGCCTCGCTTCAGGTGTGTCGCTTGCTGTTTAAACTCAGGTAAAAATTCACATTCAGATCCGTCTCATCATTCTTTGCATTCCATGACATTCCATGTTGGGAGGTGCTGTCAGGATGACATGGCGGAGAGAATTTGTTTAGGTCATACTGAGGGCTGTCAAACAATTAATAGCATCCAAAATAAAAGTTTGTGTTTACATAATATATGTGTATATATTTAAGAAATATTTTCATGTTTATAGATTTATATATAATTTATATTATATATAAATATCAATATTTAATATATAAATATTTTTTTCTTAAATATACATGCATGTGTGTGTATTTATATATATAAAATAATTATACACAGTGCACACATATTATGTAAACAAACTTTTATTTTGGATGCGATTAATCGCTGATTAATCGTTTGACAGCCCTGAGGTGAGACATGTGTGTTAAAACCATTAGACAGACCATACAACCCTCATGGATCAGACTCAAACCCTCACAGTCACTAAATGACATATAACATCATTTAGGAAGACAAACTACTGCCCAGATCACAGGTCTGAGATGTAGAAGAATATTTTCTGTCTATTATAATACCGTTTAAGGTCATTTAAAAATGATTTTGTTCAAAAAAATTGCGGGATATCATGATAAGCCTTTTACATGAATAAAAACAAATACGTTCCAAGAATAATTTGTATAGTTGCGAGATTAAATTGCGCCAAAAGATAAAAAATTTCACTTATCATAAGTCTCATAACAACTTTATTCTCAAAATCTTCTGAATTTTTTAGAATTTTAACATGCAATTAGGACATGCTGCTGATAATTAGTCTAAAGTAAAAAGTTGAATCTCACAACACACTCAAAATTATGGCTAAAATATACATATATTACTATTTAGGACCATTAGCTTCTTTTGGCTTTGTGACAAATGACAAAATAAAAAAAATGTCATGTCAACATTTTATTAAATTCATCCTTTTCATTAAAATAAGCATAATTTAAAATAATTACAACATGCACTAACTAAACAATGTATTAATACTTTTATGGCTTATCATGGTAGTGAAAATTTGAAGATAAATAAGCTAAATTCTCTGGAAATATCACAATGGACCTTAAACCAAACTTCATTTTATTTAAGCAATTTATTTCTTAAGATTTTATGGACTAATATGAAATTAAGTGATTTCATGAGATTCACCTAAAAGCTTGGCTTTATACAAGCAGGATGCATTTAAGTCATAGAATACCAAGCCTCAAATATTTTAAATCAGTTTATGCCCAAATGTTTTGTCCACAAAAACAAAAAAAAACTAAATCTATCTGTTCACTTTACCATGACAACATAACTATGTTTATGATTTTCACTGTTTTGTCCAGGAACAAGTGACAGGCAAGCATGGTTTGTCAGAAAAGGATTTTCTTGTTGTAAAAGCAGAATTTTTAAATGGACCAAGGTCAAACAATATTGTATTGTGCGGTTGTTCAATCAATTGACTCAAATTAATTTCCCCATCTCATAAGACCAACCATTGACAGCCCACATAATATTACATGATCAATACAAAAGGCTTTAAAAGTAACAATGCAACCTTTTATGCTGCACCTTATATCAATAGACCAAGTAGTTTATAAAATGATTAAACTCATTTTTGGTAAGTGAAGGGTTTGCAATAATGCTGTTTTGTTTTTAAATGCTTGAATAGTGAAACATCATTTCAGTCTCCATTCCACACATGACTAAGGGCCGGTTCACACAGAACGCAGACCAATAGAACAAAAAGCGTTTTTTAAAACCTGAACTTATTTAATTAGTATGAGACACTGCAAAAGACAGGAGCAATGGTTAAAGACGTCCATCTAGTGCACGCTTACATTGGGGGGGGGGATAGTATAGGGCAGTGGAAAAGGCGTTCTGTGTGAACGGTTCCTAAATCTGAAGCCAAATTAGCACAGCCTGTTGATAAAGCCATCGACTGCTATTAAAACCAGCATTGTCAGTTTAAGAGCACATTGCTGGCCTGGGAGATCAGGTCAATATGTCAGGCTGACCTGCTGTCTGTTTACACACAATGGCAATAAACCATTTTGTTGTTGTGACTGTTTAAACCAGATATGAGTGGCCATCATTTGTTTTGAAGGGGAAAATATATTGACTGCGAACAAAGGAAGAAAACTGTTTCTATTCAACAACTCTTTTGGAAGCACTTAACCCACATGGCGATTACTCTTTGCCTATCACCAATTCTAATTTCAAGAAAATGTTTTTTAAAGCCTTGTAGCTTTGATTGTTTTCCTGTGGTCTTGCCAAAGTGCTTGGCACAGGCCGCTCGAGCTTGCATAAAGGTTATACAGTATGCCCGTTGTCTATGTCTGTATACAAATGACAGTATCAAAAACCACACTTTTCACAACTTTTAGCCTTAAGTGGCTGATTGTTTCTTTATTTCAATAATAGGAATCTTGTGTCTTAATTAAATAAAATATCAGAATTAAAACCCAGTCTCCTCACTACTTTTCCTTAGTAAGTGATCATATAAAACATAATAGTTTTTTTTTGGACATTTTGAAATATCAAAACATGCTTGAAAGGTAGGCCTATATTTCACCCAAGAAGGGAAAAAAGGTCTACTGAGTTAATCCTTTAAAGACAAAGCTGTTGTAAGATATGAGGCTGTCCTATAGTATATACTTCTGCAGAAACAATCAACTTGCATTATTTCAACTTATTTTTTTTAAAAAATAATCATTTGATTCCGAAATTCCTTGTGGAAAAGGATAAGTGAAAGGAAGGATGAAGTGAAAGGATAAGGTTAGATGTTTTATGTTGAAACATTAGAATAGAAAACAAGTTAAATTGAAGACTTAATTCCGTTGTGAGCAATGACCATAGTCACTCTGTAGGCCAAAACGCGGAAGTGAGTTAGCATTTGGCATTTTAGCACCCCCGGTTCCCTCGCTCTAAAGTCTATGGGATTTTTGAATGGGTTTTACTATATCGCCTGAAATAAGGTCTGTGGTGAACAAAGCCTCTAAATATTTTCACGTTTTGATCTATGACATAGAACACACAGTTATAACCTGCTTGTTTTTTAAAAAAATCTTCATTGTGTCTTTTTGTGTGTGTGTGTGTTTTTTTTACTTTATATACTAGGCTTCAAAATGAATTTTGGATTAAGTTAACTTGTAAAGATCTTGATAGACAAAACGTGTAAAGGTCACAACTCTTTGTTAAACACAGATCTTATTTTTTTTGCGATTTAGCAAAAGTCTATGGAGAAAATGCATAACTTTTCTAAATCAGAGGGATACCCTTCTTTTTTTTTTTTTTACCAAATTAAACTTATTTACCAAAGTAAAGAAAGAGACACTAAAGCTTTCGGTTAATGAAGGTAAGTTTGTTTTTTCGCTGCTAACTTTTGACTTGTTGTTGTCCTACAAAGTGACGTCATCACTTCGGCAGTCCTTCACTCTCGTATCGTTCTCGCGGTACTTTGATGCATACATCACAGTCACGTGGACTCAGCGCTGCATCAAGTCGGACAAACTTGGAAAATATCATATTCAACTTGGAAAATATCACATTCATGTGACAAAATGGGCTAAAGCTAAGCCAAGCTTTGAACATCTTTATGAAAGAGATTAAACTACATGGTAATTCATTAGACAAAATTAAGAGCAATAAAGACCTATGAATGAAGCATTCTGTAACTTTAAGTTATTGTAACTTTACTCATGGCATGATTTTTCTTTTTTATTTCTCCTTTAGTTTTATATTTTGTAAAATGTATAGTTGTATTGTCATGTGAATCTTTTTGTAAATTATCTGTTGCAAAAAAAAAAAAAAAAAAAAAATCAAGTCGCGATTTCTAACCGGCATGCACTGTTTCGAGTCAGCCGTGTCACTCGTGTGAAACTACAAACCGTCAGTCTTCTCATTGTTTATTCTGCAGTTTATATGACAAAGTTACCCAAGTAGACAACTGTTATCATGGCACTGAAGAGAAAACATAGTTCCATCTCTTAGGTGTACGACTACGAGTGCACACCCTCATCATCCAGCATCGACGCGGCTGAAAACCGTCAACTGAGGGTGAGTTTACCGCCATATCGCAAACATTACTCTCACTGCTGTCCATGCTTGACATTTCATTTCAACTATAACCATTAATCTTTTAATAGACGACATTCTGAGCCGGCAAAAAGCTTGGTGAGGGAGGATTCGGCTGTGTTTGATGAAGGGAAACACTTGGAGGATGGTCTTGAGGTATAGTCATTTTCTTACAAAATACAAATGATCTTTCTTCCAGCCTGGTCATCCTACGCCCTAAGAGGTCGGCCTGTTGAAGTCCGAGAGATCATTAAGGATCAGCCTGACCAATATATCATGGTCTTTGAGCGTCCTCACACTGCCAAGATTTGTTTGAGTTTTTTGGAGGATCACGAAGCTATCCTCAATGAGGAAAGGCACGGTGTATCATGGTTAAATTGGTATGATATCTCACTTTTGAGGCAGCATTTTTTTCTGACATCAGACAAATTTCTTTTTAGGCACAGATGAGTATTGCCCACCTGAGGTTTACACAGAGGTTAACCTAAACCAGCTACAGTGTGGTCTCTTGGAGTGCCTGGTCTGACATCTGGTCTGAGCCTGGCTGGTCAAATGGTAAGACGGCATTTATCACAAAAAGTTGATCAATTGTAATTGAAATCATGCAAAGTAATGAGAAGAAAAAAAGTAACATCCAAGCCAAGTTGAGCCAGGAAACGAAAACCCAAAGGTCACAGTTGGAAAGGGGACCTTTTAGGCTTTCATTTAAGCCCAACACTGAATCTTGTCACATGACTTCTTTAAAGGAGAACTCCGCGCAAAATGAACCTTTAGTCTAATAAAACATCGGTTCCTAGTCAACCGTTCTCTGAGATTTGTTTTCATGATAATGGAATGAAAAGTGTTTTATCTCTAACAAGCGTATAATGCTAATTTATACCACTAACAAGTCTAAAATAGCCCCACACTAACACATTAACATAATGAGGGTCCATACATGCAAACTGAAGCACTTTGTAAGTGTACAGACCGTTTAATAAGAAGATACTTTATAAAGACAGTTCACTTCGTGTATACAGACAGGAGCCATCTTAGAAAGTAGTCTCGATAGTCTCAAAAAGTCTCATCCCGAACATTGAGTAAACATTTTTGGGTGAACTATCCCTTTAAGTAAAAAGCTCAACCTGACACTGGTAATTATAATAAGAAATAGGTAGAATGGACAAAATGATTAAAAGAACTGAAAGGATGAACACACTTGTGAGAGCAGAGATGAATGTAGGTCAAAGTTTAATTTTTTTTTAAAGAATAATAGAAATGTACAATGATTTACTATTAAATTAAAGTATTCAAACAATTATTTGAATACAGAAAGGTAATTTGACTCACAATGGTGTATGGACAGCTGAGGGCGCTATTTCACGAAAACAAGACTACAATGAAGAGATGCTTTGGCTGTGATAAGCAGGGTGCTGAATCAGTTCAGGGGATTGTTAACAAAGATGCTGTGTTAGTGTATATTGAATTTGGTCCTGTCAACTTATAATTGCTATATCGATTGTGTGTAGGAGGTATATGTGGCGCCTGGCTCAGATTTCTCACTGTTGTACAGCAGCTTGAGATGAACTGCTGCTGAATGGGTGGAATTTAGCTGAGCTTACATTTATGCTGCAGATGCTACATTCAGGTCTATTCAGCAACATTCACCACTAATAAACTACATAGTCATAACTCTTGCAAGTCTCTCCAAAGCGTTTGCCTCCAGAATAGTCAATCATCGTATAAAAATAGTCTTTAACATGCATTTAATGAGTGTGCAAAACACTGTTAGATTTTCAGAATTGACCTAATTTTGAATCTTGTTACAAGATATCCAAACAGTTATGCCTGGAAGGTTTTATTTGACTGTTTGATGCATTGCAGTCTTTATCTGACAGTGCATTCAACATGCAAAACCAAAAATATTATGACGCAAAAACATGACCTTAATTAAACATTAGGCTGTCACATGTGTGTGATTCTGTTATTAAAGAGCAAATATGACTCTAACAAGGCCACAAGAGATTTTTTTATTATCTCATAACTGATTTTGATGCCAGTTAGCTCTGGTTAGTTTTTAAAAACAAAATGAAGAGAAACCCAAGCAGAGAAAGCAACGCAGGGGATCAAGCAAATGAAACAAAGCAAAGCACATTAAAACAACATTTTCAGCAAACAAAACTAAACAAAAAAAAACAAAGCCAATTCAAGCAAAACAACATTTGATTTCTCAAAAGCAAAACAAAAACTTTTGTTCACAGCATTCTGATTTCTCATAACAGATTTCTCAAAAAAACTAAACGAAAACTTTTGTTCACAGCTTTCTGATTTATAAACAACAAAACAGAGCCATTATGAAGATGACTAAGTACATTGCAAAAACACACAGCTGCACAATTATAACATGAATTTCATCATGATACAACCAGATGCCCCTTTTTAAAGAGGGTCTGCAACAAGGAAACAATCACTGTTTCCTACCTAATCCCATTTCCATAAACATCTGCGACGGGTATTCTGGTAAAACCACATCAGGGATCATTAATTCAGAATGCAGAAGTCACGATAAAAACTATTAATCTCAATGTTGAATTCAAATGAAACATGCAAATAAATCTGAATATCTGCATGAACTCTATTTGAACCGAACATAACATTTACAAAAAAATGTTTCTTAAACTGAATAAAAATGCATCCTTTAAATGACTGTCCT
Organism: Hybognathus amarus; assembly: GCA_030378365.1. Lineage (NCBI taxonomy): Eukaryota > Metazoa > Chordata > Actinopteri > Cypriniformes > Leuciscidae > Hybognathus > Hybognathus amarus. The sequence continues at coordinate 251,371 of JAQIUQ010000339.1, forward strand.
CAATGTTGATCTTACTGCTGGTAAACAATTAGGCTGGTAGTCTAATGCCTAAACTAGCCTATTTCTCATGTTCAGGGTCACAAAGTGTTCCCTGCTTGCTGGGAAGATGCTTGCTTTGAAAGTGTGGGACTGGCAATTCGTATATCAATCATTCTGGTATTTGGATTTATTGTTTTTTTCTGGCGGTCGCTAAAATAATATATAATGAAAACCTGTATGAAAGCCAGGTTAATGAGTGGCAGAATCAAAATTAGGAATTGTTCTCTCTCCACGAGGTAAAGCTATCATCAGCAACGATTCCTCATGTCCAGGAGCAAAGACAAACAGTGGCCGAACCTCTGCAGAGAAGCTGTTACTTTTATTCTCTCTGACAGGTTAGTGTCTGGGCCACCATTAATCCAATAGTACTCACTTTCCAGGTGACTATCACTGCCTTGTCAGCCCATTTAGATCTTTATAATCCATAAACCTCTTAATCCAATTGTGTACCAGCATCATGACATATCCCACATTGTATTGTGCACAGAGAGAACACTCCAGATGAGAATTTGACTCTGATAATTATTAACACATAATGAACAACCTCATCAATTAAAGAGAATTTTTTGTAAATTTGGACAATAATTATAACAGGGTTGAATGGTTGAGTTTGAAATATTTTAGTTAGCTATTCAATTATAATTTACTATTAAACATATTTTCTGGTTTTTAGTTAAAGTTTTGGTAATTTTGTTTGCAAGGTTTATTAGTTTCTATTTTAAATATGTATTTAAAACTATTTTAAAGTTTTTAGTTTGAGTTATTTATTATTCAAATTAAACTAAACAAAAAATATATATATAAATGTTGCTTATTTATTTAATTAAAATGTATTTTAATGGTTTCAGTTTTAGTTATAATAACCCTGGCTTGAATGCAGTCAAACGGGAAAAAAATATAGAATAAGATTTAATGTCGTAGTATTATCATGCTGTAGATACAAATAGCTTTAAATGACACTTCGTCACATTTTTTAATAAGGAAAATGTAAAAATGAAATTACTGTAACTATAATATTGAATATATTTAATATTATAAATTTAAAATAAAAATTCCGTATTAAATAAAATATCATATGACCTTTTTATCGTGCATCCTTCTAAAACCTAAAATAACAAATGGGGCAGTCGGGTTGCATCCGAAATCGCATAATCTCTTGTAGTTACGTTGGACAAGTAATTACTTTACGACCACTAAAAAAGTTTATTCTATATAGTATTCAGATGGGTGCAGTATGAATGTAATCTGGACGGCCTACTATATTCTCCATGCTGTTCATCTCCAATGAAAGCCGAGGAGACTTATGTTGATGAGTTGATTCATCCACATTTTAATATGCTCGTTCATAGACATTTTTTAATACCAATGCTTTTTAGTTTGGGTAGAATCTGCAATCTCTGACCCAGTTTGTTTGTTGGCTGGAATATGCTTTGTTTCCTGCCAGCTGGCATCCCGAGTGTCAAAATTGGGTGAACAAAACAAAAACAGACATTCAAACTTAAAACGCACATTTCAAAAGAAAAATAACTGGTTGTAAAATTGTTTTTCAGAGAAACGAGTATGAACTCAGGATGTTTCCTAAATATCTGCAAACATATTATGGTATTTTTACGCTTTAATTGATTGAAAAAATTACATATAGCACATTTAAGGCACGGGTATATTTCATTTTCCACGTTCCTTTGGCTGTGAGGGTGGAAATGCATTTGGTGTGTGGACACTAGAGGATTTTGTTTTTAAGTGCTCAAGTCACTTGCACGCGGGCTGGGTGTGCGGACATCCACAGAACCGACAAAACGGGTCACAAAACCCGACTTTTGGGACAGGGCCATAGAGAAGACAGGCAATATCATGACTCTTTTTTTCCCCAATTGAGATTTTTTATGGTTCAGTATTGTGGCCTAGCCATGGTCCCTTTTTTCCCTTTTTCAAAAAACAGATAAACAAGAGTACTGAAATTGTGTGTGTCTGGTCAGGATGTACCGGCTGATGTTGATGAGAATGATGAGAAGTAAGTTCATTTAACATTCTAATAACCGCTGATTAAGCCGTGTAACTCGCGCCTGTGGACTAGAGTTTTATCCAGTCTCATCGCAGCTAGCGCGTCTCCATGGTTACACACCTGCCCCAATAGGAACCAGCGGATCAGGTGTGTAACCATGGAGACGCGCTCGCTGTGAGGAGGCTGGATCAGCAGCGCGCCGCTCGCTCGCTCGTCAGTTGCTCTGTCGCGCTCTTCTGTGGATGCAAGAACCGTCCAGACACTGGCACGCGAACATAAAACAAACTAAACAATGACATTATCTGCAACGACACGACAGAAACACACCATTATCTGACTGCCCGAAACGATCCCGTGCCTCTTTCTACTCGCTGTTTACCGGTAAGTGTTTGAATATATTCCCGCGAGCGCAGATGACATGATGCATCGAATTATTATTATTAGGGTAAAGCTGCATTGCAAAGGCAACTGCATCATTGGCAGCTATATGCACACATCGTTAATGTTTTGTTTGAATATATTGCAAACTGAATTTGAGAACCAGATATGTTCTGTGCATTGCATGAATATTGCAAAACCTCTTTTGCTGCATTTATTTTCACTCCAGCCTCTATAGGTCTATTATTTATATTATGTCTTTGCTGCATGCCTTTTTTATTTTTAGTTAGGCTTTTATTAAGCACATATATTTTTAGATTTAAGTTTTATGAGAGGTTATGCGTGTGTTTGCCTCCACTGTATACTTTATAAAAATAGGCTACTTTATAGAAGAAACATTGCATGCTACCTTCGAAATATATCAGTCAAAATGGTGCATTAAAAACCTTGCACAAACCTTTTATTCATCATTCAGCCAGTAATATATATATATTTTAAAAGACATTATTTAATAAAAAGACAATTCAATGTTTATATAGATGTTTACAGGTGACTGAATCCTTGAGAGTTTTACATGGAGGTGCTGGAATTGTGGCATGCTCTAAATAAATATTTACTACCCTGAATCAGTACAAATAGCACCTTCCTTTTATGAAAGATCAACTCAATTCCAGCACTGACATTTAACAACAGGAATCTGTTCCTTAGTGGTTGATCATTCACAGCTAATAGCCTAACTGATGAATGGGATTGATTTACGCTGGATCGGTTGATTGTTCAGATCGTAAAGCTCAATAGACAGCGAATCAGTTTAAGTTGCTGTCTGTATCTATATCACGGGAGCAGTGATCCCTGTGAGATATGTTTAAGTCGATACTGATAAATCTATAAAGTGTCTGAAGGGCCGTAAGGACAGGAAAATAGTCAATTACAGCTTTCACTGATTTCAGTACATCATCCATTTGAGAGAGCTGCGGGAGGGCAGTAAAAGCATCCGATTAATAGGTTTGTTCACAGCTGTCAGACTATTTGGTGCCTACATGCTGATTTTAGGTCAAAGGCGATGTTGAGTTTAATCGGATGGCCGTATCAAGAAATGCGAACGAATTCACTCGTGCTATTCAAATTCACTGGTAAAGGTATACTGTAGAAAAACAATGTTGCTATCTTAAATTAGTACAATCAGTCATTCCAACTTAAATTGCATTGAAGTGATTTAAACATGTTGTGAATCTTGTATAACTTATAAAAACGTCTTGAGTTAAAGCAATGTAAACATGTTGTTATTATTGATCATGTGCATTTTTGCAGTGTATAAACAGGAGGGTGAAGAATTTATGAATTTATGAATTTAAGAGTCAGAGATGTTGGTTTTTGTAATTCTAATCCATATTTTACAGTAGAGCACATGTTTTGTTTGTTTTGTTATGGGCAGGAGATGAAAATAACTCAAATAAATAATGCATCATGTACAACAGCTAGCTAAAAGCATTCAGTGTTGAAGGAACCCATGGCCTTTTCTGAACCTATAAGATGAAATAGTGTGAAAACTAAACCATTATTTTTCGTCCAGTGCTCCTGGGCCCAGATTTTGTGCTTCTTATACCAGGTTATACTTATTTGTGCGCCGGGACTGGAAAAGCGGGCTCCTGATGGCAGTAAATCTGTGATTTATAGTTTTTGTTGAGCTTGGTTCAAGCTGATTAGATTCTTCTGGTATTTTTTGAGGTTGTAAGTAATGGCTGTGGCGTTTAGTAACCATCCTGTTAAGTGTCTTTCTGTTCTTGTCAATGAGCCGTGATGTTCAAATTCTGCTCTCTCAGCGAGTGCACTTGTCCATGTTTGGCAAACGCTTTTGAGACATTTAGTGTGTTGTTCTTGTGACCAATGCATCTATAGTTTGGACATAGACAATTAGTTACTTAGAGTCTAGTTATAGAAGAATTGAATAGAGTGTATAATTGCAATACATCTTTTATAAATGACACACTATTAAATGTAAAGGTTCACTAATGGCATTGATGGTTCAATGAAGGAACTGTTAACATCAATGGAAGTACCTTTTCATTCCGCAATTGCAAAAAGTTTCTTGATTATTAAAATGTTCTTCACATTAATAAAAAGAGTGGTTAGTTTTAGAGGTTAAGACCTGGAAGATTATTTGCGAACTAAAAATGGTTTTCACAGCTGTGCTGCCTGAACCATTTTGTGTTCGAAAAATAACCTTTCAGTGAACAGTTCTTAAAAGAACAATATTTTTTCTTAGTGTGTGAAGAACAGTTTTTCCACTATAAAGAACTCTTCATAGAACCAATGATGATAATAAACAATCTTAACTTAACTTAAGGTGCACAATGAATACAAATCATGTCTTTGTTTCCTTACTGTAAAAGGTAAACATGCCCCTATCTTTCTCTAATAATTGCAGAATCAGTTGCTAGGATTAAACTCACAACCAAAGGGCACATTAAATATGCAGCTACTCTGCGGTCGACTGCAACCCTTATGCTGAGAGCTGCCACACTTATTTTTTGTCTGCATCCCTCTCTAACCCGCTATCATTTCCTTACTCATGCATTTTCAGGGTGAATTTAGATTGACTTAATAAGCAGTGACGTACAAGTCTTATATAAAAGATGGAGAGCAAGTAGAGAGTGTGAAAGTGAGAATGTGAGAGATAGACAAGTGTAAATCAGAGTAAATCTGCTGTGCAAGAACATTCCCCACCATCAGCCAAAAGAAGAGTTCATACTCACCTAGAGAAAAAACGGTAAACTACTGGCAGCTGTGGTTGCCAGCATCATACCGTAAATACGGTGTGTAACTGTTTCTGAAATTAACAGGTAATACAGTTTTGTCAGCTACAGCTATATGCTGTTATCTACTGTTTATACTGTAATTTAACAGCAGCTGTAGCTGACAAAACGGTATTTAGCTGTAACGGCAACTGGACCATATTTTCACGGTATTATGCTGGTAAACCACAGCTGCCAGTAGTTTACCATTTTTTTACAGGATTACTGTAAAAAATAATCCTGTAAAAAAAACGGTAAACTACTGGCAGCTGTAGTTGCTAGCATCATACCGTAAAATACGGTGTGTAACTGTTTTTGAAATTAACAGGTAAATACAGTTTTGTCAGCTACAGCTATATGCTGTTAATTTACTTTTATATACTGTAATTTAACAGCAGCTGTAGCTGACAAAACGGCATTTAGCTGTAACGGTAACGCACCATATTTTCACGGTATGATGCTGGTAACCACAGCTGCCAGTAGTTTACCATTTTTTTACAGGATTACTGTAAAAAATAATCCTGTAAAAAAAAACAGTAAACTACTGGCAGCTGTGGTTGCCAGCATCATACTCGTAACTATACAGTGTGTTACCATTTTTGAAATAATCAGCTTAATACTGTATTGTCAGCTACAGTATAAAACTTTAATTTAACAGCTATATGCTCTAACACAAAAACAGTAACACACCGTATAGTTATCGGTATGATGCTGGCAACCACAGCTGCCAGTAGTTTACCATTTTTTACAGGATTACTGTAAAAAATAATCCTGTAAAAATGGTAAACTACTGGCAGCTGTGGTTGCCAGCATCATACCGTAAAATACGGTGTGTAACTGTTTTTGAAATTAACAGGTAAATACAGCTTTGTCAGCTACAGCTATATGCTGTTTATTTACTGTTATATACTGTAATTTAACAGCAGCTGTAGCTGACAAAACGGTATTTAGCTGTAACGGTAACGCCTATATTTTCAAGGTATGATGCTGGTAACCACAGCTGCCAGTAGTTTACCATTTTTTTACAGGATTACTGTAAAAAATAATCCTGTAAAAAAACGGTAAACTACTGGCAGCTGTGGTTGCCAGCATCATACTGTAAAAATACGGTGTGTTACTGTTTTTGAAATTATCAGCTTAATACTGTATTGTCAGCTACAGTATAAAACTTTCATTTAACAGCTATATGCTCTAACACAAAAACAGTAACACACCGTATAGTTACGGTATGATGCTGGCAACCACAGCTGCCAGTAGTTACCGATTTTTTACAGGATTATTTTTTACAGTGATGAAGAAGAAGATGAGGAAGGAAAGTGAATAAATTATTATGGTTTTCATTTACCATTATTAAAGTGGCTATATGTAAGATTATTCATGTATTAATCGTTTTAATGTGTTGTCTATGAAAGCCTGTTGACTGACTTTTATGTGAAGGAAGTTTTTGCCAGGAAAATCAAAAGGATGTTGGTGAGGTTTATGAGCACTCCCGAGAGTCTTTCTTCCGTTCAGTGATGCATGAAATAATTATACAATATTCAGCATAATGCCCAAAGAGCCACTCTGTACTGTAATGTCAATGTGTCAGGCAAAGAAAAGGGTTTAATTCAAAGTAGTCTCACAAAGCCAGATCTAATAGCCTATACTGTAGTTCCATATATAATTTACAATCAAAATCAAATGTAATTGTCACACCCTGACTTAATGTGATAATCCAAACAGAGAGGCTTGACATAGAAGAGCAATGAACTCACATTTAAAGCTACACTGTGATTTTTACCTTTAAAGATATATGCAACAGCGCCGGGATCCGCCCACAAAGTTACTTGTGCTTTGCGCTTTGACACTTGCATTTCAGATCGTTAAAATAGGGCCCTTTTTGTTCTTTGTGACACTGACAGAAATTACTTCACCACACCTTGATTGGGTTTGGAATGACCTGTCATGGTTTTAACATGAACATAACCAGCGTGCATAATGTGTGTGGTCAAGGCTGAAGCACCATGGGACAAGCTTTGTCATGCTGTCGATATAGAAACTGAAGATGCAGGGATCATAATAGACAGCTCTGGCCCTATGAGTGAATGTAAATTAATAGTACATAAAATATGCTTGACATTTCATTCTGCATCTTCTCAAAGACTGCGACCATAGAATGAAATTTAACATTGGAACTTTTCAACTGGAAAATAGAACACAGAATAAGAGGAATTGAACTATTCACTCTGTCATATTTCATTTATTCTGAAAAGGTGTCCAAGCAGTGGTTAGAGAGATGCCCAAATAAAGCAAGTAATATTTGGCTAGTCAAGTGATTTCTATATATCGCCCCTACCATTTAAAATGAATATATTAATTTCTTTAATTTTTCAACTTTACAGTAAGGGAAAAATTACTAAGTACTCCGTTAAAGCCTTTTTTACGTGTGTGTGATTTTTCATGTGACTATATTTAAAATGTTTAAATGTTGGTAGAGAATTAGCAAGCATCCAGTATCATCTAGATTTGTAGTTATAACTCTTTTTTTATTCTCTCACACAGAATTAATGGTCTTTTAATGGAGATTGTTGAGGGTTGCTTTGTCAGACTCCAGTGTGTGTGTATCTGTGTGTGTGTGTGTGTGTGTGTGTGTGTGTGTGTGTGTGTGTGTGTGTATGTGTAGTCATAGCATGACTGTTGCATTACTCTTGCCGTGACACAGCAGTGCAATGATAGAAACCCTTGAATTTGGTGTTCACACATCCTCTGCCTCTCTCCTTCTCATTAGTGATGGATTCAAACAAAATCAAAGCATGATTTTGGTGACAATTTATTTTGATGGTCCCCTTTTGACATTCTATTGACTATAAGTAATGTTGCAACTACATGTCAACTAACTCTCATTAGAGTATTAGTAGAATTAGTAGTGCTGTCAAAACCTTAAAACTTATCCCGTTTTCAATAAAATAAGTGAAATTTTCCTTCATCCAGTGGACTGGTTAATAACAGTAATTACATGTGTTTATTGCCCAGAAATTGACAAGGCCAAAAGCAATTATGATTTCAACTGTAATTTGATTAATTATGAATGTGTTCACGGCTTAGCCTGGGCGGCTCAGTGAAATGCAGTTGGTAAGGACTTAAAGGAGTGGTTTACTGCTTTTTGTCTTTGCATGCTTGTGTTTATAGGGTGCAATATAACATGTATTTGAGGTTTTTCTTTTTTTTAAGTCTTATTTTTCATAAATTTCACTTTTATTGTAAGCCGCTTTCTCCTCTGTCATTTGAACGACCGATTGACTTCCTGAGTCAATGAAACCACACCCCCAGAAACAGGCAGTGGGTCCAAAATGTTTGTACGCGTTTGTCGTAGACACAAAATAGCATAACTAAGTGGCTCTATAGCCAGCGCTGGCATTTGATAAAACTAAATCGTCTGAAATTATACATGCAAATACATTTAAAATGATTAAGTCTTAGCCTACTTACAGGTTGTGGCCCAACAACTGCTGCCTCTGGTTTTAAAGTTGGAACTGCTTCATGTTTTAGCTTCTTGTTGAATCCGCCATTGAATTCGTGGAGATTCTGGAAGAAAAATGTAAAATTGCTAAATTACGATTAAATTACGATTGTAATTTTCAGGAACATAATCAAATTTTTATATCCATTGTTGACGAACTACAGTGTCCTTGGTAAGACTCAAACACAGAAGACCTGACAGCTGGATGAACATAACACATTCGACGAGCTGCAGAAATATGCGCATGCCCTTTTTTGCATATTCCGGAGTGAGGGTTGATGCAAATGGGTTAGTGACGTCTAAACCTGTTGTAGTCCCAATCGAGTCGTTTTGTAGGCATTAAACTTCCTGATTTTTAAAAGACGATATCTCTGCTTACACTGAACTTTCAGCGCTGGCAACTTTGCAGATACTGTTCATGCACCAACAGCAACATTACACACTATTTAAAATGAAAAAGTGAAATCACAATGACCAAACAACGCTTTAGTTAAAACATCTCAAGAAATCATGATCTTTGCTTCTTCAGTGAAGACAGAAGTGTCTTGGTTTTAAGTTAGAGATGCCCAGATGGCTGAGATTTTTGTCAATGTCACCCCATATAATTCATCTTATCTATCCAACCAACCCATAAAAAGAGCAGTAAGGATATAATGTGTTGAGCACAGGTCCAAATTAAGAAATTCCTGGATCGAGAAGTGGGTTAATGGGCCAGTGATGGATGGGCCGGCCGCTTTCTCCGGTGACTAATGATGACCTCTTCACTTTTCTGAGATTTGGGTTCCTCTGCTGTGTTGAGAATGATTGAGCTTGCCTGGAGAGGGTCATCTTTGTAAATCAGCTTCACCTTTGAACTACTTCTAAATTTTCTAAAGGACTGCATCCAAAATTGTTTAAACACTCTTTTAAAAAATACTATCCTGATATTGGCATAGATTTCCATGTTGGTTTATGTCAGATTAGTCTAGGTATATGCTTCACAATTAGCCAAAAAATCACTTAGCGGTTGGTCACATTTATAATATGTTGGAAGTCAACGAATGGTTCGCGAGTTTCGCCGTTACCAGCACAATTTAACAGAACGAACGGCTATAGTTAAAAACTATGCTTTTAATTATGCTAATATGCAACAGTTGGCTGCTGTCTCTCCTTTTGTTTTGTTGTTTATGTCTATTACGATTAAAGTTACATTTAACATTTGCCGGTTCTTGCCTCTTCCTGCCGAAACTTAAACTCTTTTATAGTTAAATTATGAATTTTCTTCTAAACATTGTTGGAAACATTTGGTATAATGGAATTATACACTTCAACAAAATGTATAAAACTGTGCCAGTGGTTTTTGTAAATTTTAAAGCTACACTGTGTGATTTTCACCCCCATCTAGTGGTGAAAAGTTATATGACCATCCAGTGAATATTAGTTTCTGTTCCTCTCAATTCCGATTTCGTTTTAACTCCTACGGTGGCCAATGTAGTCCAAGATTAACATGGCTTCCAGTTCTACCTCGTCCATGAGTGTTAACTCAAACGTAAACGCGAAAGCCAAAGCTTGAATTAACGGGTATGTCCTCTTTGGCTAATGTACTTTCAGAGATGGCGACACGAACATTAGAACCCCTTACCCGTATGTATTTTCAATGGCATATTATACACTCACGAGAATACTTTATTACTTGAACGAAGTAAATATACATTAATGAGCACATATATTTTTGAAAGAACTAAGTGTTTTTAGCTAAGAATAAACTAAAAGAGTTACACAGTGAAGCTTTAATGTAAAATTCCTACATATCGTGCCTTTAAAAGAAGTTAAACTTTTAAAAGTGCATCATGAGATCTGTGTTGTTTTAGAGAAACAGGGTTAAAGAATGCCCCAGTTTTACATTCAGGTGTTTAAACACAAGTTTGAGAGCCATATACACTGACACTGATTCATTAGGCTGCTACCAAACATATACACACATGGTGCATCATGGTCTGTGTTTACAAGTTCTACTTACTAGTTTTGACAACCTGTTTTAAAGTCTTAATTCAGCAACTTTATGGCTGTTAAATAAACTATGTAACAACTAAAATTCCTGACCATTAATAACTTATTATTACTAATACACTGAAAGCGCAACAAAAATTAAAACTTGTGAAAAAAGCTTGTTGATAATCTAGTTTTGCTTTTGTGACCTTGTCCTGGTTTTGTTTGAAAACCACCAAGTTTAAGGGATTGAAGGGCTGTCTTCTGCCTTTTCCATGGAACTAGGCCAAATATCAGCCATTGGGTCTGGCACCAGCATTGGCAGTGTGTCTATGAAAAAAGAAGTGACTGAGAGAGAACAGTGACCACAAGTTCCTGCTCTATTAAGCCTCTCAGGACACTGTAAATAAATGGGAACTACTTCAATCACCTCTGAGTTGACCCCAATAGAGTTGCACATTGTCTGAAAGGCGCAGGTTGGCATGGGCGATGTCTTGCTACTGTGTCTGTGCAGTAAGACGTTTGATAAAGGTGCCCTCTGAATCGCCTGTACCTATCAGCGCCCACCGTTTAGAGCTCAGGTCACGATGATGGGACAAAGCAGCTAAAGGGCCACGGGTCTCTTATATCGTGCTGTGCCGCCACATTTCAGACCATTGTTCTTCGCTCATCTCTCCCAGTAGCCAGTCAAATCCCATGTACACACACCTAAATCAATTGTGATTACTATGATAGAGACTTAGCCTGCTTCTTTTCATTTCATTTTCATTTCAGAAGTGTTAGTCCTGATGCCAGCTCTAAATTATGATTATTCTCACTCAGGGAGGCAGGCTGATTCATTTCCAAGAGGGACGACTGCCACAGACCCAGAAACACTTCAGCTGATGTGAGGAAGCACAGATCAAAAGCAACGAGTGGAGAACAGGGGAAAGGGAGAGAGAAGAGAATGGGAGAAAGCAGAACACGCAGGCTGTTCACAGAGAAGATTGCACATAAATTAGCCTGCACTTTTCTTCTTTTCAGTCACAGCTCTAATTCGCAACTTAAGCTAAAATGTGTCGTTCTGCATTGTGGGAATGGCCTTTTCTCTTAGAGTAGACTGATTTTATTTGTCAGCTCACTCATTCTTTAGACGTCATCCCAGGCCGTGTTAAATCATTTATCAGGTCAGCATCATTCAGCACACGTGCTTAAAGCATTCATGCCTATATGACAGAGCCAAGCCAAATGAGAAAAATATGTGCCAATTTTTAATTCACTTTCTCTTGTTGTAAAATGCAGAACTTAGTGTTGATATAAACACATTATAAATATGTCAAGTTACTCACTTTAAATGATGTAGTTCAGAACACACTGTATATTTTGGTAACACTTTTACAAGAAGGTTTAGTTTAAGTCCTGTAAAAGGCAAATACTTACAAAATAAATTCTAAACACATCATCAAATGATCACACAATGTACTTATGATTACAAAGACTGTGAATTGTGAAGTACTGAAATGTGAGTTGGACCATTAAACAGTTTTCATCATTTGCTATTTTTTATGGTTCTTCAAGATTTTGATGGCTTATTTTATGTAATTGCCAGCTTTTTTATCATTCAAATTTGGCTAATAACATGAACTAAGAATGAACAAAATGTCTAATGCATTTTAATGTGTAACTCAGTATTTAAAAACAATAATTGAATTTGTTAACATTTAGTTAATGAACTGGAACTCACATGAACAAAGAAATTAACTCCTGGATTTGTATGAACTATTGTTATCAAAGATCTTATAAATGCTTTAACAAATATAGGCTATTGCTCATTGTTAGTTCATGTTAATTAATACATTAATTAATTGTAATAAATGAGAATATTATTGTGAAATTTGTACCAGTATTTTTTTATTTTAGATTACATGTTTAAGCAAAAAACAATACCTATTGGGGAAATAGGGAACAATGTATTCTGCTTTTCAGTTGAAAAGAAGTGATTCACAACTCACAAAAATAATATAATTTTTGTTGTAGTGGCACTGGAAAATTCTACTGAAAATAATTAGGCAAAGGATGCATTAAAGTGACCTACAGTAAAAGAAACAAAAGAAGCCTGTAAAAAAGATGTTTTCCAATGTTTTCATCATTAATAATAATAATAATTGTTTTTTTTGTTCAGTAGCAAATATTATAGCATATTTTTAATTTCTAAAAAGGATCATATGTGACACTCAGACTGGAGTAATGACTGCTGAAAAATCAGTTTGGCCATCACAGACCAAATCAATTTTAAAATATATCAAATTGTAATAATATTTTACAACTTAACTGTTTTTACTATATTTTTATATCAAATAGAGCAGCCTTGGTGAGCATAAGTCTTAACAACCTTAAAGTTTTCGAGCGGTACACAGCCACAGGAAATAGGCAGAGTTTGATATTAAGATTGATTTTTTAAGTTTGATATTAAGTTAGATATTTTTTATGTCACTGATTTTAAACACAACACAATGTTTATTGCATGAATGTTGTGTAGTAGACTTTTCTGCCTATGTGTTCCTCCCAGATCTTCAGATCCAGCCCTGTGCCCAGAGGCTTGTGTGGGATCATGATGCTCAGCAGCTCAGGTAGATGTACCCAGTCCAGGAGGATGGCAGCGATGGCGGCCCGGAATGGTGATCCGCAGTTCCCAGCATGAGTGGGGCCATGTACAATGTGGAGAAGAGCCCCAGCAGCACGGGGCCCAATGCCACAGGCCTGGTCTGAAGACAAGAAGCGTCGTCCAGCCTGGGAGCCAAGATGGTGGCTATTGATGGGTCTGTCACAGTGGAGCAAGAGCACGCTGCAGCTCAACCAGCAAGGTGGGCGGCTTTGAATACTCCAACTTCCCTGCGGTTCTCTGTCAGATGGTATGCTTGTGGTTTCCTTTGCTTCTGTTTGCTCTCAGTGTCACAGCCTGAGCAGTTTAATGGTACTTATTTATCATTCCTGCATAGAGTTTAGTTTAGTTTCTCACCTCCTTCACCTTTTTATCTTCACCTCCACTCAACTTTCTTATCTTCATTCCAAGTTGCACAAGGTTACACAGTCCTGCTATGCAAAGCAGAATTACTGGCCATAAACTTTAGATTTTTTGACTTGAGGACTTTTAATAATAACATATATTAGAGAGATTAGATTCATCGACTCATATACAACAATAGGCCTACTTGATTTTGCATTGAATGCAATAGAGTCGGCACACAACTGTATTAATTCATTTTTACTTTATTCAAAAGTAATGTTTAAACCATACAAAAAAATAAAAAGAATGTATACTTAACATATTTACTTCCTATTATTTCAGGAAGATATTACATTATCTAAATAATAAACATGTCAAAGTGACTGAACACCACAACAAGCTTCTAAATGCACAAATGGTTAAAACTTATTGGTGTAAGCTGCTATTTTGCAGTGTTATGCTGAGCAAAAAATAACTTTGGTCTTCTTTCATACTATTTTTATGTTTTAACAAATTTACACTTTTAGGCAGTGTGTATATAGTGTGTTTGTGTATTTTTAAAAAGTAAGGAAAAAAAGTTCAATAGCAACTTTGGGTCATATTCTCAATGATTAGTCACTTTCCTCCTGAAGGGCCCATTTTCTTTCATACTCTTCTTTCATAACAGTGTCTTTGGTCCTCAATTATATCTTTTGTGCACATCTCTTCCTATTTTTTTCTTCTCAGCTCTTTTCTCATGTTCTGGTCACCATGAGCTTCTCATGTGCTGGATCAAACTGTTCTTGGCAACTTGTCTCTTTTTGTATCTCTGTGGGATTCTTCTTTCTGTTGTTTTATGAATGGTGCAAGATGTCATGTTGGTCACCAGGTTTGCTTTCTGCCACATTGTGTGTGTTTCAAATGACTTGTTAAACACAGTGCTACTCTTATGCCCATTGTCATTAACAACATTAGTATAGTGAAGCTTCGTTGTGTTCCTCAGTGATTTTATTTTACTATAGAATGATACTTGGAAAAAGTTTCCAGATCAATATACTGTATTTAGACAAGTAATTGAATATAGAGACTTAGGGTTGGACTCTTTTAAAAAAAACTTTTTGCTGATAATTTACTTACTCCCGTGTCATCCAAGATGTCCACAATCTTTCTTTCTTCAGTTGAAAAGAAATTAAGGTTTTTAATGAAAACATTACAGGATTTTTCTCTATATAATGGACTTCAGTGGACCCCAACCATTTCAAGGTCCAAATGAGAGTTTCAGTGCAGCTTCAAAGGGCTTTAAACAATTTCAGACGATGAATAAGGGTCTTATCTAGCGAAATGATGAGTCATTTCAAAAATAAATAAAAAAGTTTAAGTTTTATAAGCACAAATGCAATTTAGAGACTAGGAGCCTCCCCTCGGACGGCAGCCAAATGCGCATTAAACTTTACTCCCTTTAATTGTATGTAAGATTGAACCTGTGAAATGTGCTGTTGATCCTTACATGCTGGGCATTGCGCATTCTAGTTTTTGTAATCACAGAGATTTTGTACTCTTTCAGAAGAGGCAGAATAGCATGAATGGATTACCAAAATATATTCTGTCAATGGCAAGGAAGCGTTGTGTAATGAAGAATTACGTCAATGGCTCAGGACGGAGTTAAAGTCGGCATTAAACGGAAGTTGTGATAGTCTTTTCTTCTGTATTGTGATGTATATCCAAGTGAAACAGCTTCTGAAATTAGGAAAATGTAGTGGTGGGATTTGATTTTGTCTTTCGGAATTGACTGGATGAAACAAAAAGTTTGGTGTTGCTAAATTTATGGATGCAGATCTGAATGCCAGTTTGAAGTAAGTGTTCCTCATTAAAGCTCAGAGTTGAAGCTGCTTCATCAAGCCCCTCTCCAGTGGACAGCAAGCCAAATAAGTTTAACCTAATATCTTAAAGATTTTATGGGCAAACGAACTTATTAAAATAAAAATAATAATGTGCAAGGATAAATCATCTATAATAAAAATCACTGCAACATTCTGTAAAAAAAGAAAGAAAAAATATTTGTCCATTTTGATTTAATGTCGACTTTATAGCTTCTCTTTCTTATTTATTTAATTGAATTGCATTCGCATCAAGCCTGGGTTTTATTTCAATTAATGGTGCAACCCTACTAGAAACACACTTGTAACCATGCAGAATACACAAGTGCATATATATGCTATTCCAGAACACTGATGCCCCATTCTCATTTTTATCAGGAAGTAAATGAATTTAGTCATCAATTCACTTCATCTGGCCTTTGTGCCTATATTACAGCTACATGTTCAGTTCAGCAAAGCATGTGGAGATCATACCCTGCTCTTAGTCGAGCACTGAACAGGCTGACCTTCCCATCACCCTGTATGACTCACAGATGAGATGACTGATGTGTGGCTGAGTAATACAGCATAACCTTGGCTTCTCCCAGGAATAAACCTGCAGCTCAATTCTGTTTTGTTTTTAGAAAAAGATTGAGTCAGAGCTGTGGATTTTACCAGCCTAGATTAGAATCTGAGGTTGTTTCTGTTGTCCGCAGCCCACTGCTCTTTCGTTCTTTTTATACCCTCTTATTTTTCCTCTCCTCCGGTGTAATTGTACCCTGTGGGGTAATTACAGACTCTCTGCTCAGGAGGAATTGTCATGTAACTCTTTCTCTCTCTATAAGGGTCAACACCAGCCCAAGTGTTTTAACACAGTCCAACAAGCGATAGCTGCAGTGTGGCCATGTTAGTGGTCTTGGCAAACAAAGAAGAACCTGTCAGATAAATCAAACTGCCAGTTTGTAAGACTCTTGTAATGAGCACATGGTGCTAAATACATTTTGTTTTTTTGCTATATTGGCCATCTCTTGCAGGGTTCAGAAAAAAATATGCTTATAAGAACTGGGTCATTTCAGTTTATGAGTGTAAGTTTGAATTGAACTGGCCATGAACCACAGGATATTGAAAGGGAATTTATATTGGAATGACGACACAGTCCCACAAGGGAGGAATTTCATTAAAGATAATGATCTGAATTGGAATCGGGACGAACTTTTCGTTTTTCCAGAATAATTCAAAAGTTAAAATTTCGATTCCTAGTTTCGAATATTCACAGTCCGCAGACCAAAGAAGAAACCGCATGTACAACACCAACGAAGAAGCGTCTACCGGAAGTGTTGGCATAACAGCGCAGAGTCGAACATGAGTAGCTTGCGTCGACGGTCCAAAGTGTGGCTTCACTTTTCTAAAAAATAACGAAATCTCTGCAAAATGCAAAATTTGTGACAAAAGGAGTATTTGTGACAGAAGGAGTATTTCCTTCAAAAAGACCGTTGGTTAGCTAAACTTTTTTGACCCTGCCTCTTAAAAGAATCAGAATCGAGAATCGTTCAGGAACTGGAATCGAAACAAGAGAATCGGAATCAGAATCGTTCAAATTAAACGATACCCAACCCTAGGAGGGGGGTGGGGAGTTTGTGCGTATTATATGCCAAAAATTGCGTATCACGGGAAAGCGCGTATCATATACACGCAAAAATTGTTTTTGGCGTATAAATGCCACGAGAAATGACATTCGTGCGTGCTAGATACGAACTTTCATGAGATCGGGCTCTTTATTCATACTTAGGGAGCGTTTTCAAACGAAGCAGTGTGAGTTCCCTCGAAAGGGAACTACAATAACCTGAATAAACAGATAAAGTACGTGACCTTTAGAAATGTAGGGAAAATGTAGGTGTTCTTACTGAAGTTCATTAAATTTCAATAATTAAATTGGGAAAGAAAAACTGTTCAATTGCATTCATTTAAATGTTTGGAAAAGGAAAAACTCTTTGTCTTTCCAAAACCTAACACCGTGTCCTAACTACATGTGACGCGATAAAATTCCAGCGACAGCAAGTGTGTCTGTCCACACTATACGCGACGCAACTGTGAGACGCCACACGTCAATCAAAAATCAGCCATTTCAGAACAGTGTGTGGGCGAAATCTCTCAGTGAAAGCGCACTGCTGGCCCGCACTTCGCATTGGAAATAGGGAAGGACATAATCAAATCAAGAAATAACATTATTAAAAATCAAAACATTAACAAAATATGCTCATTGACTAATTTATGAAGTACAGTTGTATATTTGCATAAAATTCATTTTGAACGCTACTGTATATTATATACTTTCAAAATCTGAGGTAAATTATCCATTATCGCTTGTGGCACAGTGACCTATTTTTAACTAAAAATAAATAGTGTAATTTCTTCATTCTGTCTCCGCGACGTCGCAGAAATGGGAACCGTTTCTAAATTAGAAACTTTGCGTGTTGCGTACACGTCATGGTTAGGACAAAAAACTCTGATTAACATGGAAAATATACCTTTTGTTGCGGCGTCGCGTGTAGTTAGGACACGGTGTAATGACTTTCTTTCTTCTGTGGAAAATAAAGAATATATTATGAGATATCTCTTTGGATTTTTGCCCACTAGTCAATGGCGATCAACATTCTTCAAAATATCTTATTCTGTGGTCTGCAGAAGAAAAGAGAAGTCAGGAATATTTGTAATGACATGAGGGTGAGTAAATGATGATATTTTGTAGTGAACTGTTCCTGTCACTGGACAGTTGCTAAGATAGGGTTGTACGGAAAAGCTTTTAAGGTGGGGCTTTAGCAAAGAGTCATTTTTCATTCTTAGTAGCTTATGTTGGTAGGTAAGTTGTGCTTATAAAGGATGACCTTTTCAGCGTGCTGTCTTCTCCCAGCAGGGCTGATGAGTCTCAAGGGCTTGTAGTGTTGAAGGTTTGGCTCCAGGGTTCACCTGTCTGGGGCATCAGGGCCAGCACCTCAGCACCTGTCTGCCTTTATCCTGGATAGCACCTTTACTTTGCTCTGTCACATTTCCACTTCCACCCACCATAGATTCCAGTCAAGCAATTTAATGTGATACTGAGGTGTAGGTCTTATTCAGCTCTGAGTCAGTGATGCAATAAATGTGAGTTCACAAGGAGAAGTTTTGTGATAAAGGAATTCAAATGGGTGATTGCCTGAAACAGAAGACAATAAGATAATATTCCCACTGTGTAAGTGCTTATTTTTTTCATTTATACTCGAGTACAGGCCAGGGTCCTGATCTGCAGATGTGGTTACCCTTGTGATATAAAAAGAGTGCATTTAATTATATTGAATGTGAGAGATGTAGTGTATGTCAAATCTTAAAAGTACATTTTAAAAAATGTTACATGAAGATAATTGATATTAATGTAATTAAAAACCACTTAAGTACACTTTAATGGCAGGTTTCTTAATGCACTTTTAATAATGTCAATTTTAAAGGTTTATTTTAAAGTACATATTAATGAGCTTTATATTAATCCTCGGCATAGGCGAGTTGATTTGAAATGAAAGCAAGCAGCTGGCGTCATTTCTGACATGTATTTGCAAACGGTTCATTTAAGACCATATGGGTGAGTTACTGCCATGGTACAACATGGCACCTTAGCTTTCCAGCAGTACTGAAAGGCTCTGGCAGGCAGGCATCACTGGCAGCCGTTCCATCTCTATGGAGACAGTGAGATGGCTTCACGCCCATCATCCAGCGCTCGGTTTTTATTAAAGCACATCTGACAACACTTGTTTCAAAATGAGCTGTCAATCTATGTGCTGTGGGGCCTTTGAACTGAGGGTCATGCTAATGAATAGAGTGGACCTATGTTCAGATATATCACTGAGAGAATAGAAATACACTTATCTCTGCCTTCAGAGTTCACTCTTGTCTTAGACCAGTTGAGGGATTTTGGTAACACTTTATTTCAGATAGTCCACTTTAGACATTCTACTAACTATAAGTAACTTTTCAACTACATGACAACTAACTGTCATTAGAGTACTTAGTCAGACTGTCAGCTTAATATACTGCTTACACTTTATTTTTTGGTCCCCAACAGACATTCAACTGACTATAAGTAACTTGGTGACTACAAGTAAACTTATTCTCCTAAGCCTAACACCTAACTATAACCTAACAGTCTTCTGACAGTCTACTGTAATTGCAGGTTGGGTATGATTTTAAATTTAACAATTCCGATTCCTTGTTTCGAATTACGGTATCTACGATTCTGGATTTCGAATTCTTTTAAGAGGCAGGGTCAAAAAAGTTTAGCTAACCAACGGTCTTTTTGAAGGAATACTCCTTCTGTCACAAATACTCCTTTTGTCACGAATTTTGCATTTTGCAGAGATTTCGTTATTTTTTGAAAAGTGAAGCCACACTTTGGACCGCCGACGTAAGCTACTCATGTTAGAACTGCAACGGTTATGCCAACACTTCCGGTAGACAGCTTCTTCGATTGGTGTTGTTCAGCGGTTTATTCTTCTGGTTATGCGAACTGTGAATATCGAAACTCAGAATCGAAATTTTAACTTTTGAACGATTCAGAAAGCGAAAAGTTAGTCCCAATTCCAATCGAATACTTGATTCTGAATACCCAACCCTAACTATAATACTAATACTCTAATGAGAGTTAGTTGACATGTAGTTGAAAAGTTACTTATAATTAGTAGAACGTCTGAAGTGACTCTCGAAATAAAGTGTAACGGAATTTTAAATACACGGTTTTCTCTGCCAATTACTAATTGGTACTCGATTCTCGATTACCCCAAAGTGTCATTTGAGTTTCCTTGAAAGGGAACGTCCTAGGTTACGACTGTAACCCTTGTTCCCTGAGAAGGCAACGAGACTGCGTCCCTTGGGCACGCCTTCCCTGCCTGGGAGCGCTTGCTTCATCACAGAAGCTGGCATCTTGTGTGTGTCGATGTCCTTATATAGTTTTTGCCTATGCGTCGTCACACATTACGTCATCACGTTGCTCCAATTGAAGATTTTCTTAGTTTCATTCATGTTTCAGAGGCGCTACTCTGAGGGCGTTCCCCCAAAGTGTCATTTAACGCAGTTCTCATTCCCTTCTCAGGGAACAAGGGTTACAGTCGTAACCCGAGAGAACGTTCCTAAGCAAAAAAATTAACAACATTGTGATAAATCAGTGCCGATTTTGTATTCCTATTTTGTCATCTAACAATCACTTTGAATAATTAATTAGACTGTTTAAACAGTTTAAAATCAATATAGTTTTTTCACACTGTAAAATATGATATTGTGACACCTTGCATTTAAAAATGTATTTTAGTTTTTATTGTTTAATTATTGTCATTGATTTAGTCAAATTAGTATCAAATTTGAATGTGGGTCATTTATTATTTAAATGATGATTATAAAACGGTTCAGTTCCAATCCTTGATTCTGATTGGTCAATAGCTTTATTCATGATAAAGCACAGCTATGACACTTCACCCAACGGTTCTATTAATCACTGCGCAACACTGCAGTTCCTACGTTGTTTATTTGAGCTTTCATGCATGTTACACATTGGAACGTTGTTGCTGTTCACATCTCAGGGATTATTTTTTATAGCGGAAGGAAGGCTTTTAGTGATTTTACTTCATAAAACTTGCACTAATAATTTTTTTTTTACTTTAATATTTGTATTGTGTGGTAACTGTTTTCTAAAAGCAATAAGGTACTCGAGGCAAGTGTATTGTGAATGAGTAACGGCTGAAGGGTTGCAGGCACGAGCCTCTCATACCTTATTGATTACGTATTTGTCAGAATTAAATAATCTCAGTCCATCCTACCCTAAGTATTACATTTGGTCCTGTAGTAATTTCCTAATTTTGAATTTCTGAATGTTGTAACATTCTGGGTTTCTTGTGATGCGTCATTTCTATCTCAGTCTTGTATTCATAATTGAAGTAATACATTGTGCTCCATGGTTCACTGCAGCAGCGGAAGAACAGAACAGCTCGTAGGTTTTTAAGTCAGTGGACATGTGTTTTTTTCTTGTTTTAATTATCAAGCTGAAATGAGCAAATAACACGTTTTGTTCCGTTTCTGTGGCTTAAGGTGTTTGTGCAATAAAACTCCCACTAGGCTATGCTTGGTTTCATGGCCTTCGGTCAAGATGTGTCATTAAAATCAATTTGGACTGCTGTTACATGCTCCAGATTACACGATATATTGATCAAGAGGGTGAAAGCAGGTGTTGATTTCCGTGTGGTGTCTTACATTTCTCTTCTGACAGACATCTCTTTCACAATGAGCCCAGCAGGACACAACTTCACGGGGGTGAACAGCCTCCAATCCCGCCATCAGGGTGACATTAAGAAAATGGCAATGACTTTCATTCATTGGATTTGTAATTGTGCTTGGCCTGCATCCATTAGGAGCATGCATTGAATGTTTAATGCTCTCATACTGTAGCTCCTTTCCTCCTTTTGAAAATGGCTGATCAAGAACATCAGATTAGCAAAAGTATGGGATGCATTACAATGACAGAATATCATGCAAGACAAAGAATAGTTTTTCCAAACCCATATGACTTGTTTGTGGAACACAAAACGGTGTCAGCAAGGGGTTGAGCAGAGATGGAAATAAACGAGCTGGATGTATTGACAAGCAGTTTTAATGAAAATAAAAACCATGCCAACTAATAAACTAAGACAAAGGAAACTGAACCGAAAACTGTGCAAATCAAACAAGAATAACTCAAACCCAGAACAGACGTGACAAACAGGCACAGTGGTTCATTTTTTTGGATTAACTATTAATTTCATGTGCACTTTGTTATTTCCACTTGAGGAACAAGTGCATTGGTGTTTGGGAACATTTCCTTTTTGAAGTTTGCCTTTATTCACTGCTATTCTTAGCAGGTATAAGATGGTGCAAGTGTGCACAGTGAGTTGGAAAGAGCGTCTCCAACCCTGTGAGCTCTTGAACTTTTTATCAGAATGGCAGCATGGCACATCTAGGATGTTAATATGTGTGTAAACAGCACTGTCAAATCCCTGGTTTATGCAGGTGCATGTGTGTTTTAGACAATTTTTTTTATGCCCATGGCTGCTACAGCAAGTAATCAGGAACTATTGTTCACACTTGCTGTCATGTACTTGTCTCTGTTTTTTATTTAACTTTACTTACTTTTTTTACATCTTTACATTGTCTTTGGTGTCGAATGCTGGACTTATCCAATCATTCTGCCTTCATAAACACTGCCCCTTTCTTACAATCAACTGCAAGCTCGGTATTTAGCTGACCAATTACCAGCACTTAATTTCTTTAGTCTCTTTAAAATGCATCTTTCTTTAGATAAATTGTACACTGTAAAAAAAATCCTGTAAAAAAACAGTAAACTACTGGCAGCTGTGGTTGCCAGCATCATATCGATTAATATACAGTATGTTACTGTTTTTGTATTAGAGCATATACTGTAGCTGTTAAATTGAAGTTGTATACTGTAGCTGATAATACGGTATTTAGCTGTTAATTTCAAAAACAGTATTGTACCGTATTTTTACAGTATGATGCTGGCAACCACAGCTGCCAGGATTTTACCGTTTTTTTACAGGATTATTTTTTACAGTTTTTTAGCCCAATTGTAAGTCTGTAGCAATGCGCATTAGTCATAACTCAATGTTGTCCTAAATAGGATAATTACATACATTGGTCAGTGTAATACAGTTTAAGCTCTGTAATAAAGCAATGTGTTAAACTGATTACACAATGCATCTGCAACTTTAAAAAGCATAACAAAATTATTTTTGCTGGGTTCAATCAACGCATCATTGCTTATGTTGTAGAGAGTCATTGCGTGTTGTTCCATATTTATTTGACACAGGGCTCAACACATTGTTAGAAGTGTTTGCAGTCTGAAGCGCAGAATAGATGTGTGTCATTCCCCTTTGAAAGTTGGTTAGCTTTCAGTGGCATATTTTTAGTTGTCATCATGATGAGTTGTCTCATTGTGAGCGCTGTTTTCACTGGCATCTCTTTCTGTCTACAGTCTCAGAATGCTGTGATTATCTTTAAAGCTGTTCTGGAGCAGTTATTCGTCTTCTCTCCATCCTCTTTTAGCTCTCCATCTTTTACTGTTCCCAATATATGTTGACACAAGAGTTGTCATTATGATGCATTTCCAGAAGTTGATACAAATGGAATTTCACATTTCTTGATACAAGCTTCAACACCACAGTGAAAACTCTGATGAACACACTTCTTTATTTAAAAGATGAACATGTTGAATTAGAACAATGTCATTTAGCCTTCAAGTATTTAGTGTGCAAGTGAAGTAGGACTGGGCAATGTTGCATTTTATTTACTTTTTACAAACTAATTATATATTTAAAGGTACAATATGCAAGATTGTTTCGCCACCAGGGGTCGCTAACCTCTTACAATAACAAAGGCGTATATTAATGACATATATTACATATTAAGCAGAATTATGGATCTTGTCGTCAAGCTGATGGATCTTTAATGGATGAGTGAATACATTGATGTTTTTAACATGACTGTAGTATGAAGCAGGGCGCGATTGCTAGATGTATACTCAGCGCCACACGCAACACGAGTCCGCGAATTTAAAGATGTTTGCGGATTCGTCATGTTTGAACAAAACCCTGCTAGGGACGCTCATGCTATTGAGCTCGCATAACGGCATAACCGACCCAATTGTCAACGCCTGTCGCAATGGTTACCATTGCAGTACGAGGTCAAACCTGGCGGAAACCGAGGGTAACGCGGAATGGCGTCATTGACTGGCGACTCCTCACCCCTGCTCACACGCCCCGTTTCCTTGGTTAAAAATTGCAATTTCTCACGATTTACAAATAGTTGGAAACATTTGGGATATTGTAAGTAATCAACTAAACAAAATATATAACATTGGCCTATTGGTTTTTGGATATTTTACCGCAAAAACCCTGCATATTGTACCTTTAAGGACTGAGTAACTTTAATTGACTACATATACTTAGGATCGGGGTTAGGATTAGGGTTTGGTTTAGGGTCAGTTGCATGTAATTATGCTAAATGTATTTATTACTATAATATCACAAGTATTACCACATTACAAGTGCACTAAGAAAGTGTTTTCTGGTAGCATTTTTAGTCAGTACACAGTGCTACCGATACTGTTGGAAGACTGATATTATAGACCTTTTTTTATTTTAATGTCGACTACTGAAGTACTGGCACTTTTGAAATCCCTAGATGATACATTTCTGAGTTACCGACACACTTAATATCTGTGTCCGGCTCTAGCTTTTTAATCTTCTCAAGGATGATGTGGACTTTAGTGATCTGTGCTCTTGCTTCCTGTCGCTGCCTCTTTCACTTCCTCTCTCA
The DNA here is from genome assembly GCA_030378365.1 of Hybognathus amarus. Lineage (NCBI taxonomy): Eukaryota > Metazoa > Chordata > Actinopteri > Cypriniformes > Leuciscidae > Hybognathus > Hybognathus amarus. Next base: position 276,257 of record JAQIUQ010000339.1, read on the forward strand.
TGTATCATTGATTTCTTTCTTTTTTATCCCTTTGCAGTGTACTCTGGCCCTCCTTTTCCCAAACCATAGATAGTTCTTCTTGTCCTTCATCTCCCTTCTGGCATTCTTTACACCTCTACTTTTTGTTTTGCCGCATCTATTCCTGGAAAGGCGTGTACCATGGGCAGCAAGGCCTTCAGTGAGTAGATAAGTGCATTTAAAGGTGTGATTCAAATTAATATTGACAAACAGTAAGAAGATTCATTGCACATTAATGCTGAACACACACATAAACACTTTGATATAAAGAAGCTTTTTGTTCACAAGCATACTGTAAAAGCTTCTGGAAAACACATTGATTATGTGAATACAACTCTACTGGGTGTTTCTTTGATGATATCAGTCAGGGACAGACTGGGACTAAAGAACGGCCCTGGACTTTGACTAGGCCCGGCCCAGCAGTAACTGCAGCGTAAACTCAACAATAACAACAATAACAGCCTGACATGAGTGTCACAGAGCTTTAATTGTGGCTCAAAACTATTCAAATTATAGCTAACAACATATTATACATATCTATTCCATGCTGTCTTAAAGCTACACTATGTGATTTTTACCCCATCTAATGGTGAAAAGGTATATGACCATCCAGTGAATATTAGTTTCTGTTCCTCTACAATTCCGAATTTTCGTTTTAACTTGCTACCGATGTGGCCAATGTCAGTCTAAGATTAACACGGCTTCCAGTTCAACCTCGTCCATGAGTGTTAACTCGAAAGTAAGCCGTGAAAGCCAGAAGCTTGAATTAACGGGATATGTCCCTCTTTGGCTAATGTACTTTCAAGATGGGTGACCAACATTAGAACCCCTTACCCGTATGTAGGGTTGGGGAATCGTTTGAAATTGAACGATTCTGATTCCAGATTTCGACTTCCTTGTTTAGATTTCGGTGCCTAACGATTCTCAATTCCGATTCTTTAAGAGGCAGGGTCAAAAAAGTTTAGCTAACCTTGCTAACCAACAAGTCTTTCTGAACGAAATACTCCTTTTGTCACAAATTTTGCATTTTGCCAAGATTTTCGTTATTTTTAGAAAAGTGAAGCCACACTTTGGACCGCCGATGTAGCTATTACTATGTTCAACTCGCAGGTTACTGCCAACACTTCAGGTCAGACAGCTTCTTCGATTGGTGTTGTTCAGCGTTTTTCTTCCGGTCAGCGCGACTTGAATATCAGAAACTAGCAATCGAAATTTTAACTTTTGAGCGATCTCCGGGAAAAAGCGAAAAGTTAGTCCCGGTTCCAATCGAATACTCGAATTCTCGATACCCAACCCTACCCGTATGTATTTTCAGTGGCATATTGTACACTCATCAAGAATACTTTATTCTTGAACGAAGTAAATATACATTAATGAGCACATTTATTTTTGAAAGAACTAAGTGTTTTAGCTAAAAATAAACTAAAAGAGTTACACAGTGTAGCTTTAAAATGATTTTTAAAAAATAGAAAACGTTGGCTGGTTGAGTCTGCTCTCTAACACAGTGGAGCAGAGATCTGGGAATCGACTCAAGAACAATTCCACAACCGTACACAAAAGCGCTTGCAGGTGCTAAATATAGCGACACAAGTGACAACGAGCAAGAGATCCGCCAAATAGGATGAATCACTGCAAACCAGCAGTCTGTCTGGCGGGCAGGAATGGCTCCATACGACTGTGATACACATTAGCAGATCTGCTTTTGACAACTGAGGGCGCTGACTAATATAACATGATAAGCATCATTTCTTTCTTTAATGATGAGAAATTGAAACTATGGCTGGAAAAAGTGCAATGCTAAGAGCCAATAAAAAAAATATTTAGAGGGTTGTATAAACCTTTTATTTTTTTAAATCTGATAAACGAGATACACCGAAACATTCCCAGCATGCCACCAGTGTTGCCTGTTGACTGTGTATATTTATTTGCTGTTCTTATTGGAATCCCAGTTTTCTATTTTTGTGACTCTCTTTGTGTTCAATAATAACAGCGCTTACCTGTTTTGCTCGGTCATCTCAGAGGTACAGCAGTGGTGCGTTTAACTGGACTGCCTGACCATATGTGAGGCAAGAGAGGACTCTAATGGGAGAAAATAACAGGCTTTTCAATCACATTATGCTGCTGTTGTGGCTAAACTACCCCTTTCCTTCACTTCAAGGGTGGTAGGAGGCGTGTAGAACACGGCAGGTGACGGTGTGAGTGTTACTCAATCATGTGAATGAATGGGTTCTTTTACTTTTCAAGTCACAGACAACATACACCAATTACTCTTCTCAACATCTGGCACACAGTCCCGTCCTCGTAAAAAAAAAAAAAGACAAGTTGTACTAAATGTGCACTTGTATTATATTTTTCAAATACCTATTTTTGCAGAAAATATCATATTAAGTGTACTTAAAGAGAACACACTTTTATGCCTGTTCTTAACACACTTAAGTACACTTTTAAAAAGTGCAATTTGTAATAATGTCAAATTAAAAGTTTTACTAATACATTTTATCTATTTGTGTGCTTTAAATTCACTTATCTTGGTGTGTTGACTAACAGACAAAAGAACGTCGAATACTTGATTATGATTTTAACTATTAGTATGGAGTAATATTAAATAACTATGTACTTGCTATGTAATTAAAATAAAAGAGTTACTTACCGAATTAATTTTTTTAATGAATCCCTTATCACTGAATGATGGCACTTGTTGTTGTTGGAAATTGTGCCCTCTTGGAACGAAAAAAACTACATATTGTGCCTTTAAAGTTAATATAATATTTGCACTGAACTATTTGCAATTTCCTATTTAAGTGGGTCAAAAAAGCTCATTAGTACAACTAATTGCATTACATTTTAATTGAATTGTGAATAACATGCAAGTGTCGGAAAACATTACATTTATTTAGTATATTATTTCCATAATAAGTGTTTGATTTAAAAGTATGCTAGAGTGCACTTTTTTACAAGTGGGTTTGTGTAAGATCTGATGAAATTGAGCTTCATAATGAGGGGTTGTCATGCCACAAATGTGAGTTATAATAGGCTATTGATTTTAGAGATATGAACAGACACAGAGTTGGAGAAGATGATTTATTTCTTCGGCTGACAGCACATGTAAATACGCCTGGAATTTACTTCGTTTGACCTCGTTTCAAAAATAACATCCTGTACTCTTTTACACACAAGAGGCTGGTGACTCAGACTGATGCTGAATCATTTGTGACATTTTATTAAAACACCCTATTTGTGCAACCACATTTGGAAAAACGTCCAGTAGAGTCAGCTTGCATTACAGTCTTTGAGTTTCTGAAAATAATTTCTAGTAAATTAGAACTTTATAGAGATATTTGTTTATAACTGTTCTATATTTCATGTTTCTGTGGTCAATTTTCACTCTGAGAAAGAACCTTTAAGTCACCTTAATAAATGAACAAATAAGTCTTAATGATTACACTATGCAAATTCTGCAGACCCATGGCATTTCTTTGATATTGGCTCGTTTTGTAATACTCAAAGTTGATAGGCTTTCTAAACAAAACCCCAGTCACGACGTAACGTCTCTGTTCCCTACTCAGGGAACAAGGGTTACATCTGTAACTGAGACGTTAACATTATCAGTCACTGGTGGGGAGGACAGTGAATATAGTTATTGTTAACATTGTCTATTGATGTGGACATATTATAATTTTCATTATTGCTTGGTGGTGTGTACGCTGAAAATAGTTATCGATATATCAAGTCTGTTGATCACAGACACATTCTGTTGATGTGGTCACTAATATAGTTATAGTAAGCATATGTTGGTGTGGACGCTAATGTAGTTATCATTGTAGTCATCATTGGTGTGGACACTTGTTTGCACCCGGCGCAAATGACTTTATACACTGACACATTTATCATTCCTACTTTGCACTCGCGCAAAGCAGGCTTTTTCCCTCCACAGACGCACGTTGGTAAACTACGAAATGAAGTTGTGCTCCCTGGGCGGGTTGGCGCAAAAAGGAGGCGTGTGTCGGTGCAAACAATCCCTGGTGCTATTTTGCAGTTCCAGAAAACAATTGCGCCACTGACCAGAAAAAACATGGTTTAAAGTCAGTGGCGCGTTGCGCGTATATATAGATGATATTTTAAGCGCGCATGCTTGGCCATAATTGTGAACAACGCGCATACACTGTAGATGATTCTCTCAGCAACACAGGTGCATTTTACTTTTTGCAATTGTTATAAGGAAAAATATATAAACATGAGGGAAATCATTGTTGTGTCCATGACGATGGGAAAAATAGGCATAAAGCTTACACATTTACCCAAATTATTATATGCATGTTTAACCGAAGCTAATTTGGGTTGGTTTTTCTCATCCCCAATGTCACTTCTCTTTCTTTTTACGGCCCTGACGAGAACATCGATCTCCTCGGCTGTGAACCGATGTTGAAGCGCGCCCGGTAAATGCGCTGTTAAAATAGAATTGCGCCGTGGAACAAGCGCACCTCGTTCATCATGCTCTTAAAGGGAATGTGATATGACGCTCTTATTGGTTTATTTCCGTTATGCCCAAACCACACCTATGAATAATGAAGCTACTCCAGATCAACCCCTTTTAGATTTGCGCCAGGCACAAGATGCATTTATCCCGGGAAAATAGCAACAGCGTCGGGATCCGCCCACAAAGTTACTTGCGCTTTGCACTTTGACACTTGCGTTTCAGATCGTTAAAATAGGGCCCATTGTCTATTAGTCTGGACGTAATATAATTATCATCATCCACTGGTGTGGACCCTAATTTATGCTGTATATCGTCCATTGCTGTGGACACTATAGTTATCGTCTGTTGTGTGGATGCCAATATAATTATAGTTATAGATATATTAATCGTCTGCTAATATAGTTATCTTCTATCGGTGTGGACACCAATATGGTTATCATTATAGTACTTAGCAGCTGATAGTAATCACCCACAACATTTCAAACACGCTAAAAACCACAACACCCCTGTGCCAGTAGTTTTGCACGATCAAGCAAGTTTATTTCTGATTTGTTAGCACTATATTCTGAAATCCGAAATCATTTGACAAAAGGCTTTTGAGAGAAGTAAATGTGATTTTTATTTTTATTTATTTTTTAAATGATGAAAGAATTGCTGAATTGGAACCAGACTCACTAAATTCCTTACGATTCCCAGCTAGAAAACTGATGAGAGCAGCAGCTCTGTGGTGTGTTTGTTGCAAGGGGACCAGGGGCTTATATGTGCCTGGCACATGCACACACTCCTCACTGCAGAGATGTGACATGTACACTCGTAAAAATGAAGCTTCCTCCTGGAACATGTTCAAAAACAATGGGAACAGCAGCTCACTCCCATAGTGAGACACCCTTCAGCACAAACACGCATGCTCACATGCTTAATTCTGGCAAATATGTCCACGGCCAGTTGACATATGTGACAAGAGGTCACGCTGCCAAGAAGATCCATTTCACCTCATACTCTCTCTATTTCTCATTTCTAACTAAATCTCACATGATTATGGCTCACTCCCTGAAATCCTACACCTTTTTCATCCATGGAGTGTATCATGTTCAGAACAAGAATCATTTATGGGTAAAATGATATGTAGAATTATTTCGTTTCTACGGCAGACATCAATGTGATTAGATATGTTGGCAGGGGATGTTGCTTGGGCTTATGTAAAGATGGTGTAGCCCAGAAACATGACTGAATGTTGAACCGCCTGCAGTAGTAATGACTAGCGCTGTGCTTACAGTTCCTACAACATGCACAGATGGATGATTCACCCTCCCCCTTCTTTAATTAACCCCAAAGTAATTATCCTCTATTTCTCAGTCATATCTTGTGAAGTCCCTATCTCCACCCTTTCCCGCCCACAACATGCACTCCATCACACACGCCCGAAAGGTTACCCAAACACCGGCTGACATTTAGCTACTGACCACTGCGCAACAAAAGGTTGCCCAATGGTGCATTTTATATCAGTGCAACAAGATTTACACTGTCCAAATGCCAGATCAGCTGTTGCTCCTAATAGGGACCTTGCTTAAAAATGGAAAGTTATTAACATTATGCAACAAAGATCTCTTATTTGGAGAGAATATTCAATCTATTGGTCTGTTTTATTAAATTTAGGTCTGGTCACCATTGGTGATCAGATTAATACATTGGCCGATATTGGTGTATTTTAAGAGTATTGGTATTGGCCAATAGCTGTGAGAATTGAACAATTAACAGCTAGCGAAATCTCTCATTCTTCCAAAATCTATATAATATATAAAGGTTCACGGACAAGGGGGCCTCACATGGACAAAAAGGGTTACATTACCATCTCAGTGAGGGAAAGGTGCTGTGTGCAAGCGATATACCCAACCAATTGCCTGAAGTTTACCTATTTGTACCTGTTAATACTTGGGACGAAACCACGTAATGAACTATAATGAGCTGAAAATCTCTCTCTTTTCATACATATTACATAAACTGAGAATATTTGATTTTTATACTTAATTTAAAAGAAGAGAATTTTAGCTTCATAACAAAAAATCTTTCATGCCTGTGTGACAAGTATTTACTTAGTTACAGTTCATTTTCCGACATGTTTCAGAATGAACTTCACTGACAGAGAGAAGGCAAAATTCGCATCCTGTTTATTTGTCTTTATTTGACAAAAAGCTGAACACTTTGTTTTTATTGTGAGAAAAAAATAGACACTTAACAGGATCTAATGATGTACAACACTTATATGTAAGATCCAAATCAATCTTACTAAGTAATTTGAGTCTCTTTTGCACTGGAAAAAGGAAAAAAATTAGCTTGTAGCCGACCCCAGAGGTTTAAATACTCTCCTCCCATGAATTTTGCATCTGAAAGGGAAACTTCTAAAAATGCATATGCAATAAGGCCAGCCAAAAAAATAACCCTGTGCATGCATTTTCAATGCTAAATTTTTAAGTGTTAATAATGCAATGACTCTTCTCTTTTCCCTGAGAACATACTGAGTTTAAGTCTATCTGACAGTAGCGCAAGATATTAGAAAATCTGGCCCCAAATTATTAAGCCAAAATGAACATGTACATAATCATCAAGCATAAAATAAGAGACAATGCAGCACTAACTCCAAATGCCAAGTGTCAACTGGCCTGCCGTGTTACTGTAATGGTGCAACACTGCCAACAAAATAGCTGTGCTACGCTTCCCAGATGGACAGGAGGTGGTGAGTGGGTGGACTGGTCAGTGCCAGGCTGGAGGGGTATCAAAACACAGCATTTGGTACAGAACATACGTTCACAGGTTAAAAACAAGACAAAGTGTGAAATACTCAGGGTGTGTGTATTGGATTCAAAAAGATATTTGGATTATGTGAGCATGTATGAAAGGAGAGAGAAGTCATCCTCTATATTTACTATGAGTTGTTTAACCAGTGTTATTTGTTCAGATGATTTCCCAAGGTTCAAGGAAACTGTTTTCTAATGCTTACTGTTTAACATGCAAAGTCGATTTCAAACACGCAGCACTTGAAACAACAAAATGCATATTTTGGTATATTTCTTGGGGAAGCATGTGCCCCGCTATCAAAATTAAAACATGCTGATTAAAATTAAAACTGGGAAATGCAGTTTTTTTGGTTAACTAACAAACATTTTATATTTAGTCATGACTTGAGCACCTTCCTCCTTGCACACTGGATGCAAATGGTTCCACAAGGCTAAATATGTACAGTGTATCTATGTAAAAAATATATATTTTCTTTCTTTTCTTCTTTCTTTCCAAAAAAATATAGGTGCATTATGCCCTTGAGAATGCAAACAACGAATTTTGAGTTCTTTATGGCCACAATACCCAATCCTTCTAAGCTAAACCTTCGCTGCATCTTTATCTTTGATGATGAAAAGCTCAGTGGGGATAAATCGATATGCCGGCTACCCATAGAAACACACACATAAGTACAAATACACTCACACACACCATAACAGCTGGTTCCCTCTTAGACCAACTGCCTCTAATAAATGGTCTCTTAGAAACAACAGATGTTTTTATCTCTCCACCTTTCTTTGAATTTAGTCTGGGTGAGTGTAGTAAGAGATCTCCATCAACAACTTAATGGATACTGTTGCTATGGATAGTGCAATGTTGCTATTGCAGCTACAGCCAATAAGGGAGTCAGAGAGACACTAAAAACAGGAATCTATACCAAGGCTAGAGATGCACTTCAGCAAATGTCAGGCTTGCCTTATTTAATGATATTGCTTATGTTGACTTGTAATTGCATGCATGTCTGTGGCTATATAGCTATATTTGCTCTTTACATTTGTATTCTAAACCCACAATGTATCAGAGCACATGACCAGAGTAATTTTATTTGATGTGGAGCTATATAATTACAAAATATACCAAAGTATGTTATGTTAAATATGATATGTAAATACATTTGTTAAATATTTATATAAATATGTCAGTGTTATTTTAGCATTATGTATATAGCCTACTATAATATTTATATTATTTATACACCTTTTATTTTTCTATTTTTAAAGCATTTTATTGTGTGCTTTTTTTATTCATTTTCTGTTTAATGCTTGAATCTGATTGGTTGATGGTGATCGATTATTTTCAGGGCAACGCACAGCCACACCATATACTCTCAAATACTACACTAGACTTAAGACTATGCTTAAAATATAATAACCTGTATCCAATTTTAAATATGTATTTGAAAATAAAGATAAAGTTATGATGTATCGAAAATAAATAAACAATAAAATAAATAGCTATAAAAAGTGTAATTTGTTCAATAGGAAAGTGCTTTAAGTACATTTTAAAATGATATTAGTCAAATGTAAACAATCCATTGGCATAAAATGTACATTTTAAGTATAAACTTCTAAACTTCTAAACGTCTTGTTTAGTTACAAATCTCCTGAAACAGGATAAAAAACTTATCAGCTCGATAATTGAAAGCCGGCTCATTCATCTCTGAAATCATATGATTTGCATCTTCTGATTGGTTCTGTGAACTTAGAGGCTTTTGGTGGCAAAGTGAAGTGGCGTTTAGAGGTTTCTTCCTGCAAACCAGAATTTCTTGGATTTTGCGGGTTTGGAGTGATGATGAATACATGCCGAGAGCATTCGCTCAATATCGTTGTTATTTTTTTGGAGGGAGGTGGCGTTTAGCATGTACATTTTTCTATATTTAGACCACATCTATTATTGACTGTCATCTGGATATGAAAAGAGTTGAACCTGAAAAGCAAAAAGATTGTATGAAAAAAAATGTCTGTACCCTACCTTTAAGGTTACATTATCAATGCGAATGCACTTGATTTCAGTACGTCTCTATTTCCAGCTCATTCATTCGATCTCAGTCTCTCTCTTCCCCATTTTCAGATTCTTTATTTTAAGTGGAAAGAATCAGACCTCCCAGAGTCTTATGTAACCAGCCAACAGCGCAGAAGCCTGAAATAACTCCAGCATACCATGACGTATAGATCTCTCAGAGGCATGTGCATGCACAGAAATGAACACAAAGACGGGCAATCATCCTTCAACACAACCACATTTTCTTATTTATATCACATGTACAGTATGCTCTCATGTGAACGTCCACTCAATGGCTTGAATATACACACTCCCATATCTCATTGTTCAGCTGTCCTCCAGGGCTTTTATTACTCAGTGGAGCATCAGGGATAGATTGCTTTAATTAACACTCTCTAAATGCCATCGAAAAGAAACCAGTATCTCATACTGCTTGATATGGCACCTCTTTCTGATCCCAATTACATAATACTGATGTTTTACCCATGCAACTTCATGATTGTAATAACATAGAGTCAGTACCCCGCTGTGTGCGTGCTTCAACGGAGATGGTGTCGATTCAGTGGTCTAGAAATACCATAACAATCAACCGTACATATCTACATAATCCAATTGTTTGTACATAATGCATATATTGTACTCACACCGTCATTCATCTTGAAGTCATATGATTCAATTAGCGTGTTCTGATTGGTTTTTGTGGACTTAAGGCCCTTACACACCGGGACGAATATCAGTGCGCGTTAATTCGTCAGCGTTTTTTGTGTTCACACCCAAGCGTTTTTCGGCCGAGTGAACATGCAAATTCATTCCCTGACATTAAATGGTGCTTAATGTAAAACAGAAATAATAATAGAATACTATACTAGAGTGTTCATATTCATGTCTCAATGTTTTATTATGACAGATTAAAAAAAACGAATGAAATAATGATAGAAATAATGTCTTCTGTATTCGAAAAAATAAATATATAAATAATAAATAACTAAAAGAAATGCCTCCAAATGTAACAAAAAATAGCTCTCACAAACTTACAGAAACGAACTAACAAAATCTATTTATATCTTTAGTTTTCATCATCTTTGTCCTGTTTTTCTTCCTTATCCACCTTGTTTGCCCACCTATATTTTGCTGTAGAATCTGATCTTTCCCAGCAGTTTTTTTTGAAAACCAGAACATTTTCATCACTTAAAAACAGCCAGGACAGGACGTGGAAACAGGACATGTGTAACGGAAAGTTGAGATGTTGCCCAGAGATAAAAACATAGCACTAGTTGTCGACAAGAGCGCCTCTAGTTGTGTTTAACTGTAACTTCAGAAGTACCAGACATGTGAGCAAACCCGCCAATCTCGTTAATCAGATAGTTCGACAGACGTCAAAAAAACAAACCCAAGGCGTTTTTTAAAAAATGACGCTTTTACGCGTGCCGTTTTCGCATCGGTGTGAACACTCACATTGGCGCCCATTGTTTAGTCACGAGGCGTTAAATGTCGACGAATATCGCGCGTGAAATTCGTCCCGATATGAACAGGCCTTTAGTAGTCAGTATTTTGATTCTTATTGAAGTAGTGTGTTAGCTTAGCAACATGCTAACATTCAACTCTGAATTTTGAGTCTCATGTCATTCGAAAATCAAGAAATAAATTCCTAGTTAAGGAGAGTTTTAGTGTTTCAAAATTACATGATTACGCTTTTGCGAAAGCATGTATGCCTCTGAGCGTTTTCCTATGAAATAGCAGATTTCGGAAGCTCTGGTGAATCTAGATTCAAGTAGAGCTGGAGAGACAACAAACAAAGTTGACAAGTTCGATGGTGAAACGAGAAGAAATAGAGCGATGGATGGATGGACAAATAGATAGATATTGTGATACAGAGTATAATCGAGTGATAGAAAAATGAAGGATTCGTCTTCAACTTTTATAAACGATAAACGCTATCACGTTTTCCCGGCAGCAAGTCAGGTAGAGTTAGACAAAAAAGACAGATTAATGGGTGAACATTGTAGAAACGGAAGCAAACAAGCTGAGCGAGAGGCCGACACAATGGTATCTTGGTGCATTGCAGACAGCATTACCATGGAAACGGGGTGGGGAGAGAGAGAGAAAGAGTGTGTGTATGAGAGTGAGAAAAAGAGAGCATTAGAGTCTAGAGGATTAGAAAAGAAGGGATGGGGTCACTGCAGAGCTCCCAGGCTTCCTGTGTACTTAGTCGTGGGTGTGTATGGACTGAAGGTGTTGGCTTGAAGAGGAAGGCAGCAGGTGGAGCTAGTACATACTGGGCTGCTGGGGTTAATATGATAAAGATGGAGACTAGAAGAGCTTCCTGGTGGAGATTTGATGATGAAGATTTTATTTGTAATGCGATTTTTGTCCAACCCAAAGCGCTACACAGTTTGGTAAACAAATATAAAATAATTAAACAATAATTAAAAACAGAAAAATCTAACAATAATACACTTCAAAGACAATACGTTTTTAAAAAGATAGGTCTTTAAAGGTCCCATTCTTCATGATCCCATGTTTTAAACTTTAGTTAGTGTGTAATGTTGTTGTTGAGTATAAATAATATCTGTAATATTATAAAGCTCAAAGTTCAATGCCAAGCGAGATATTTGTTTACATTGTTTACCACTGTTTACACCGACGCGCGCATGCCCAGTGTTGGTGAATAGTCACGTGATCCGCGTTTTCAGCCGTTTTAATGTGGACTGAGATCAATTCTAATACGCAGATAAAAAGCTGGTGTGGACGGAGATCGTATTCGTTTGAATTCTCCGTTTTTAAATGAAAACGCAGTAGTGTGGACGGGGCCTTAAGTAGTCATAGGTAAGTTAGAACATTTTAAATCCACTAAGACTATCAGACTTTGCTTGGTTGGTTTAAGCTGGTCTTTTCAGTAGGGAAAGACTAAAACCGTTTGAGTGGGCAGTTACAAATCAGCTCTGCCACAACACAAAAAGTTTGTGTCATGTCCAATGAGGGCGATTGGCTAGTACTCTCTGTCCTTTGTATATAAACACTATGTTTGTGTCTGAAGACAAACAGAACAAGTCAGAGTGTAAATCAATGAGTAAACTTGCTGTGAGTTCTCATGACGAATGGTACATTACTGTTTTCTCCCTCAAAGAAGCTTACTTGTTGAGGCTGAAAGAAATAGGTTTGTAACATTACATGTTTGCCCTAATACCACTTTAGATTCAAATCCTTATTACCTCAGCCATCCAATCAATCAAAATTTTCTTGCAAGTCACATTTTTATTGTACAAAATGCATCGGATAGGCCATGAACAGGTGAAGTGGTGAGATGTAGCCTGTCCGTAACAAGATGATGACCACCTGGTCCTGAGCCTCTGGACCCACAGGCCATCTGCACAGCCTGACCTTCACTTTCCACACTCAGGAGACCACATCCTTTCCCTTTATACCTCTACCTGGACATCCCCTTTCATGTATATGTTTTTGGACAAAGCAAGTGCATTAATGCATAATTAAAGGGCTCGCCAAGCCCACACAAGGGCTCGACCAAAATGGACGTAGATTTTTTCGACTGTTGGGCACAATAGTTGGGCACCTTGTGGACAAACTAAGAAATGCAAAACATTTCAAGGTGCAGACATGCAAAACCTGATTTTACCAAGTGCAACATGTTCCTGGATAAGCATCTTTGTTGATACTAGAACAACATTCCATGCAACCAATCAGATTTAAAGGGACAAGTTTATGTCAAGTTTAGGATTAAAACCAGGGTTAGGCACTGCTACATCAGTGTTATTCACCTATAATTATTAATTACAGGCTTATGTTTAGGGGTAGGGACATGGTTATGATAACATTTTTGACAAAAATGTTGTTCCAGGAACATGTCTAACTCGGAATCAGTACGTGCCGCAGTGATACAAAGTATGCACGGTTCGAAAAACCAGGCTGCAAGAAGTAATTCTGATGATGAAATTTACATCACATGCACTTTACGCATTCCCTAGTGTACGCATAAAAACTGAAGTAACTCTAGGCTTGATGTTTGATCAGAGATTCATAAAACTTTAACTGCACAGCAAAGTGCAGAGATGGTTTGCGTTTCACATGATCAAATTTAAGGGTGATTGAAGATATTTATGTGATGCTTTGAGTTTCGAGGAGGCAGTGGTGGATTATTGCCTGAGCATGTTGTCTGCTGCTCCACAGTTCCCTTTCTCTCGGCAGAGATATTCCTGACTACAGACTTAAAAATAGAACCCCCACCCTACCACTCATCCTCTGCACCCTCTGCACCCCATCTCTCATTCTCTCTATTTACTCTCTTGTTCCCTGTCCCTCGCTGTCATCCACTTCTTCATCAGTCACTCTCTCTCATCAGCGATGCATCTTCATGGAGATGTGAGGAACAGTATATAATGTGTTACGGGTGCCACCTGCTGTGATGAGAGGTCTAATGAGTCTCTCAGGCAGGCGTCAAGAAAGCCGACGAGGCACAAAGCCAGTCGAGAAACATATGCATTAAGTCCCGATGGAAAATGCAGCAGTGCCAATAAATGGACAAATGACCATGGCTGTGCTTGGAATGGAATATTAGCGTAACACGAACCACATCCTGTCTTGCTGGTTTATAGTATGCAGAATATAGTAGGCCTATGCTTGTTGGCACATAACACTTTTGCATGTTTAATTCAGTGAGTAGCATCTCAGAAATTTTCTATAGAATATTTAATATCACTTTTTTTGTATAGTTTGTGTTCAAATATAAGATCTTTTCTAGATATGTTTGGAATGGAATATTAGCTTACTGCTTACTTGATTACTGGACGATGCGAAGAGGATTCACTATACAACACTTGCCTCGAAGACCTTACTGCTTTTATAAAACGGTTACCACACAATAAAAATATTGAAGTAAAAAAATATGCATTAGTGCAATTTTCATGTAGTAAAATCACTATAAGCCTAACTTTTGCTAGAGAAAAAATAGTCCCTGACCATGAACTGCTTCAAAACTGAACTGAACCTTCAAAATCCTTTATTGGGTTCGGGCTCTAGGACGCAAGCTGATTGGCCTCTGTTGATCCTGCAACCATTGAGATTGCTTGCTCAATGTTCACATAGTCTGTGTTTGTTGCAGGCTAGTCCTGCAGTGCGGTATCAGATATACTGTTGAAACCTTCCACCTCCCCAGCTCCACCTTCCTGCTACTTATTTATTTCTATTCATGCAGCATGTCTTACATGCTAAAAGCATTCTATTTGTAAATAACATAAAGCAGTCCTGTCCAAGACTTTATCTATCATGTGAAAAACAGCATATCAAAATCTCTACCTGTTGACGCTGTACTGCAGCTGCACAGTATACATTATATGGCCCACACATATACTGCATACTACAAAAAAGAGGGTAATATGCAGTTCTGGACATACCCAATATATCTTGGATGATCAAATCATCAGTCTACCTATAACTCTCTCAGCAGTTTACTCTTATGAAAAAGCTTCTGTAAAATATTTCCTATTTAGTCTGTTAATAAACTGTTTATTTTGTGGAAGCCCCCTAATTAGATTCTCCTTCACAGACCACCCACATGATCTTCCTGAAATATCAGCCATTGATTAGTTGTGTCCTGTTGGGCGATAAGGCAGTATTTTTAGCTTGAGTTAATCTAAAATGTCTGTGCCCCATGATATCTGTCTGGAGAGAGCAGGCTGTTGCCACAGATACCAGACAGAAGGATGTGTCTCCAGCACACAAGGCACTTCCCTTTTTAGACATGCAATCGATGGCGTGCATGACAATGTTGATGAGCTGTTTAGCTTAGCTGCAGGTGGAAAGGTCTTCGGTTACGACTGTAACCCTGGTTCCCTGCGAGGAAACGAGATGTTGCATCGGAGACGCTGTGGGAACGCCCTGCGTGATTGCGTCATGAAGCATGCACACCTGAAAACAGGCCGTGCTAGCTTCTGATAGGCCGAAGCAAGTCGATCACAGACATGCAGGGAGTATGACAGGGCGATGAAGCATCTCGTTCCCTCTCAGGGAACCAGGATTACGGTCTTAACCTTAACCTGAGACGTTCCCTTTTAAGGGAACTCAAGCTGCATAAAGACGCATTAGGAACATTATAGCCACTACACTGTAATATGCGAAATGCCTGTTCTGTGTGAAGTCATGGCGCACCCTGAGACCCCAGAGTGGAGCCTAGATCCAAGTCATAGCCTTTGAGGCAGCCATACTCAAAGTATCTTGGTCAGACCCAAGGATACACCACTTAAAGGGACGTGGTAAGCATCTAAGGCTGCCATGTACACCTTTAGTTTGGAGGGTGATAGACCTGCGGAGAAATGCTTCTGCAGGAGCTCCAGCACTACAAACACAGACTCTCTCCAGAAACCCCTGGAGCAGAGAGATCGGGGAAAATGCGTAGACTTGACCTTGGCCACATCTACATCATAGTGTGGTGACCTCTCAGGTCTGACAGGAAGTACTTGAGAGAGAGAGCCGTACTTTCTAGCTGATTTATGTGCCAAGAGACCAAAGACAGTCGAGTCCGAGTCAAGACTCGAGACCAAAGACAGTCAAGTCCGAGTTGAGACTGAGGCCAAAGACAGTCGAGACCGAGACCAAAGACAGTCGAAGACCGAGACCAAAGACAGTTGAGACCGAGACCAAAGACAGTCGTGTCCGAGCTCGAGACCGAGACCAAAGACAGTTGAAGACTCGAAGTTCGAGACCGAGACCAAAGACAGTCGAGTCCGAAGTCGAGACCGAGACCAAAGACAGTTGAGACCGAGTTCGAGACCGAGACCAAAGAACAGTCGATGTCCGAAGTTGCAGACTCGAGACCAAAGACAGTCGAGACCAGAGTCGAAGACTCGAGACCAAAGACAGTCGAGTCCGAACGAGTCGAGACCAAAGACAGTCAAGACCGAAGTTGAGACCGAGAACCAAAGACAGTCGAGTCCGAAGTCGAGACCGAAGAGCAAAGACAGTTCGAGACCAAGATCAAAGACAGTCGAGACCAAGACCAAAGACAGTCGAGTCCAAGTTGAGACTGAGACCAAAGACAGTCGAAAACAGAGACCAAAGACAGTCGAAGTCCAAAGTCGAGACTGAGACCAAAACAGCTGAGAACTGAGACCAAAGACAGTTGAAATCCGAAGTCAGAAGACAGAGAACCAAAGACAGTTGAAGTTGGGTCTGAAGGTTGGGTCTGAAACTAGACTTAAAGATATCTTCAAGAATATGTAAAATATTTGGTGATAACAACAAAATTGGCACCATCCTCAAACAGTAAACCAAATATACCACGGAATCATCTACACTGTATTGGTAAAAAGGCCATAGTGGTGTAAAGGTAATTTTATTACAATTATGACTTACAATTATTACAATCAATAAGTGCTCTTTCACATAACATTACTGCAGACAAATTCTGTGTGGCTCTTATATGCAAACTGAATTATGGATTATCTCGTCTCGTCTCTCCATTGGAATGATTAGACACATGCTTCACGACGCAATCACGCAGGGGCGTTCCCACAGCGCCTCGACGCAGCTTGAGTTCCCTTGAAAGGGAACAGGTTTTGTGTGAAGGTGAAAATGCCGTTTTTGTGTGCATCTCTGCACATGCGCTTTGTTTTAGCTCTAAGAAACAGGTGGATTGCTCTTCAGGCTGCATGTGAGGGTTTTCTGTTGTTCTCTGGAAAGTGTCACGTGGACTTGGATGAATCTTTTAGCACCTCTTGCCCTTAGCACAGATTCTATCCACCCCATCCCTCCCTCACTCTTCTCTCTCTCAGCTGCACTGTTTAATATTTCATCAAAGTGTCAGGGCAGTCTCTCCCGCTGTTCTGGTATTTACTGTGGATCAGTAGCGAGATACTTCTTGGTGAAACAGGCAGAGTAGGCGTTCAGATACAAGGGAATAGCTGTCGAATGACAAGGACTGAGAAGGGAAGAAACAGAGGGGAGATAAAGCCGTATATAGAAAGATATAAATGTGTTTTATGAGGATCTTGGAGAAAGCTTTTACCCCTCAACATGTTGCTTTCAGTAAAAAGGAAAACTGACCAGGAATAATATGCATAAAGGTTTAGAATAATGTTGGTTCAATTAGTTGGTTCAGTCAGAGGTCTGTTTGATTGATTGTAAAGGGAAGATGGAAGAAATCCTCCCTATTTTACATGTAATTGTAAAATAAATGTAAAAGTTAAAATAATATCAGAGATATAAAGATGCATTATAAGATTTAAATTCACAATTGTGAGATTTAAAGTTACATTCTTACCTTTAAGTTGCAATTGCAAGTCAAATTATGAGATATAAAGCAAAATTGTGAGATTTAATATAAGATTGTGAGGAGCCCCAGACTTCACAGAAAGTTAATGACATACCGACATGGCTAGGTCGAACGATGTCATAGATCTCTATGGGAGCTTACTTTCCCAGGAGCTAATTGGCTCAGGAAGCATCTCAGAGCCGCAAAGGCCCTTGACAGTCTGTACTCAATTTCGGGGCCCTGCAACCTTTTGACCCCTGAATTTTTTACGTCCCTTTGGCAACTTATTGAATGTAAATTTCACAGGCACTTCATGGACGAGTGTCTTTTTGGGCCAATTAAAGGGATACTCCACTTTTTTGGAAATAGACTCATTTTACAACTCCCCCAGAGTTAAACAGTTCGGGTTTTACCATTTTCCAATCCATTCAGTCGATTTTCTGATATTTTGAAGAAAATCAGTAACAAGGCAGTTTCTGGTCTCATTGACTTCCATAGTATATTTTTTTCCTTCTATGGAAGTCAATAAGACCAGAAACTGTCTGGTTACTGATATTCTTCTAAATATCAGAAAATCAGCTGAATGCATTCAAAAATGGTAAAACCCAATTGTTTAACTCTGGGGAGTTGTAAAATGAGCCTATTTCCAAAAATAATGGAGTATCCCTTTAATTGGCCCAAAAGACACTCGATCCAAACAGTAGCATGAAACAGCAACCAATCAATGGCATGAGTTTAGAGTGGGACTAACTTTGGTGCACCAGTGGCAGATGGGGGAGTATTTGGGGAACCTGCAAAACTAATTTAGACATATACAGTCCTGCTCGAGGACTCAATATGCCTCATTCAGCATTGGCAACTCAGAACAAATTGAATATACAGTTCCCTCACTTCCTCATAGCCAGCCTGTTCTTCTTATAAAATAACATGTTTATGAAACATGACAACATGTAGGCCTAGTTTTTCTCTTCCACAAAGTATCTGTTCTGATATGTCACATATAACATTTTCTTGCCATTATGTCTGTGGAATTTAAGCATCAACTTCTTTCCACATCAGATGTTATTGATTTTTAAATGAACACCTCAGTGAATTGTGTGCATCTGACTGTGATCTTCTTGCTCGGTGTTCCTGTGGCCCACACTGTTCATGTTCTGTCAGTATTTATAGAAAGCTGTTCTCGTATCTCTCCATGTCTCGCACTCGCTCTTGCAGTTATTTTATTTTAAAGACTATGAACACCATGACAGTAAGCAAGTGTCTGCTGGGAATGTAATACTTGCATTTCTACAGCCTGTATGTACATATTCTTCTGCAGAAACAACATTGTGATTCATAATAGTTTAGAACATAGTCATCACGTCAATTCCAGCAAATTAACCAAAAAGTGTTTTTTTCTCTAACTATTTTGAACTCTTGAGGCTTTGATCTTAATTGTGACATTCTGCAGTCAAATATTTATATATAATGACTCTAAACAAAAGATCTATAATTGATATTTCCAATTCATCTTTACATTTATTTATTTTGTTATCTGTTAAAAGTTGGGTTAGTTCACCCAAAAATGAAAATTATGTCATAAATGACTCACCCTCATGTCGTCCCAATCCCGTAAGACTCAAAAATAACCGTAAGAACCAAAAATTCTAGGTCAGCAGCATGTGGCCAAATTTCAATCATAACCGTTGTATTTCATGAGAAACAATCTTAAAACGGGCTTTAAGTGTAAATACTGAAAACATGTCCTTTAAAACAGCAATAAAAGATTATTTGGCAATAATGACCAGCTGACTGTGAAATTATACCTATCTTGTCAAAATAAGAGACTGCTCTAATTTTGTCTAAAATACACTACCAATCAAATATTTTTGGTAAGTATATGATTTTTTTAATGTTTTTTTTAAGAAGTCCTTTATTCTTACAAAGTCTGCATTTATTTGATCAATCTTAAATAACAAACATACATATTTTCTATCCATTACTTAAAATATAATATGGTGCCAGAAATATTTGTTATTTATATCCATGTTTGGTAACATTATAACTTTCATTAAACTATTAACGGAAATGATATGATGTTTACAAATATCATTAAACTTTCAATTAATATGATAATGCACCTAAAACTCTAATGATCTAATCTTAAAAAATATATATATTTAACAGATGATTAAAATCATTTGTAGGTTCTTTTTCAGAAATGCATTATCATATAAATTGAAAGATTAATGACATATCAATATACATTAAATAATGATCTGTTAATCTTTATAAAATGTTAAATAAGTTAATTAGTAAACATTAACAAGCACATTATCTCATACTTCTTATGTATTTCAATAAATATTACTGTAACTAATGGTTCGTTAAGCATTATATAATGTTTGTTAATGACTTAATAATAAAATTTATTATAAAGTGTTACCATGACAGAATTTTAATTTTGGGTGAGCTATCCCTTTAAAACACTAACAGTATTCATATATCAGAGTGTTAGTTCTTGGCTCATGGTCTTATCGACTCTTATCTGATCCAGGAGGTAATTATGAAGTCATCTCTCTGTTGTTTACACCTTTGAGATGCCATCTTTTGGCACAGAGTAGAACGACATCTTCTGAATCTTTATCTCTTTTATAACATCAACTGAGCAGCGGCCTCTCTCTCCTTCCCCTCTCTCACTTTATATGGTGATGTCAGCAGCTTGGCTGTCAATGCTTGGCTGTAACAGATTGCTTGGTGGACTTGTCTTGTGCATCTTCCAGGTTTGTGCGTCGCCTGCCATCATTCCTACAAACTCATGGACACTTGATAGAATTAAAGGCTCAGTCGACAGAAAAACACCCCAGAGTCTCATCTAGCCAGACCTTTGATTTATGATTACAACAGGGCTATAAGCACCCACTAAAGGGAACTGAGCTTCCCATAGTGTATGATTGCAGGAATCTTTTTTTTTTTTTGTGAACATTGATAGATCTACATGTTCTGTAAGAAAATATATCATCAAAGTTTTTTTTTTTTTTTTTTTTTTTAATCTTGTAAAATATATGTGGTGTCACACACTCTTACCAGCATGGGGCAAAAATCACCCTGTGTTGATACAAATGTTTTGTATAATACGAAAGTTTATTCATAAAAAAAGAGTTTGTATTATTTTCTGTTTATTTTGATAAATAAAATTAGTTTATATATAATATATATATATATATATATATATATATATATATATATATATATATATATATATATATATATACTGTTTTTAAAATATGTCTTAAAAATAGAGAAAAATATTTAAAAAAAATATTCCTTAATACTTAATATGATCCCATAATAATTTAATATGACTGTACTCTGGGTTAGGGTTAGAATAAATTATATTTTATGATATGATCAATATCACATTTATAAATATAGCTATTCTCTAATGCTGGGTACACGATTTAAGCCTGATTTTCACTCGCCGACATTTTCATTGGCCAAAATTAACATTCGATACCTTGGTGAAAAACTTCCAATAGATATTTTTCTTATGTTATCTCATAATTTGCCATCAGGAGACAGGCTGCTGTCACTTTAAGAATAGATGCACAGATCCATTGTACTGTTACACGTGTTCTCTTTCTCAACTGTTTACGTTTCACTTAAACATAACTGAATGTGAATACTTGCCAAGACTGGCATTTTGATATTTTTTTTGTGTGTATTTGACTGTTTAAGCGCAATAAGCAGCGAAAAAACACTGCAATGCACACTTTGGGTGTCAGCACAAAATCAGCTGGAATGAGTAAAATTGTGCTCAATACATGCAATCCCATGCCAAATTCAAGCCCTGTAACACCAAAAATATTTGAAAATCGTGTAGTGTGTATGATCAAAAATCATCATGATGAAAGACCATTAGAGAAGTGCAGATGTGTTTCAGATGCCCGTAAATATTTAGCATGCTAAATATTTGGACCTGTCTGGTAATGCGTTTTGACTGGAAATTACATCGACAATTAACTACAGCCAATGAGAGGTCAAGATACAGATATATTTTTATATATACAGATTTATTTTTGTCTTTTTAATCTAATTTTTTAAATATTTTTTGTTTACTCTATTAAGTTACATAAAAAAAACGTTCAAATAATACAGAAAATATATATTCTATAACAAAAAAAATTTGTGATATTGTGTCTGTCCCTACGTTCTGGTTAACTGTGTTAAAAAAAAAAACTGTCCAAAGCATTTGTAGAAAAAGCATGTGAATTGCACCAAGGGATGTCCCATAAAACCCATAAAATTCTGTTTTTAGACATGCCATGTGGTATCTGGTTTAAGGTTAGCATTTTGAGTTAAAGCACAAAATTGTGGAAAATATCAACTCTTTTAGTTTTTTTCTGTATTGTACATTGTCTTAATATTTGAAATCTTACAAGTTTAAGATCAGCAACCATAAAAAATAGAAGAAAAAAATAACAGAAAGAAAATATCCTCTACTTGAAATCTACCCACAATTCTAAAAATGAGTTCGTATGTCTAATGGGCGATCTTTGGGACATTATCAACACCAACAGTGGTCAGTAGATCAAATTAGCACAGAATCAACTTTTCTATGACTGTTTTAGGAGAGTGCTGATGATCTAAAGGTTTAATAAAATCAAATGCACCTTTAGCCCTGTTGAAACCCTAAATTCTGGCCAAGAACTATCCACTTTGACATGTAAACTTGTTACTGAAGTTCCTCAAATAAAACTGAACATCTTTGGAAGATATGATGTCAAGAAGTTGGTAAATATCTCTCATTATATAAACTCATACCCTGTAAACTGATTGGAGATGGCAATCACAAGTTTTGTGTGCAATATGCATCAGATTTGGTCATTTTTGGAGCTCAACAGCATGGGGTTTACCACTGTGTACTTGCTAATGGATGTAGCGCTTTATAACTCCTGGTGACTTCCAGACGATAGCCTCTAGGCTCATGAAACATGAGAGTTTTAAGTTTGGAAGTTTGCTTTAATTTGGCATTGCTTATCATCACCTACTGTGTTTGCAAGCCCTTTACAAATTTAAACCACCACTTTCTTATAATGTTCTGATTTCCATATTTGGTGCTTGAGAACAAAAGCAAAAGCATTTGAGTTGTCAAGCTCTTCTGCTATGCCTGGATTGATTGCTTGTCGAAAAGTATGTCAGCTAAATGCAGCAGTTGTAAACAGCTGGAAGTGAGGGCACAGATGAGTTTACATTAGCACCCAAGTAAATGACTCCTGGAATGAAATATGTCTGGACTATATAAGCTCAGCTTTCTTTTTCATAAACACTTTAGCAGTTCATGCTGTATTTTTACATGGCATTACATTTTAGGAGTTTACATCAGTGCCACTTTGAGATGTTATGGAATATGGCAATGTTAATGTATTTGGTCTTGGCCGACTAGATCTGCTACTGCTGCTGATCTGGGAAGGTGGAGCTGGGGTGGGTGGATGGGTTTAGAGGAACTCTGATAATGTGCTGGAGGACAAGCCTAATGTGAGCCATTTAAACATTGAGCAAGCAATGTCATTGACTGCAGGATCAGCACAGGCCAATGAGCTTGTGACATGCGGTAATTATGTGATTACAGTTTATTTCAAGTAACAATTCATGGAAAGTGACATAAATGTGTTTTTTTGTGTAGATGGTGGAACAAAGAAGCTACGCAGTACCATCTGGCGGAGCACGGAGACGGGATATCGGCCGTGGAGATGAGGAACCGTGTCACGCGGCAGGGCAGTAAGGATTCAACAGATGGCAGCACCAACAGCAACAGCTCTGATGGAACGTGAGTGACATGGTGTCTCGTTGTATTCATTTTTTGCTTTTATTTATTAATACATCACTATTTAATCAACAGTCCATTGACACAGACTCCTCATCGCAAACATTTAACCTGGAGATCACAAATCAGTGCATCCAAATGCATTTATATCTGATTGAATCTCACAAAAACAAAATGAAACGAAACCAATATTTGACATAAAATTATTGTTCAATTTGATTAATATAGATTTTATGTCACATAATTAAATGTTGATGTTATGTCATGAAAATAATTCAAATGTGGTGTGATGATTAGAGCTGCAACAATTGATAACGTTGGTAAATAATGTGTAATTAAACTTGTGTAATGTGAGGTATTTTCACATTAAATGATGACGTAGTTTGTTTTTTTCAGTACTACGTATTGCATTGTTTGAAAACTATGGAAGCTTGTTTCCGCCACTGAATAAAAAAATAAAATAAATAATTGTGACTTTTTATCTCACAATTCGGACTTTTTTTTCTCACAATTGTGAATTTATATCTTCGCAATTATGAAAATGTCTAAAAAGTCAGAATTGCGTGATATAATGTCGCTATTGCAAGTTATAAAGTTAATAATTGCGTGATATAAACTCGCAATTTGCGTGATATAAAGTCAGAATTACGTGATATAGACCTGCAATTGCATGATATAAAGTCAGAATTTTGAGATATAAAGTCAGAGAAAAAAACAGACTTTTCTGACTTTTTTTCTCACAATTGCAAGTTTACATCTTGAGTTTACATGTCGAAATTCTGACATCTTTCTCAGAATTGTGAGATATAAACTCGCAATTGTGACTTATCAGGCCAATTCTAAGGGAAAAAAAGACTACATTTTTCCCCTCAGAATAGTTTAAATCTTACAATTCTGACTTTATATCTTTCAATTCTCACGTTTTAACTTGCAATTCTGACTTTATATCTCACAATTCTGACTTTATATCTCAATTGCGACTTTATAACACGCAATTACAGACTTTATATTACGCAATTCTGACTTTATATCTCGCAATTGCGACTTTATAACACGCAATTATGACTTTATATTTCGCAATTATGACTTTATAACTCGCAATTCTGATTTTATATTGTAATTCTGACTTTATATCACGCAATTCTGACTTTATATCTGCAATTGCGACTTTATATCACGCAATTCTGACTTTTTATATTTGAATTCTGACTTTATATTCGCAATTCTGACTTTATACTCGCAATTGCGACTTTATAACTTGCAATTCTGACTTTATAACTCGCAATTCTGACTTTATATCAGCAATTCTGACTTTATATTCGCAATTGCGACTTTATATCACGTAATTCTGACTTTATATCTCGCAATTCTGACTTTATAACTCGCAATTCTGACTTTATAATTTCAATTCTGACTTTATATCTCACAATTTGACTTTATATTCGCAATGCGACTTATATACACAATTATGACTTTATAATTTCAATTCTGACTTTATACTTCACAATTCTGACTTCTATACTTCAATTCTGACTTTATATCATCAATTCTGACTTTATATCTCGCAATTGCGACTTTATATCACGCAATTCTGACTTTTTATCTCGCAATTCTGACTTTATATTCGCAATTTTGACTTTATATTCTCGATTGTGACTTATAACTTGCAATTCGACTTTATAATTCGCAATTCTGACTTTATATCTGAATTTGACTTTTATAATTCAATTTGACTTATATTTATCAATTCTGACTTTATATCTCGCAATTGCGACTTTATTTCATCAATTTTCTGACTTTATATCACGTAATTCTGACTTTATATTCGCAATTCTGACTTTATATTCGCAATCTTGACTTTATATCTCACAGTTCTGACTTTATATCTCCAATTGCAACTTTATAACTTGCAATTCTGACTTTATAACTCGCAATTCTGACTTTATATTTGCAATTCTGACTTTATAACTCGCAATTCTGACTTTATATTCACGCAATTCTGACTTAATATCTCGCAATTTTTGACTTTATATCTTGCAATTGCGACTTTATATCACGCAATTCTGACTTTATATCACGCAATTCTGACTTTATATCTCACAATTTCTGACTTTATATCTCGTAATTCCGACTTTATATCACGCAATTCTGACTTAATATCACGCAATTCTGACTTTATAATTCACAATTCTGACTTTATATTCTTGCAATTATGACTTTATATCTCGCAATTCTGAGAAATAATGTCAGAATTGTGAAAAGTAAACTTGATTGTGAGAAAAAAAGTCTTTTATAATTTTCATTCTATGGCGGAAACAGGCTTCCAAAGAAAACAACCCTGTTTTGAATTGATGAGTTTGATCGATCACACATCTTAACGGGTGTATTTTAGGTTCATCTTCCCCACCACTTCGCTGGGCCCTGAGAGCCAATTCAGTGACTTCCTGGATGGCCTCTGGTTCCACACAGATAGTGGGACGTAAACATTAGCCACACCGCCAATGGGTAAGACAGCTGCACACTGGGTTGTATACATTTAATACAGCAATTACAATTTTGATAATAAAAAAAAAGTTGATTTGCATTTTTATGCTAATATCATATTAAACTGCCTTGGCTCTTGGCAGCTATTGTGGCAAAACGTTAGCTTAATTCGTCACACTGGATATAGAAGGTCAAGTTGAGTATATTGCAATGTGTCCTTACGCAAAGGTCAACAGGGTATCTTGTATGTACAGTAAATTTATAAAATATATACAGTAGAAATAGTACTATCCTTTAGCATTCTGTGGACTCAGATGATTGTCAATGATTTTGTCTGCAAATTAACGCAGATCTGATAAATGTCAATCTTTGCAGGTGCCCCTGTTGACTGGACTGGCTTTACTGGCTTGTTAGTTTTAATAATAGCCTATGTATCTAATTTCCATTCAAAATCAAATATCGAGGCAGAAACTCTCAGGAAGGTTATATGTTATTCTTTGTCTCCACCTGCTGTTGAATTATCCCATTGCAAGATTTCTGCACAGAAATCAAGGTTTTGATCATAACTAAGCCGTATGGTTTTCTTTGTGTAGGTGATGTTTACATTGGTGTGATGGATAGAGGAGGTCAGTTAGAGGTTGAGATCACGCAGGCTTGAGGTCTGACCCCTAAACCAGGCTCAAAGACCATTTCAGGTAACCCATGATTAAAAATGAGTGTGTTGAATCATTTTATCCACATGATTTGTTTGGTAAGGCCATAGAACACTGTTGCATAATTGGATGATTCCTTCTCTATCAGCAACATATATAAAGGTTTATGTTCTGGAGAATGGAATGTGTCTCGCTGAAGAAGAAAACCAAAGTGGTGAAGAAAACCCTGGATCCAACCTTCCAGCAATCCCTGATGTTTGATGAGAGCCCGCAGGGGAAAGTGCTACAGGTATTACAAATCCAAATCACTCCAGCTATCCTTCACAAACACATTCTTCAGAAACCAGCATAAAACATCTAAATATAAAAAAAAAATCTTGCCATCTTGAATTTGTTGATAGAGAGGCAGTAGAGATGCTGTTTAAAGTTCTTGGGGCTTATATAGCTTTTTTTACACTGTTCATATTCAGTACAGTCTTCAAAACGGTATTTATTTAAAACAAATCTTTTGTAACATTATAAATGTGTCACTTTTGATAAATTGAATGCATCCTTGCTGAATAAAAGTATTAATTTTTTTCAAAAAATCTTACTGACTTTAAACTATAAAACGCCTCGATTACGATTTTTACTATAAATTACTATAAAATGAAAGCTATATATTTAACCAAGTTGTTTTCCAAATTTAAAGTTGATATCACAAAAATTTTGTTTAGGCGTAATACCAAAAATTGCCACCGGGTGCCATTGAATTCCATTGAATTTAATTGTATGCATTCTGCCATAACAAATGAATAAATTTCTATCCAAATATCACTTCTGTCACTAAATATTTTTCTGACTTTTCTGACAATATGTGTTTTGTCAAGATTAGAAAAGGTTTTGATAATAAATTATAAAAGAGGATGCCCAAAAGGGGAGGGGCATATTATAAAAATAACGTTTCTATGGTAACGAAACGTCCAATTTCAAAACGGTTTTCACAGGATGAATTCTGAATTCGTAAGCTTTCAAATGATACCTAATTTATGATAACTTCTAAAATATGTGATATAATGATATTAATAAAATATATTTATATATATAATATATTATACTTTTTAGAGGATTTCTTACCTTACTTTTTAAAATATAATTTTATCTTTTTTTTATTGGCAAATACTAATTATTTTTAATTATGAACTTTTAGCTCTAAAAACCAAAGTTTCAATTATTAAAAGTGTGTGCGTCGACTTTTTGGGACAAAAGTCAGAAACTCCTGTAATGACGTGATTTTTTTGAGGTGCACTTTTGTCATAAATTCATATATTACTGTACATTCATAATTTGTAAGAAAAAAAAAACATTGCTAAAATATCTATTTAGGAGTCTTAGACCTTTCCAACGATATATAGTTTGTCATGACTAGATTAGGATTTAATAGTAATATAGTGAAGCCATATTTAGGGCCACTCCATACTAAATGTGTCCATTTATCCTCACCAGGTGATTCGTGTGGGGAGATTACGGCCGCATGGACAGCAAGTGTTTCATGGGAATGGCTCAGATCCTCCTGGATGATCTCGATCTCTCATCAATGGTGGGCGGCTGGTACAAGCTCTTCCCCACCTCCTCTCTGGCGGACCCCAGCATCGGCCCTCTGACACGCCGACTCTCCCAGTCCTCGCTCGAGAGCGCCACCAGCCCTCGTGCACCTAGACACATCCACGTCTTAATATGCCCGTGTTCTCTATCTCTACGTGTGTATCTTCGTTCAATATACCCCGCCACCGACCCCAAAAGCATGAACACACACACTCTGATAGATACAGCCAACTCGCCCGGGGCTGGAACTGCTCTCTTTACCGACACAAATTTTCAGGAGTTGGTTACAAATCAGGCATGACACACTTAACACACACACAGATGGATATGGATGTAACCAGCAAGATTGTAGCGGCGTCCGGAATCAGTCATGGCTAGTTACATGCAGATCCATTGTTCACCAGTCAATTAATTGGGGCATTTAATAAATCTGCTGAGAAATGTTCCTGACAATGTAGCATTTGTGTTGACGTCATGTCACACAGGGAGCAGAATGGGTTCTAGCAGTTCCAGACCCTCAAGGGTCAATCATTTCTCTATGCCAAACCCGAAGTTTTATTTTTTAAAAACCAAAGCAATTCTTATTATCTGTAGTGTTATATTATAGAGTATGGATATGTAGCAGAGTCAATGACTTAGATGAGATGCAAAAAAACTAAGACATGTTAGATAAACTCACTAGACTACATACACAATTAAACTTTTAAAGGGCAGGGCTTTACTCCACAGGTCAGGTTATTTATTAGAAATGCACACAGTTCATGTCGCATAAAGTAGCGTATTTTATTTCTTCTTTTTTTGGAGAGCTCAATAAATAAATATATAGATCGATATTTGTGTTCATGTATTAATCGACTGCATTCTGCACGTTAACTCGCAACCCTTGTTCAGCAAAATATGTAAAGTGCTATTTAAGCTTGCCTTTAAAATTATGTAGACTTATAGATGGTAGGTTATTTATTTTGCTAATGTTTTAATCTCACTTTTTTGTCTGAACAACGCAATCTGCACCGAGCTGCAGAGGTAATCGAACCCTTTGAAGGAGAACCAACTGTCCTGTTAAACCAGCAACCCTCATACACAGCTGCTGCATTGTGGGATATGCCGAACATTGTCCGCTGGCAAGCAAGAAAACGTTTCTTGTAGCAAGTAGCGAAGATTTTTGGAAAGTTGGACCCGCGTTATACTTCACCGCCTCAAGTAGTTTTGGGTTTCGTTCTACCAGCATATGGATCTGAACTGTTAAAGGTCTTTTCCGTTTCCTGTTACACTCAGGAGGTCACGCTGAACAAAAACCAAGTACACGACAATATGAGGACTGGGGATGGAGTCGCTCACTCAACAGGATCTTGAAGCCCAGAACAAACGGTATTCTGTAAACTGCTGGACACTTTTATTTTCTCTATGAACTTTGCCATTGTGGCTATTCCTGACCAATCAGCAGTCCTCTTTAGCTGGGTGGCTCTAGGTGGCGTCTTCAGTCAGTCGTTGGTGTTACGGAGACATTTAAAAGGAAAACAGCACTGTAGGTAAAACACAAAGTGTTCATCACACTCCTGTCAACCTCCTCTGCACATCTAGATTTGTTTTCATAGTTCTTCTGAATATATCAGATCGGTACCTTGCATATCATAGGACCTCTGTACCAGAACATCAAATTTAAGTTTTACAGTCACATCTTCTCCAGAGATGATGGTGACAGTCTTAATAAAAATTTCTAAGGCTGTGTGTCCACCAAAGCGTTTTTTTGCCAGCTGAGGCATCATTTTTTCCGTTGAGACGTTTCGTTGCTATGATACAGAATATCCGCAGCAGTTTGAATGTTGTGACAGTTGGTCGGTGTGGTTTAGTCCCGCCTCTCCTCCACTGTGATTGGACGGCTGGGTAAGAAGTGACAGTGATGAGCGCTGCGTTTTATCCAAAGTTGAACATTTTTCAACTCCCAGCGACCAGTAAAAACGCTGGGCGCTTCAGCGTGAAAAAACACTCAGCGCCTCATCATGGCGTTTAAAAACGCAGCGCTCCCACTGAAAACAGTTGAAAAGATACGCCAGGCGCGTGGAAAACGCTTTGGTGGACACACGGCCTAAGTTCCCATATGGATAATTTGCCAAATCATTAAAGGACAAGTTCGGTATTTTACAATTATAGCCCTGTTTTAAGATCGTTTCTGATGACATAGATTGGTTAAGATCGTTTTTTAGACGGATGCTGCTGTCTCGAGGATTTTCGGATTCTGTAGTAGCACTCCACACCTCTACAATGGTAGCATAGGTGCACAGGAACAATCCTTCATAAAACGCATAAAACTTTATTTTACAAAGACGTGAAACTCACCGAAGTGGTCTGGGGTGTTCACTGATACGCTGCAAAAGATGCTTTCCAGCAGGTGTTTTACCATTCGTTGTAAAACTGTAGACCTATTTTTCCGAACATTCTTCCGTTGAGAATTTGAATAATAGACAATCCAGCCCAGTTGGTGGCGATAATGCACCTTTGCCAATTTCAAGCAAACCACTTGACCCCTTTCCAGTTGGTAAACATAGTGACGTTTTTGTGGGCGGAGCTGCAGAACCGATCCCTCTGGCCGCTTCACTAACGCTAGTTAGCAAGTATTGTTAGCTTGTTTTTTAACAATGACTGGAGAATATCCAATTTTATCTTAATGTGTAAGGTCACTCAGTGTCCAGGTCCGCGATTGCTTATTTCCAAAAGTTATTTTTAACGGACGAACCAGATTGGCTGACCCTTAGCCGCCTACATGCTCACATCATCTGACAGGATTAACGTTACGTTACCTCGGTTGAGTGGCCTGACACCTCCAATTTTCACTTTAGGCTTGTTTGAGATGCGCCTCGCCTCGCCTGCAATGTAGTCGAGAGTAGGCGGGTGCAGTGAGAGGAGGAGTGAAAAGCGCAGGCAAGATGGACAAATCCTTGGTTTTCGCAGTGGGTCTGACACCTGTGAGATCAAAGTCTGATATCGCGGGATTCACGAGATTCACGCTCGTGCACCTGTTGCTAATAAACTGGATGTAATTTTAAGTTCTGTTGCTTTTATATGAAAATAAATATAATGAACAAGACACCCAAAGTACTTGTTATTTAATTACATTTCCAAATATGTGTTTATCTATATTTTTCTTTAATACAGAATATATAGAATATGTATATATAATACAGAATTCTTTTATATATGTTTTTATATATTGTTTTAATAAAAATATCATATATAAATATCATATTTGATATCACATAATAACCCATATGGCACTGTCAGAAGTTTATTCACCCATAACAAATATGTATACACATAAAACATGATATCAGAGTTTTAAAATCAAAAATGTTAAAAGAGAAAAATTCATCACGGTTGTTTAAACCAATGAACATTAAGCTGTGTCGTCAGCAAGTCGTTTCCCATCATGCTTTTGATCAGCGCAGTCGGTGGAGAGCAACTGCGCGCGACTGCAGAATCCGACAGGTGCGCCTTGCGCTCGCGAGAGTTTTCTGACATACGTCGGCATGACGTCAGAGCTCAGGCGGACCGTTCTCGGACACATTTCTAACCGGCATGCATCTCGCGCTGATCACCGGTGATCGGTTCTGCGCAGATTTTGCTCATCTCAAACAAGCCTTTTGTTTTGCCTCCAGCTAGCGCCGTGACGTAACTGTGACGTCGGCGCAAAAGGGCCTACGATACCGCGAATGCATAAGACTACAGAAAGAATACAAATAACCCCATTTCCGTTTCCGGCGGTGGAGTAATACCGTACATCACAGAACATACAATACAAGTCAATGGAGTTGGACAAAAACTACGACATGGCATCTTTTGCAGTGATTTTTGTGTGAGCATATCAGTGAACACCCAGACCACTCGGTGAGTTTCACATCTTTGTAAACTAAAGTTTTATGCGTTTTATGAAGGATTGTTCCTGTGCACGTAGAGGTGTGGGCGTGCTAACACAGAAACTGAAAATGTCTAAAAAACAATCTTAACCAATCTATTTCATCAGAAACGATCTTAAAACAGGGCTTTAATTGTAAAATACCGAGCTTGTACTTTAAAGACACTTTAATTCAGTCTGTTCAAAGTCTAAATGTTGTTTGATTTTCTGGTTTGCATCATATGCATGATCTGCTTCCAAAAGCAGACTATGACATCAGCAAACCGTTTCATCTGATTTATCATTTTGAATCGTTTGAAGTAGTATTTTGCTTTGCTGTACAGCTGTCTGACTGAAACTTTGATATAATACTTTGCTCTTTCTTATCATCATAAGTTGTAAATGTAGTAACTATTTCACCCATGCCAGTCATGACTGATTTGACATTTTAGAATATTTTACTTTCCAGTCCGTCGTTGTTCTTCGAGCTCAAAAGTTTTGCCTTTAAACACACAAAATAAGTCTCTGCTAATTCTCACATTTCTCGCTTCTTATGTATTTGCACAAGTTTGATTGTGTTGCACATTTCTCTTTCCACTAACAGACAAATGTCTGTACATTAAATTAGGTACTAACTAAATATGAAATTAAATTGTTTTACTGTACTAAAAACAAATTGTATTTGCAGCTGAATGTTTGTCCTTGGTAAACACTATGAAATGACTATTAGATATTGATATTTTTTCTATGTGATTTTACGTACATTGGAATATGGGATTATATGTGTCCCTTTACTGTACAGTAGTTACAAATCTTGCATTTTTGCAAAATGAAGAGTCTGAATGCATGAATATTTGTACTGTAGCCTACTGCTCTGTTTTTTCAGGTGTAGTGGATGGATATAGTTTGTTGCAATCCATAGCTAAGCCAAATGCAACATCGACAAAACTAAAAAAAAATTCTAGATTTGCCGCTTCCAACTTGCTGTGGTTTGGATGCGTTTACCATGGAATGGGAATGATCAGATCTGTTTTGTTCTGACAGTAAAAGGATACAGTTATCAAATGCTTCTGTGGTTTGTTGATAATCTATAAATACAAATATTTGAGTGTGATGTTGTAACTTCTGAATAAGATGCCAGAAAAGTCATGGTTCGTTTAAACGCTTGGTGTTGTATCAGCGTACTTGATGCTTTTATATGCGAGTCCACTTCATTCTTGTCAGGTTTTTCTTCTTTCTTTTTTGTTTTATTGCATACACAGTTTATATGTGTGTGTAAGGTGACACCAGCCTGACTGGGGAATGATCTTAATACACTGAATACAGATCAATATCAATGTGTTATGTTATGTTATGTTCAACGATCATAGCCGATACAATTGGAGGTCTACCTGGTATTCATTCTTACATTTCTTATTTGCATTCAGAAATGGACAGTAGATTGTAAAACTGAGAATGATGTGTGACTTTGAACATTTTTATGAAATGTTGAGAGATTGCTTTCCAAAAGGAATGTAATCTCAATTTATGGGTCATTTAAACCCTTGTCAAGTCTTTTTATGAAACCCCGTTTTTGTCCGTTTGTGAACAAATGTAAGGATTATTGAGGCAATATCTATCTTATTTTTGTAAAATTAATTATTTTAAAGGGTGGTCTGCTGGATAAAAGGTGATGGCTTGTTTATTGCCTTACTTGTGAGTTATTAAGGCCTAGATGTGTTATTGAAAGCCTTTGGGTGTTTTGCTTCAATATCACTATACTAAAGTATCTCTTGAATGTACATATTATTTAATTTCATTTATTTGTTTTACAGTGTCTGAATGACACAGTACATCAATGGCACATCATTTCCCTGTATGTGTTGATGTTTAAAGGCTTACATGAGCACAAGAACCTGGGGGCCTCTTTTATAAAACGTTGTGTAGAAACCATCCTCTTTTTTTGTTCGTGATCACACTTAACTAAAACATATATAATTTAATTTATATTATATGATTACAACCTTACATCTATTGTACTCTTGAGTCAGACTTAAAAGAATGTCTTTGGCAATGTATTTATTTTACAAATGAGAAGATGGTCATTTGTAGTCTGTTTTCTCATTCATGTAGCAAAGCTGTTTAGCAGCTCTTTTGTTGTTGCCATAAACCAGCCATTCATATTATTCATGGTATTGTTAACAGCACAAGACACTGTTAGTACATGCTCACCTTCCCAGAGCGAGGTTTTCATCTTTCATGAGAAATGTAGCTACTTTGAAATCAATTGCATCCATACATCTATCCTTAACCCACTATATGGTTTAAGTCTTGCACTTTGGGAGAGCACGATCAAAGATTTATCAGAGATGGGTAGACCCCAAAAATGATTCGAGCTGACAGTGCACTGCTGTTTAGGAATGACAGAATGGTAACGAGCTGTATGGGGAAGCTGTAATTTTATACTTGTGCTTTGTAAATGTTTTCTATGTGCAGTATTTGATAATGTAAAACTGGTATTTTTGTGGTTTGTACGCTGCAGAATTATTTAAGGTGCACGCAGTTTTGTAAAAAAAAAAGAAAAAGGATGGGAAACTTTGAAAAAAAAAGAATAATTTTGACTGAAGCCTGTATCTGCATGCATATTGACTGCTGGAACCTGGACGTCAATAAATTTTATTTGAATCATCCATTTTTGTGTCTGAATGGAAGGCTTATATTTAAATTGCTTTTAATAAAGTGCTATAGACTAATATAGGCCTACTACTTGGCAAAATAAATAAATAATTAACTCTCCCACAGTTTCCCAACATATAAGCTACATTTTAAAAACAGACTGTCATTTTATTTGGCAAACGACAACCTGGCAGATATGTTCAGCAATACAAAGTAAATCAGTAAGAATATGCGCACTAAGAGAAGTCGTGTATGCTAAGTGTAGTTTTCCCATCTCACAGCATTTGAAGTGAAATGTCTAAAAGACAGTGCTGTACTATGGGACAGTTCAGAAACTGAGCGCATCCTCTTTGAGGGTCCACTAGAGGGACTGAATCCATCATTCATTTGGCCCAAACTGTAAGTAGGAAAACAAAAGTGTGAATAGGATCCACTTTGATTGGGCCAGTCCCATGTCCTCTTGCATGCCAAACTATGGTCTCTGTTTGCTCGGACCTGAAACACGTTTTCAAAGGTTCTGGTTGCACAAAGTGCAGGTCTGTGCCTCACGGAGGCGCTGCTTTCCCGCTGCAAAAGTGACTCAATGGAAAACGGGCTGGTAAATTTCTTTTCTGCCTCAGGACGTTTCCAGGTTGCCCTTTCCGTCGCATTATTTGAGGGAATTTCTATGTTTCCATAGAGGTCAGGAAATACGTCACACAGACCACGGAAGTGTCGTCGCAGGATCTTTGGGGTGATTTTACTATCATCCACTTTCCAAAAGTTGCGCTTTGCATTTGGTAACTGCGGATTTATAGGCACCTGAAAATTTGAATGGAAAACATATTTAATAAAAGTCCAATACTTATAATATAGGCTAGCCTAATACTAATAATAATAGTAATAAGAAAAAAATACATACCTTTACAAAACAGTTGTTTGATGATAAACAGACTCTGATATTATTCTCAATGCCTTTTCTATCCCCATCCACAAATATCGTCACTGCATTCATTAACTGGGGAGGAGGGGCTATAATTAAAATCAAATAAAAACAATTGCCTATTGTAGGCCTCGCCTACATGTTTCTGATTTTACTTTATATAAAGAAAGTGGCTTAGACAACAACATTCAAAAAAAGTTTGCACAGTCTAAATCAGAGATTTGAACCCAATGCATTTCTTCAGTGAGTGCTAGTATAGGCTAATTCAACGCGTTCTCATCCCAAAGGCGTCATAAAACGACGCTTTTGCCAATGCGTAGGCTATACATCAAACGCACGGCACCCTTTAGCGTCTATATAACACGCACAGAGTATAGGTCTGGGGTAGGGCGGGTTAGACCACTAGGAGGTGCTTTCTGCCCCATATATATCTGCGTCTCATATTGACGTTTTCTTTTCTATATTCAGTTTTTATTCTTAATTTCCAACAATGAGCATGTAGGCTACAATACAATAGAAATACCCTATAAAAAGAGAGAAAGGGGAGAAAAACACAGCTAGCCTACATATGGTTGAAGCACATAGGCTACTTCTTATTTTATATTGTTAAATCAACATAGGCCTATAATTGATACGGCAAAATATGTAAGTTACAACTTACCTCGTAAAAGGTTAATCTTTTCTCAGGTGCGTTTTGAATGACGTAAGCGATCAGACCCAGGTACGTCATTTTCTGTTTGGAGTATCTCTTGTATTTTCTTCTCGTCACCAGCATGTCTGCGCGCTCTTGCTGCATCTCTAAGAACATCTGTAGCGAGCTGCTAGTGATGATGACGATCGAGTGTCTGCCGTGAAGTTTTGTCTGTCTAGGCTATATGTAGAACGATTATAGTAGATGTAGATGTGCATTCCTCATTAATGTTTCTTTTACATAATTGATGGATGTGTTAATTCGTGGGCGGTGCGGGCATGCCTGGACCACCAGTCTATTGGCTATAATGTGTTATTGTAACATGCACACACCTGAAATACAGAGTTTGAAAATGTAAAGAAATATGTATGCTATGGCAAGCATAACTCAAATTTAGAGACACAATCTTAATAATGAACGTTGTTTGTATGTAGGCTAAATTATCACAAAAAAATAATATAGGCTATATTTTATCTGAAAAAAACGTCATTATTTGTGCGTCAATCATTTTTTATGGTTACAGCCTGTTCCTCTATTCCATGATTTAGGCTATAGCACCTTTCTGAATCTCAAGTTTTTTTAAAAGGAGCAATAATTATGTTGACCAAAAGTTGCTTTGTAGGAGCAATACAAGCTTATTAGCTAACAAAAAAAGTAAACCAACTGATTCAATTCAAAATGTGAATTACCAACATTCCAATGTTTCTTGTCATGAGACTTGAATTCACACGTGATATTCATATGCAAATGAAATAATTCCGGAGTGGCAATGAGTCTAACTGACATGTTCACAACCTCTTTAAATGATAAATGCATTTACAAAACAAATCAACTGATTAAAAATTAAAGTTATTATTTGTTTAATATGATTAGGCCTAGATATCTTTGGTAGAACGTTTATAGGCTATTACACACAATCCATTTCTCTTGTAAAACAGAAAACTGCATGATACAGGTCTGTGCCTCGCGGAGGCGCTGCAAGAGTGACTCAATGGAATATGAGAAAGAAAAAAAATCTGTCTATTTTTTTTTTTACTAGACTAATTAGTCGTGTTACTGTTCACCCAATTACACCCAAAGAAGTTTGCTTAATTGCAGAAAAAAGGTGTTTAGTAGTGATGTTCCTTAAAGTTACACACAGATTTTCAGAATTTTAAACACATTTCCCAATGGAAAGTACCCAATAAATGATGATTTTAAATATATTACGCTTACTAATATTTTAAATATTATTGTGGGATTCAACATAGAAGGATCTTAGTAAACATCTAAAATGTGAATATTTTCTTGCGAAATGCAGTTTGCACCAATTTTGGAGAATGGCCCATATAAGATGTTAACACATGGGTGGGCATCACTGTATTAGCGGTAGATGTTTGATAGGCCTATACAACACTGTAGCCTATAAGGTTGAACATTGAGAATAAATGTAAAAATGCCCAAATATACAGCCTACCAATAACATCTAAATACACCTTTTATTAAATAATTAGCAATAAGGGTAGTTTTCTTAATTCGGACATATAGATAAAACATCTTGTAAAACCTCTAGCACAGATATTTAATAAATGCATGAATATTAAAAAATTCTAAACAAACATGGACTCATAAAGATTTGAAATCGCGCTTTAGTTTTTAATCTGGCGCTGTTGTCATGTCGCTGGTCGTGACGCAGAATCAATGGAGAGTGTGGGAGGAGAACGTGCTAGGTAGTTCAATTCATTTCACAGAATCGATTCCTTTGAACACATAATTTTAATAAGTCATATTCAACAACCGATTCAAGATTCACTTTGAACACTGCTGTACTGATGCATATTAGGGAAAGGGAATCCCCACAAGTTGTATTTTGAATGGTCTGTGTATTATTTATTTACAATATGCTGGTAAGCTTTTTTATTATCATATTGTTGATTAACATATGATGTAATTTAGGCTATCAATGGCTATTGTGTTGAAACTAATTTTGCAACATTCACAGTTTACCATTATGGTAATTTGGAACATGTTACTATAACAACAATTTATGATGATACCCTACTAATAATTATTATAATTATTCTTTATTTTTTATTTGCACTAAAACTCACTGTTGAAAATTAAAAAAAAAAAATCTTGAAGGAAACTTTAGTGTCTAGACCATATAGCCTACTGTAAAAATAGGTCTAAACATGTCTGGGTTTTGTCCAAGCATGAAAGCATAAACGGCAAACACTCAGATGCTGTTCGTCCATTATTAACAGTAGCTGTTTTCGTCCAAATTTACAAAAAAAATCCTTTAAAATTATCAAGTTTTAGTCACACTGATTTGTTCGTTCATTTGACGAATCAAACGTTATCAAGGTTTGTTAGAACTCAGGCAAATTGATCTGGTTGAATCATTTGGTTTTGCGAATCGGTTCGTCTGATTCACGAGAAAGAACTTCAAACAGAACGATTGGCTCGCGAATCGGACATCACTACGATCGCATGGCGAGGCTCGAGTCACCCAGACATTGTAGATTATTTGCTGGAACCTTTCGGTAAGTAGAATTAAGGCATAATCTTTCGCAATCTATCTTAATAAATGCGTATTATATGTCAAAAGCTGACTTGATAAGCGACCAGAGCGTCATGTATGATGAGCATTAAAGCGGATTGTGTGGCTGAGGAGGGTGTTGCCCGAAAACCGGCTTTCTGTCGGAAATCATGGATGGCAGAGTTATCAGTGTAGTTTTCGGTTATTTTTTACTGAATTATAGTAGCTGTAAATAACTTTTTGTATAAAAAGCTGTGTAATGTGTTTAACATGCTGTTGTGTGTGATATCGAGTTAATGTCCAGGGGAATCCAGCATAAATTAGCCTAAATTATACAGGATTTTAGTAAAATAACAAAGACTACACGATTTTCATTTTAAAAACAGGTTTAATGATTTTGTTTTGTCAGTCTATAACGTTAGGCTAGTTTCAACAGTTTGGGGGCGACATCTTGTCATGTTTCTGGCCACGTCTCTGTCGTTAAAGCTCAAAATTGAACACTATTAAGTAGGTTCAAGCTAACGTTACGTTTTTGATGAAAAATACCTATAAGGTTGGGAAAAAATGATAAGAACCCTTAGCTTTTTTTGTCTATAAGACTTTCTACCCATACCATCTCATCATCTGCTTAGAAACTAGCCAGCCAGGTCACCCACATCACAGATTCATATTTTAGTCAGGATTTTGTGGCAGTTACATAAGTCTTTGACTAGAGTGATGCCGAACTAGGTAATTTCTTCTATTACTGATTGATGACATCTTATTGATATGCATTTACATTGTGTTTGTGCAGGGCTCTCAAGTTTTGAAGACAGGCGAGTGACATTAGGGGTTTGGCAGGTAGTGGAAATGGGGTGTGTCATTAAGTCATTGATATTATTAGTGTTATTAGTTTATGTTGTTATTTATAATTGCTCAGACTTGCAGAAGGAAAATATTGAAACGTCACTGACAATTCAGCCAAGTACAAAGTGTTTATTCAATGTGTGTGTGAGAGAGAGACATA
Source organism: Hybognathus amarus (assembly GCA_030378365.1). Lineage (NCBI taxonomy): Eukaryota > Metazoa > Chordata > Actinopteri > Cypriniformes > Leuciscidae > Hybognathus > Hybognathus amarus. Next base: position 316,059 of record JAQIUQ010000339.1, read on the forward strand.
GAGAGATATTATGACTGGTGTTGTTTATTGTAAATGTTTCTTGCCTTTTTGGACTTTCCTCTCAGGGAGGATAAGAAGATGCTTAATTGCTTTTTAACTAACAATGTTTGAAAGACAGATGCAATGATTAATGCATCCATGCCAAGGATATAATTATAAAATATTACATGATTTCAAAAGTCAACTATAACATCAACTATGCAATACATTTTAATGTATTTGTTGTCATTGAACAGGCTGTAAAACTGTTGGCTAAGTTACAGACACTCATGAAAAACTGATACTAATTATCTGGAAATCATTCTCTGACAGCAGTCAAGTTGTCATTGTTTGTGTAACATTTTGTAATCAATTTGTTGTAACATTAAAACAGGAGATCATGACCACTCTGTGCTCCAGTGGTTTCCTCTGTGGGTAAACTAAACTTTTGGAAGATGTTGTAGCTGGTGAACAATTCCAGGATATGCTTTTTTTGTCATTGGTTTACAAAACACATTATTGGAATAATGTGACTTTTTAAGTTGTCTTATACATTTGACTGCTATGGTTGCACTTTGGCTACATTTTCATTTCAGATCCTATTTGTTGTCACATTTGTTTGCTATAGTGTTGCAATTACAAATAGCTTTTGTTCATGAGCTCTCACATGTTTTAACTAATGTCTGCTGGAGGCAGAGCTGTTTTCTAAATGTTAGCTAAAATGTTTTAGCAGAGCAAGTCAGCTGTTTTCATCAGAAACGCATCACATTTACGCTCCAAGTCCGTGGTATTTTTGTCTGCTTGCTTTGCACGCTGTTTTTTCATTCTCTGCATTGGACTTCTTATGTGGTAAGAGAAAGACCAGCAAATTCTCAGGACCAAGAATTCTGCAGAGCTTTCCCCAAGAGGGTCCCGATCCTCAAATAAATACTTCCACATGACCTTCAGTCCGTGTGCCAGAAAGAGCTGTTTCTGCACTCTCAGTGACGTACAGGATTCCTTGAGATGTCAGTGCGGTTTTAGCTATATGGAGCTCCTCTTTTGTTCAATTCCTTGGGAATTTTATTTGCCCTGAGCTGTGGTCTATAAAACTTGATCGCGAGGTTGTCGAGTGCCAGGGATATTTAGATCTTATCTGCCCTGGATGACTGTGACCAGGCACTAACATCTTTCATGAAAGAAAAACTTATGGAGCTCCTTCCTAAAGTGCCAGAGGTGGTGTTTGTCGATGGTAGGGGTCACAGAGCTCTTTAGCCTAATCATATCCGAAAAATCGCTGTGTATTCTCTCTAGGTTTAGGACTTTGATCGTTACCCAGCCCCTGCAGAATGAAAATGAATAAACATGCTCCTATCTCCAGCTTTGAAGTATGTACCAAAGTTGGTGAGCATCAGTCAGCACTTAACCCCAAAACAGATATGGGTCATGCAATTATCTGTTTGATAAACAGTTGTTAGCCACACACAGTGTGCCAGGCTGTATGCCAACTTGCACTTAGCCACAGGTGATTTATCCAAATTTATGTTCCAGATGTTACTCATTTATGTGCTGATAAGATGTGACTTGTGCCCGCCTGACTTTGTCATACTCAGATTATAATCAGGCCAGGGCAATGGAGTAAGTGATGTATGTTCTTCTGGAAGAACTGGGGCTAACAATAAATCACTAAGCTTAATTTAGGCTGTAGATGAACTTAACTTTAGTTATTACCTTTCATAATGTCTTAATATTAATTAAAAAACAAAATAAGTGAAAAAAATGTATAGGCTAAGGAGTGAACATAGCCAATAAAAATCCTACTCATTACATTTTTTTTTTTTAAATAAGTGTTTAAATAAGAGTTATCCAACATCATTTTTGTTTTAAGACAATCTGTGAAGGATGAACAAAATATGTGTTGGTCATAGTTTTGAAGTGCTAGAAAAAGATGTGTAGGCTACTTGTTAGCGTTTGACTATTTCTGTCACATTATCATGTTTATGGTTAGTTAAGTTACTTTATTAGCCTAAATCCATGGTGAATGTTGCTGATTTGTGGATTGAAAGCCTTCTATAAGTGTTTCTCCTCGTTTCCATGTCAGCGCTATTTGGTCTGATATCTATGGTTTATAACAGAACTCTACTCTGAATTAGGGCTGCACGATTAATCGCAAATTGTTCAGTGTTGTAGCACCAGGACCTTAAAAGAAACAGAAATATGAGTTTTAATATGATTAATTCATTGTTTAATAATCTTGCAGTTCAAACATCATTATCATTGTTTGACCACTCATGCAGTGCTGTTTTATATTGTCATTCTTCAACTATTTCTGTGAAGATGTGCACAAACCCAATTCAGTTTCTTCTTCAGACAATTGTAAGAACCTCCTACGTCCTTTACGTAATAAACATCTTAAACTCTGAAACATGCAACATTTCAGCTGTTGCCAAGTCAACATAACTTTGGTTTCGTTTTTCACAGCAGGGGAGTTATTAAGCCATACACTCCAGAGCTCCTACTGATGTGCTCGTACTCGTGTTAGAAGTGTTTAGTGTTGTTCTGACAACTCCTTGCCTACCTTAATTGTGTTCTGTCCACACAGAGAAATAGAACTCTTTGTGACTTGTAGCACTTGTTTCCCACGTGATCCTCTTCAGATATTGGCTTACAAAAAAACGTGTTGAACAAAAATAAAAAAACTTTTTATTGCCTTTTTAATAAATAACACAATGTGGTTATTTATAATATAATATTATTTAATCAGCCAGTAAGTAAAGATTGATTTTAATACTTAAAGTTACAATAAGTCAGTTTTAGGTTGACACAAGTAGCTGAGAATAGACAACAAAAATACATAGGCTACTTGGGTTGGAATCTTTACACCTCGCAATCTGATTCCGATTCTAGGAGTCACTATCGAATCCGATTCAAAAACGGTTCTTGATCTCCTTTTTTTTCTTATTAATTAATTTTACCAACATGAAAATCGTAAAATATTGTAATTTTTAGGGGTGGTATGATCTGCCATTTTTGTCTTCATTACCGATTCCGATACCTGGGATGCAGTATTGGCCGATATGCAGTCCTTCCAGAAAAACGCTGCGTTTTTTTGTGATTGTTGCAGGCAAAAATCCTTGATTACGCGGCTCGTTTTCTTAAAAAATGCGATGGAATATGCGGGATATTTATGCAATTTTATGCGATGAAATTGCGGGAACTTGCAAAAATTGCGGGAACTTGCAAAAACTGCGGTTTGATGAAAAAGAGAAAAAAAGTGATTCCCCCAACACCCTGTTCTCACTAGGCTATACCTAATGTAAAGAGTCATTTCTTATTACTTTCTTTGATAAGCAAATTGTTTTATTTTTATTGAATTTTCAAAATCACAGAGTTTGATATCAAGTTCTTGACATTTCTTTTACACATTTTCTGATAAGTATAACATTAGATAAGTAAAACATGATGAGACAACAATAATTTGGGAAAAAAAAACACGAAAAAGAAAAAGAAAAAAAAAGATAGAGGGCATCACAGACATATATTAAATTCCTTTAGCAGAGATACAGATCTTTTGGGCTTTTCAATTTTTTATTTATTTATTTATTTATTTTTTACAGACTCAAAATACATTTTAAAGGCTGTTTTGAAATGAGCAAAGTTGGGTTTTGAGTTACTCCACTTAGTTTGACGAATATGAAATTTTCCTAATAATAGAAACAAATCTATAACATACATTTTTCTTATAGGAAAGTCAAAATCATTTGTATGAAGATGACAAATTTTAAGACAAGGTTGCAATTCATTTTAAAACCTAGAAATCGAGACATCTCATTCCAAAAGATTGAAGAATATGGACATTCAAAGAATAAGTGCACAATAGATTCTCTTTCACAATTTCAAAAACAGCAAAGTTTTGTTTCAGACTGTAACGAGTGTAAATAAGTTGTGGCCCCTTTAAGAGCTGCGCGCTGAACTGTCTGCAGTGTTATATGTGCGCCTCGAACACCCCATGTGTGCGGGTAATTTCTGTTTGATGCTTCTTTTATCTTTTTTTGTTTATGTGACGGTAGAACATGTGACAGAATGTTATATGAGTTAGATTTGTGAGATGTCAATCGCCTCCGACGAGTCTGTCTGGCCGCTGCAATAACTTCAGCTGTGAGCTATCCCGTCGCGTAATTGCGTCACTTCATAACGTTCCCATGGAAACAGGGGGAAATGGCTGCTCTTGTATGAAGCAAACGCAACATTTTTCAACTTTCTGCTAAGATATATGTGACTTTTTTGCAACGAAAATGCGAGGATTATGAAATCATGCAAACCCCGCATATTTTGCACGGAAATCGGCAATTTATGCGGCGAAAGTGTGGCTTATTTGAAAAAATGTGGCCCCCGCATAAATATGTGGACTTTGGCTGATTTTGCATTGAATTCAGCGATCGCATAATCACGTTTTTCTGGAGGGACTGGATATGAGTACCAATCTGATACAAAAATAGTAAATATATAAATAAACAGTGCTGAATTACCTAACAAACTGGATCTGTTTTCCTCACTGTGGGGAAGAGACTGTGATTAATCTTTTGTGAAATACATCAGGTTTGACTTAAAAATGTTTGGTTAACTTTGTAAAACAATATACAGACAAAAAGTGAATTATTTATTAAATGATTGTGTACCAATACAGCAACTGTAAATAAACCAATAGCTTTAATAGCTTGGTAGACATTCAAAATAACCAGGAGTCAGGCTGACAGCTTTATTCATAGTCTCGCGTAGCCAGACCTTCAGACTGACGGCAGAAGACCAACGGTCATATAGTATAGACCATAGACTGAAAAAATATGGATGTAGTGTCCGTGACATCACTCGTAGGTTTCTGAAGAGCATTTCTGAATCCCTAAGCCCATCGCCATCTTGGTAGCACATCATAGCGCATCACTCCTGAGTCCCGAATAACAGAAAATGGGCAAAGAGGCTGTATTAGCTGATAACGTATTAGCTGATAAGGCGGTAACGTGACACTAACAGACAGCAAACAAACGGCTAGAAGTGACAGCAGCGGCAATACACTTAAGTGGCCACGCCCTTACCAGAAAATCAGAAAGTTGAAAGTAGCTCAACTTTATGGTAATGTTTATGGAGCTATATGACGTGGTTTAGCGGCAAGCAGAGGCAAAACGCCAGCAACCAATCAGAATATAGGCTAGACGTCCTTCGCACTGGCTGATTCAGGACAAACATACGATGTACATACGATTTATTTTTAAAAAATCATTTAAAATAAGAAAATTATCGTTTTCGGCCAAGTACATCCAGAATTTTTGGTTTTGGCCCACAATTTTCATTTTGGTGCATCCCTAGTTTTTTTATATATATATATATATAAATATATAACATTTTTATAAAAGATTTTATAATTAGATTTTGTAAAATAGATTTTACACATTGAAAGCATTATTGATATCGCATTAATAAACGTCATAACAGATCATATATTAATTTTTATTTTATTTATTTTTTCAATATTGTGCAACCCTGTAGCTATTAGTGGTATTTTGAGTCAGATCTAATGATCTGTGGTTCAGTAAGCGAGCGTTTAATCTGAAGATGATTCAGTCAGTAAGTGAGTTTGACTGATTCAATCTTATATAATTTATTGCCTTGGTGATTCAAGCGCATGGCTTTCCTTAACAGAGACTCTGGAAACACTGGTGGTTTTCATCTTTTTATCTGCTTTTAATTAAGCGCAATTCATTGGTTGTGGAGTGTGGACTGAGGTGTAACATTAGATATCAAACTGTAGTCTTCCAGAAGGCATTGTTCCATACATTTGATTCAGTTTCCAAGATGACAGTTCTCATGACAGCCTCTGACTCACACCAAATGCGTCATTGTACAGATGTCTCGAGAGAATCCTCTGGTTCAGGCTTGTTAGGATGATGAGATGGAGTTAATTAATAGTTTATCATTTACATTTAATCATTTAGCAGGCGCTTTTGTCCAAAGCGACTTACAAATGAGAACAATAGAAGCAATCAAATCAACAAGAGGACGTCAAGTCACCTTTATTTATACAGCGCTTTTTTTTTTAATACTATTGAGAATTTTTAAAACAAGTATATTGCAAACTTTTCATTTAGACCCTAAAGAATCAAATTAACTTGTATGGAAATGGTATTATACTGTATGACCCCTTTAAGTTCAAATCAGCACATTAAAAACAACATTAAAATTGGATTGGTAATATTTAGAGCTTTGAAGTGCTGGAAAAAGTGTAAAGTACTTAAAAATTCACCCTCAAAAGTTTGCATGAACCCTGAAATGAATAATTTAAAAACATTTGACTATTTCTGCCACAATACCATGGTTACAGGTAACGTCACTACATTAAATCCACTGTGAATGCTAGTGATTTGTGGACTGTTGAGTCTTCTATAACTTTTTCGTTCATGGTACAATGTTTCTCTTGGTTTCCACGTCAGCATTGTTTGATCTGCAGAGAATTCTTCATCGAATTTGGATGCTAATGTGCAATATTGCTTCGAGCTAATAAATGGTCCACACTGTAAAAATTAATATGCTTTATCTAATCAATAAAATTGTGGCAACAGATTACAAGCAATATTATTAATTAATTTGAACAAATTAGAATTGAGTAATAATTAATCAAATTATTCCTTAAAAGTTAACCATTTAAAATTAGAAAAGTTTACACCAAAAAAAAAAATCTGAATAACAGACAGATGTCAAAGATTAATTATTTTATGTTATCTTTATTTTATATTGCCAACATTGAAGACATCTGATGTTAACAAGCAAAATCACTGAAGGAGAAAACCATAATTTTGAAACAAACCTAAAACAAACACTGATTACCATAATGGTGACTTAAATGTACTTTTTTGGTATGTTTTACTCATTTTAAATGGTTAACTTTTAAGGAATTAATTTGATTAATTATTACTCAATTCTATTCTTAAATTTATTTAATAATATTGCTTGTAATCTGTTGCCACAATTTTTTTGATTAGATAAAGCGCATTCATTTTTACAGTGGATGGCTCAAACAAGAAGCACGGTTTTATTCCGCTTTCATTTAGTTTACCTAATGATGTTTCTCATATGCAACAGAAATGGCAGCTCTTATTAGTTGGGTGACGTGGTCTAACGAAATCTAGTTGAGGAAAAAAGTTTGCAAAATGCAAACATTTGGTTGCAGTCTGGAGCCCTGAGCGCTGAATCACAACAAATCAAAAGCAAAGCTAAATCATAAAAAGGCGAACAATGGTTAGATTTTTTTGCAAGTCCGATAATCAAAGGTCTGGCTGCGTAAGACACGTTAAAACTAGTATCGTAACCAATAGTGTTACATGCAATTAATTTAGAATACAAAATGCCAACTGAAATCACTTTTAATTGGTGATACATTCGCATGTTATTTAAAAAGCCTGTGATCTCAACAGGAAGTTATGCAACAGTGAACGTAACCAGTGTTTTTTTTTAATTGTCTTACACCCATTAACTTGAAACACCGGGGAAAGCAATCACTCTGCACAGATCTACCTCCCAATGTTGTATTGCTCTTATACAGTGGCTTATTGTTCTCATCCCATGAAGTGGTTATAATAGAAATGCTTTTAATTAATCCAGTGAAGGGCCATGGGTGGCTGCATGAGCCTGCTGTGACGCAAGACTGGGATTTAATCACGAAAAGATGGAGTGGGAAAGGAGGGAAAACTCATTCTCCCCATGTCAGGCTGTTTAAAGTGGCAAAACTTCTGGTGTTGTGGCATGAGGTGAATAGTCAGAAAACTATTCACATCTTGCTACGAGATTTTAAAAACATTTCAAATTGGTGTTGGGTGGCATCAATCCCATACAATAATGTAAAATGTGAGGCCCATGTTTAAAGTTGAAGTGAACATTTTAAATGGCAAAACACTTTATCCTATCCCAGTTTTATGTGCATTGTGTCCAACAGGAAACATATTTGGACCTTAGTTGTATTTGAAAGCACACCATTTGTGCTACAGACTTGAATCTTGAGTCTTTTCTTAAACTTTTGATCAGACTTGAATGACGATACAATGTTCCACATCAGTTTATTCTGTTTCATGATTGAACATTTATATCTACTGAAATGAATTTGGGGTTAAAACACAATTTATTGTTATTGTCAAATTCAGGTACTAAATCTCATTCAAGGAGATTTAGATTTGTGCTTTAGCCAACTGAACAGACTTCCCAGACTCTTTTCCCTGTACTTCATGGAGGATGATGGAAGAGTCTAGCTCACATGTCGCATTGCATTTAAAGGTGCAGACAGTGTAGATTAGTAAGAAATATTATTCTTCCGTAAGTAATTTTCCATTGATTTCATGCATGGTTGGCTTAGTGTTTCTTTAATGAATGAATGAAGTGTTTAGTAGTAAAGTAAATAGATTAAGTTAAATTTTATTTTGTCTTTAAAGCTGAAGTCCGTAACTTTTTGTGTTGATGTAAGCGAGTACATAATGAATCCATTTTCCAGTGTTTTTGATTTATCTTCAATTACTGAGTCCACACCTATAATAAGTGTTTATATTCAGACTATCTTAGACTGTGTGTGTCGTAACCCTGCGGAGTAACCCAGTACCTGCGTTTACATCCGTGATTTGATGTATTTCCAAGTCAAACAGGATATTCAGTGTGAAAATTTGTAGGGCAGTGCCAAAATAGTTTCCGGATCATTTTATTTAGCGTTTTGAGTCTGTCATTTTGGTAGACACAAGTGTTTGCCTCCCCTGTCTTTGTCGTCTTCTTTTTTTACAATACTGACGGTCCAGCTGCAGTTCTCGGACAGGAAACCCTCTGACATCAGCGTAAGGTTTGCGTGTTGTTTGAAAACGCACAGCTGCAGACACAGGGAATGTCCCTTGAAAAAAAATCTGCATCCAAAAATATCCACTTTGACTAGATCAGTGTTTCCCAGTGTTTTACATTTTTTGACACAGCACAGTTTTAATAAGTAAAAATCCCATGGCAAACGGGCGGAAATCTTTTTTTGTTTATTTATTTTATTATTATTATTATTATTATTGAAAAAAAAATTAATTGCGATTAATCGCATCCAAAATAAAAGTCTGTGTTTACATAATATATTTGTGTGTGCTGTATATAATTATTTTGTATATAGAAATACACACACATGCATGTATATATTTAAGAAAATGTGTTATTCATATATAAAATATTTAAATTTATATAATATAGATTATGTATTTAATCTATTTACAGATTATGTATTCTGTCCTCATTTTCACATCATTAAAAAACATCGGATCTGTCACAAACCCATTTCAGTAGCCAATTCCAGATAAATTTCACAATTCGTGACACCAATTTCAGTAGCACAGAAATAGCTAATGGACATTTCAATAGGTCAGATTGTGCGTTTCTGTTCTGAACCCCGAAGTTACATAGTGCCAGTAAAAGTGATACAGACCCCGTCAGGCGACAGGCAAAAGTGCCTTTTACCCTGTTACGACTTGATGAACCCACTGATAAGATTTTGGAAACATTTTAAGTAAACAATGTTAGATAGTGTTGCTTTAATGCTAATTATAATTATAATGTTACACTAACTAAAATTAAAACAATGGGGAAAATAAGATAAGCTGTAAGAAAAACACATTTTAAGCACACAGAATAATGTAAGTGGACTTTTTGTAATTGTGCCTTTGAAAGATTACATAATTGTGACATCCATAATTGTAATCGCGATTACAAATTCGAATTAATTGTGAAGCCCTAAACACAACATTGCTCTTTAGTTGATTTAGTATGATTTATCTATATTAATTTATACTGTGAAGACTATGCAATTAGTTATTTTTTATTATATTTGTCTTTTCTTGTTTGATTAACATTACTTATACAGACAATCAAGAATATTAGGCTTATGTCACTTTAAGACCTAATCATTAGGCAAAATAAATAAACATTCCTAACAAATTTGAATCAACATAATTTCAAAAAACTTCATGATCCTCTGGGATCTTCTTTCACAAGAAGGTGTACAATTTGGCCTTCCTTCCTGTTAACCCTTAGGAGACCACCAGTGGTCTGGTCTTGAGGTCTGTCTGAATGCAGGATTCCAGATTCTCACAGAACTCTGAAAGGTCAGGACTGCCTAAATTTGCCAGAGCAGGGAAGGAGTCACAACACAGGAAATCCCTCATCCTGTCTCTCATGTATCAATGAAACACACACACACACTTTAGTGTGCAATGAACACTAGTCAGCAAGAGGACAGCATGACCATGCCAGTACATTAACACTCATACACCTGCAAAATCATAGTCTAACAATGTTGTCGAGCAGTTGTCGAGAGATTTAATTGAGAAAATATTTGGCCGAGATGGAAAATCTGGAATCTGAAGGTGCAAAGAAATCTAAACATTGAGAAAATCGCCTTTAAAGTTGCCCATTTATGTTTGTGATTGTGCTGCATTCACTCACAAAATTAAATGTTTTATATATTTACGGTAGAAGAATATTTACGGTAGGTTTGCAACTCTTAAAACATTTCTCTCTGTGACTTTACTGATACACATGTGTGGCTATTATCTACAACTACAAATTCCACTGTCACTGGCATTCAGTAGATTTGCAACAAAAAATACTTTCATAGTCTTGTGTGTCGACACCTCCCATGGAAGAGAGGTGGGGTGGGGTGAGCAGTTGCTCATTATCATTTAAAGAGACATGCACCGAAATGGGGCGTTGTGAACAGAGCTGTTTTTGGGGAGGTAAAAATTGTGTTGTTTTACACAACCTGAGGAATTTTAACCAAAGTATGTTACAAGTACTTTACATGAATCATACCAACTTGTGGAAAATGGACATTCGACGACCTCTTAAAACACTTTATTTAATTTGTATTTTCGTTCTGTTCTATTTTATTTGTCTGTTTTGTTTGTAGTTACTTCCTTTGTTCTAATTGTATGGCTGGCTGTTTACTTGTCTTATTTAATCATTTAAGTTGATGCATTAGTTTTTGCTGAAGTATTGATAATTGTGAAATTGACTCGCATGTGAGCTATACAAATTCCTGCCATGGTGATCCATGCTTCTGAGATTATTGGAGATAAACTGCACTATCCCTATGGGAAGCACATAGTTGTGTGTACATAGAAATAGAGGCACATATTTGCCCCTAAGGGCCCATCACCTGCTGCAAAACAAGTACACAATGTGTTCTCCAAGTCTCATTTGTTTATCATCACGGATCTGGGTTTTGAAGTTATGCCACCATGTAGCATTTTTGTGGTATTTCTTAAAGCTGCAGTCCATAGTTTTTCCTTAGTTTGTCGCCATGTCTGTTCGAAATCTGCAATTGCAGTTATTCACGAATTAACAACTTTACATGGGTTGTGCCTCGGCACAGTGTGGATGAATCCAATGTTTTGAGGAGAATGTGCGGCTGTCATTCACTGCGTGGTGTGGATACTGACATTTGCAATCACAGATTCTACTTTTTGGAAGTAAGAACAACATAAGAATTTTCACTGTAAAATATAATCTTAACAAGTGAGTAACATCCAATTTTGTTCTGACCAACTTGGGGGAAAAGCATTGCAGTAAATGCTGATTAAATGATTAAATCGAACGATCGCTGACGATGATTAAATTAACGATCGTTATATCACGTCAAACCATGCAAATTATACTTTATCAAATCGTTAATGTTATCTAGTGGGGTGGAGGTTGAAAGAAATTTGACAAAATCGTCCATTTTATTCAGTGCCGCATCTTGTTGAGGAAACTCAAAGGGTTAAATTTGAGGGTTTACCAAAAAGTTACGGACTGCAGCTTTAAATAGTGTTATATGTATTACATTTTACTGTACAATAGCAATATATTTCTGTCATTATTTTAAAAGTAAAACCAAACTTTTATTTTGGCAGGTTGTAATGATCTTTTTAGATTCTGATGATAGTTTTAAGCAGCTGTGTCGTGCTTAATATTCACAGATACTAGTCGATATTGTGATGTATTTTTTTCTTTTTTTCATTCAGTGATGTAAACTAAATTTTATGACTGAATTCTGTGATTCTATCCTCATTTTCACATCATTAAAAAACATAGGATCTGTCACAACCCCATTTCAGTAGTTAATGCCAATTCCAGATAAATTTCACAATTCGTGGCACCAATTTCAGTAGCACAGAAATAGCAAATGGACATTTCAATAAGTCAGCTTGTGCGTTTCTGTTCTGATCTCATCTCATGTTTCCTGGATAACTTCATCTTGTACTTTCCACCACAACAACTTTATGATGCCATTTTTTCCAGTTCAACAGCCCAATGAATCCATAATTAATTACAGATTTTCCATCGCTCAGGATAGGTTTGTCTCTCAAGTAAAGTTCACTAAGCTAGACTGAGTTGAAAACGAACCCCTACTGCTGTTATCTCAAATCCAATGGCCCAGTCCAGTCAGGGGTAAATGCATCAGAAAGCAGTTGCCGGACCTATTTATAACATTCAGGTGACATGCAGCACATGGGCCAGTCACTCTGATCATCACTCAGAGTTGTTTGTGAGATACTATTAGCCTGCCTTGCATGTCTATTCAGACCTTAGGCTTTGGTTCTTTGACCACATTTACGTTGGAGGTCTTGATGGTTAATTACGATTTGCGACTATATCCGATGACCAGCTTACATCTTCTTTCATGAGTTACCCATATCCAATACCCTACTATACACTAAACTAGGGATGTCACAAAACCAAAATCTATTGTAGTCAGAAGAACTGTCACTTTACATTCGAAAATCGATTGCACAATCGATTGGACCAAACCAACGCAAGGATCGAAAACGAAAATAGGGAATTGATTTTAACGGCCTTCTCTTGGAGTGGGTGTTGTGACGCCTCCTCACATTTGTACGATGATTGGCGTTCCTCAAGTTTACCGCCATGGCCATGATTTTTGTAGTAGGACGTCTAGAACAAAAGGGACTTCCCCAGTCTCCATGTGCTCTACATCTATATTGGATAACTGTTCAATGGATTCATTTACATAAAGATGGGCATTGGGTAAATTTTTTGATGTGCAGCACTTTTCAAAATGAAGAGGTGCCTTCAAAAATTAGTTAGTTATTTTCACAATCTATATAAAAAAGCTTGAGTCTCAGTACTGTTGTTGTGTGTTTTGTTCCTTATGGGTCAACAACTTGACCAAGGACCACGTGTGAAGAGGCCCAGTTTGTCCCTGATCTATTTCCAACCAATGTTGCCACTTTTAGGGGCCTTTCATCCTCGACAATTTTCTATTTTGCTGTCAAACGTAAGTGTAGTTTCTTTATTCTTTATTCCCCATGCTGTGTTCCCATAAGTTCTTTGTTAGTGCCTTTACACAAAGGTCCCAGACGCCCACAGCAGCACTTTAAATTGTCAGCACAAATATTTAACCAGTATTGCAGTCTTAAGGGACAAGGGCTGGTAATTGGTCTGTGAAGACAAGCACAACACTGTCATGGTTACCCTCAGAGCTGAAGTGAATGGTTCTCCTGCGGGTTTACTAGTAAATGCTGCTGGTGCTGTTACCTCGACAGCAATTGTTTATTGGTGGTTGAGGATATTCCATGTAAAGCGCTTGGAGTACCCAGAAAAGCGCAAAATAAATGTAACGGTTTATTATGATTATTATTATTATTAATACTGATCTTCACAATTCTCTCTGTGTGTATCGGTTGATGGATGTGACCCCTATGTGCTGTTGACATAACCACCCAATTAACCTTACTCTGCATGGAGTAAACGAGTACAGTACCTCAGGGTCGGACCCTCGGTGGACTTCGAGTCAGGAGTATTCTTCTCTCTGTTTACATGCTGATATTTGTTCAACAGCTCATTGCTTCACACAGATGTACATTTATATTCAGCTCAGAGAAACCTTTTCAATGTGGTCGAAACTAGAAACACAGAACTTTATCTATTTTTGTTGGGTACCTGGACACTGTGGAATCCCAGGAAACCATTCAGAGTGATGTTTTCAGTTATCCGTTTAAGAAATATACATATAAAAATGCACAGTAAGCTAATGATGTATTAATTTAAGGCATAACAAAGAGCCAATTTAAGTAATGAATACATACATAGTTTGTTAATAGAGGATTAGATTAGGACTAATGTGGTATAGCCTAATGGAAATGCAGGCCTACTTATGCTTAGATTGTTAATGCATGGGCTACTGTTTTGGCCATTCAGTTGAATTCAAAATAAAATGGATACAACGAAATCAGTGTTTTTTTTAAATTAGTTGTTTTTTCGACTAATCGGAAAATTTGTCGAAGATTAGTTGATCTCGGGAAATTGCCGGGAAATTGCTAGAACGCCTTCTGTGTGAACGCAAACACGACCCGGGATTTAGAGACTCGGGATTGTATCCCGGGTTGGGGACCTAGAGTTCTTACTGGTTGGTCGGTGATCAAATACTTTTGTCATGCAATAAAATGCAAATGAATTACTTAAACATACAATGTGATTTTCTTGATTTTTGTTTGATTCCGTCACTCACAATTGAAGAGTACCTATGATAAAAATTAAAGACTTCTACGTGCTTTGTAAGTGGGAAAACCTGCAAAATCGGCAGTGTATCAAATTAGTTTCTAATTTCTCTAATGTCCAGATTATTTTAATGATTTGTGCTGGTTTTGTTACAACACAAACACTTTAGAATAAATTTTACAGTCAAACCTGAATCCATTTTAGAGTTTTTTTCTTAAGCAGAATTTAAAAAGTTAATTTGTTACTCGTCATTAAAATATACTGCCGTGGCAACACCAACCAGTCAAAGCATATCAGCATATTTTATTATATGAAATTACATTTTTAAATGCAAGAAATAATGACAATGTTAGAAAGAGTTTTTCTGCTTTAATCTGGAATAGTCAGTAATTTCGGCACTCCAAACCAGTTTTGGACAAATCTGAAAACGTGTTCTCTGTACCTTTAACTGCCGTAGATGCCACTGCTGAAGACACTCGTGTAAGTCCCTGCAGAATGCAGGTCTGTGAGGAGTGCACAGTAAAACTGTAGAGAGAAAGAGAGCAGCATTCATACGCATAATCAGAATATCTCACAGTTTGCCTGCGCATCTGACCAGTTTGAATTGCAATCAATAACGCTAAAAATATTGAGAGGTAAGTAACAGACTTTTTGATCTGAAATGCTGCAATTAAAGATGTGATTTTTGTGAATGTCACTGTAGAGTACGAATTCCTTCAGTGAAAACATTTCACTTTGCTAATTAGAGTGATTGCTTGTACCAAAATGTTGCCTATTAAGATAAGGAGGATGTGCATTCATTAAATGTATTAAAAAATAAAAGTTCAGCACTTTTTAAAAAAAGGAATAAAAAAGTTTTGTACCTAAAAAAAGGAAAAAGCCTGGGAAAAGTATTTACTCTTATTATCTGCTTTCTGTAAAAGCTCAAGTCCCTATCAGCCTCTGTTGCGCAATGTTTTGAGTGCTTGTGTGTGAGTAGGACTGTGTGTGGGTGGTTCGGGGACACTGTATGTAATCTCCGGTCACACACTCATAGTTAACGTGAGCTGCGCTGTCATGTGTGCGTCATGTTTGTCTTCGACGGACTGCCTTGGTCAGGTTGTCACAGAAGAAAACTCACTTATCTCTTTTTCCGATTCTCTTTCCAACAGCTCTGTCCTTCTGTAGTGGCTTTGTCCATGGCGTTCTTGCAGAGGACTGGAGACTACTGCCACGCTCAACATCTACACGTCTAAATCCCGGGAGAATGTGTTGCGCTCTTTTCACTGATTCCTGGATGCACTGAGACGCTCTTCCCTCTACTACTTGTGGTCCTGCAACCCAAAACTCCTCTCAAATCTAATGGGGTGATCTTACCTCTCTGGCTACGGCAAGCCAATAGAGAGGCAATACAAGATATTGGGAACTTTGAAGAGTTTTGCAGTGTTTTATTCACAATAAAAGATCAGAGGCTGAACAAAACGGTGAAGAGCGTCCTTTTGGTGAATTTGCTTGTGAACGGTTGGAGGAAGCACAATGGCTCGGATGAACCGGCCGGCCCCGGTGGAAGTGTGCTACAAGAACATGAGGTTCTTAATCACTCACAACCCAACAAACTCCACTCTGAGCAGCTTCATAGAGGTGAGTGTACACCGTCTTACCCGTGTGTCCCCTCTCTGCATGCATTTGTCGCCCTCCGCTTCTACTTTTAACACACTCATTTTAGCAACACGTCCCGTTTCGGCTCCGTCTATCTTAAGACAACTCCACCGTCACATGGCCCACTCATTCTTATCTTGCTGGGAAAGTGTGCATGAACCATAGAGGCTCTAATGATAACAGCACATCCACAAAGCCTCCGTTTCCATAGAAACCCATCCCAGCGCTCCATCACATGGCAGGGATGAGGAACAGAGCGTGTTCATGAACAGCTTACGTTAACTCTCACGCCATTAATATGATTGTTTGTATTTTAATGTTGTCAAAACTAATAGGCTTTTTTATCATCTGTGTTTCCATTCCCATCACACTTTAGGATCTTAAGAAGTATGGTGCCACAACGGTGGTCAGAGTCTGTGAGATAACCTATGACAAATCTCCACTGGAGAAGGATGGCATAACTGTCGTGGTAAGTGCATATCTTCTTGATGCCATAATGTACAGCTGGACATCACAAAAAATAATGACAACAGGGTGATCAGAATCCTGAAATGAAGGGTTTTGTGTCATCCCGAAGGGGTTTATTTTGCGATATTTACTGTCTGACTGAGAGAATATCTCACTGAATGCACAGTTAAAAGTTTTCTTAACCTTCAAATGGTCTTCGTTTCCTGTTTACACTTCTGGGCTTCGGGGTCTATACGACCTCAACAATTGATTAAGTAATTGTACAAAAAATATACATTTTTAATCAAACAAATAATATATAATTTTTTTGTTTGTTTACTTCTCATCTATTCATTAATGCTGTGTTTTTGGAGATATAAAGTACTGTTGTATCCATATACCACACAATTCCTCAACTACACCATTAGCTTGCAAATGAAATATTTTTTATGATACATTGCATTTATGCTCTAGTACTAGGCCTTCATTTCTGTGTAAAAATTTTCAGATTTATGCCGGATTATTTTTTTTTTGACACATGAAGAATATATTTAGTTTTTTTCACATTTCCCATTCATTTCAATGTGGTTTTTTTTGTGTGTGTATAGATAGATAATGTATAGATATGAGATAATGTCTCAGCTAACGTTTTTAGATAATATGTAGTCACAAAATCTTATTCCACTGAGATGAAGGGAACCTTTTTTATTATTATTAAGTAAAAGTCGATTGGGGTCGTATAGACCCCATGACCGTATTGAGGGTTAAGTATTTTTGTCTTAATTGTCCTGTTATAATATCTAAAAATCCTTACAACAAGATACATTTACCTGAGAAGAGGAACTGCATAAGACATTACGACTTATTGACATTCTTGTTAAAGAATCTTAAATACAAGTATTATGTTATATTGCACTGGCAATTTTTTTAAAGTTAAAACAAGAAAAAGAAATCTACCTGTGCAATAAAACTGAAATACACACACAAAAAAGATTATGCAAAAGTCTTTAAATTCGTATGCAGTGTTGTTTCTCAAGTAAATTTGTTTTGTTTCAAAGATTTTTAGATATTTTAAATAGAAAACAATAAACAAAAGAGTAATTATAAATTCACGAAGAAGCCATTTTTGCAGTATTCATCGCTACTTACCAGTTCATAAATGGACATACAAACGTTAGACACCAAAACCATTGGTTCGATTTGAAATAATCGAATCATATAATGATATGAGTGACATGAAACTAGGACTGCTATTAGTAAATGGATTATGCAAATATTCGGATATACAGTTTAAATAGTTTATTTCACATTTAAATGGTGAATACGATGGAGATGTAAGAGCTTCTAGTGCACGTAGGCAGTTATTGAAAGTGTTCTGCGTTAGAAGTGAAAAGTGAAACAGCTCCCCACAGACCCCTTGACCCTCGTATACTCGTTCGCTCTTTCTAACACACACACTAAATTCATTACAGAGAATGTCTCTTCCAAGCAGCCACACGTGTTTCTTATTACCGACGTCAACGTTTCACTGTTGCTATGGCAGCGGCAGAGCCTGGTCTCTCCGTGTGGCCTCCGATCGGTCCCCGCCCACCTTCCCCCACCATCAAACCTTTCTTTTATACTTTTTCTTCTTGACTTTCTCACAGCAAAACTGTAAAGAAAATAGAGCCCAAGGCTAACTGTTGTATAAGTCTTGTTTTTACTGACTTCTGTGAATATTAAGGACACGCTGGCTGCTGGTTACACCTCTTTCTTTCACACAATTCACACAAATATGACGTTTTTAATGTCCTTCAAGAGAGGTCACCTGCAGTGAAAAAGACTTCTGTTTCAAGACGTGTTTAAAAGACTGCTACATGTGACGCATGGGACATTAGTGGCTTGCGTTGGTGTCATAAGCCATGTTTCCATCCACTTTTCAATCGAATTATCTGAAGTTCGGTTAAAAAACTCATGCGAATAAAGCTGGTGAAAGTGTGCTTCCATCCAACGGCTTTAAAGCGAATAAAAACCGGTACGTAATGACGTCACATGCTGTTTTGCGATCAAATTGGTATATCGAATTGATTTGAGACATTTTAAGGTGTTTCCATTAATTTTGCCCTGAATCGAACAACATTCAAGCTAACTTTTGCGAACAAAGTTTTGTTAGACAAAACGGATCGCCATCTACCAACAAATGATCAATATTTCACAAGTTGTAGCCTAATAATGCTTATGTGCCAGCTGATAGCGACATATGAATGGGATAGTGTATACGAGGCGGGTTGTATTCGCCATAACAACCGCCTCTCTATACATTATCCTGCTTATTACATATAAATCAAATAAATAAATAAATAATTTGACAAAATATTGACTTAAAAACGAGTTTATTGATTTAAAAACGAGTATTGCTTCTGCTAAAGAAAATAGTCTGTTCCGAGCTGAACTGCGCCCATGGCAACGCTGCAGTCTGTTAACAAGAAATAACAGACCACATTCTACATTAGAATTCAACCAAGCCACGTAAAAACAAGCAAAATTAACCTACGAAAACAACAACGCTATAAACATTGCTATGATGATACCGATGCACGTAAATGCCCGACGACAGCGGAGGGGACTGTGGTGTGGGAACGACAGCGCTCCATCAGTTCTGGGAGATCCTGGTTCTGAGACACTTCACGGAAACCCTGTGGTTGAAGCATTTTTTTACTTTGTCCACTTACATCTGTCTTTGTTGACATCCACCATGTGTGCGCAAACAGACTGGCCGGAAATGAACTCGTCTTCTGACGTGTTGCAACCATAAAAGGGCCTAAAACTTAATCGCAATTCATTATTTATTCGGTAAATAACGTTTCCATCAGCTTTTATCGCATTAGCCGTACATCTATCAAGAGAAAATCCGATGAAAACGAACGTACTTCATTTGAGTCGATATTCATGAAAATGCATCGAATTTTACTGTTTCCATAAGGTATTTTTCATTCGAGATCACTTAATTCGGATAAAAATGTGTCGATGGAAACATGGCTATACACAGTCTATAAAACATGTTTGTTTATGTCCGCAGCACAAGTTGCTGAGAAACTTTGCGAAACACAAAATCCCAGTGGGGACAATCAACTATGTTGTTCGGTGTGTGTATTTGTGTGAACACCTGCAACAAGGGAGTAAACTGCGCACACACGTGCCATTCCAAACCCTTAACAACTGTAAAGATATCTGTGAGACTGCAGGCTTGAGCAAGTGACCCCGCTGCCTAATTCTGGATTCCCAAAGTAGGCCACGACTGTTTACCCAACCTGCATTACGTCAGTGGCCTTCCATCCGCTCTCGAAAGGTTTCTAAGGTGTGTTTGCCTAGGAAATCAATAGGATGGGCTGGAGGGAAGTAGAGGAAGCGTTTGTTGCGCGTCATTCATGCTTCAAAGGCTTTTCTGTAAAGCCAGCCTCCGAAAGGCCTTGCTGGTCTGACTTGTTTACTTGAAAAGACTCGCACCTGCTAGTGTTGAGAGCCCTGTCCCTGGGGCTGTTGTGTGACTGCATATCACTCGTTGGTCCCTTGTGATAAGCGATATTTTGAGGCATCTGAATGCCGACTTATGTGTCTGTACTGTGAGAAAGCTTTTTATAATTAAGGCCTGCCCTGCCAAGCCTTTCTGGATCACATGAGTACGTGTTTGTGTGGGCATCTGTGCCTGTGAACACATGCCAGTTAGCGTGCTGGTCTAAGTGAGCCACGTCCCTCAGCAACTGAAGTCCCCCAGAGGTGGTTTAGGCGGGAAAACGGAAGAGGAGTGGGATTTTCCTGATCTCCTGTGAGGCATGATTGTGATTCACCTCTCACCTTGAGGTCAAAAGAGCACAGGAAAGATACACGCATATGCTAAATTTGTCGTGTTTCACATGCCTCTGGGCCTCGCACTTTGCCTTAATGGCACATAAGCATGCACCGCTTTTACAAATCACCTGAACAGTTGCAGGGATTGATCAGATGACAATACATCACCACTTTAGTGGCATCACTAATATGTAAGTAAGCTGAAGGGTTTACTGTCTGAAAGTCTCAAACCATATTATACAAGTCCCAAAAACCCAACAATCTCAGTTGATAGGAGACTCCTTGGCTTCATAAATCTGTTTAACTGTGATCTCAGAGTCTGTATTTTTTGTTCTGGAATTGGTTTCCCAAATGCATTGCTAGCCAACTATGTTCACATATTCCATTTCCATTCCAAAAAATTTGGTGTTTCCTGTAATATTGTTCAAATTAACATTTGTAAACAGCATCACAATTTTGTGGGGTTAAAAAACTATGACTCTTAATTTTTTTTGTTCGAACAATGTGGACTTAGAGGGATAGTTCACCTTAAAATGAAAATATTCATATTTTACTCACCCTGGTTTTGTTCTAATGCCACATCCCAAAGATGCTCTATTGGGTTGAGATCTGGTGACTGTGGGGGCCATTTTAGTACAGTCAACTCATTGTCATGTTCAAGGAAATGATTTGAGCTTTGTGACATGGTGCATTATCCTGCTGGAAGTAGCCATCAGAGGATGGGTACATGGTGGCAATAAAGGGATGGACATGGTCAGAAAAATGCTCATGTAGGCCGTGGCATTTAAACGATGCCCAATTGGCACTAAGAGTGTGGCAAGAAAGCATCCCCTACACCATTACACACCACCACCAGCCTGCACAGTGGTAACAAGGCATGATGGATCCATGTTCTCATTCTGTTTACACCAAACTGTGACTCTACCATCCAAAAATCACACAATTTGTGAAAAATCAAGATATGCAACATAAAATACAATGCAACGAAATCCAAAAAAAGTATCAGTGTGCATTCATGAGTTAAATATAATTAAATTTTTTGTCTGATGACAGTTTGACACATTAAATGCGATAACTTCTTGTTACCACGAACATAATGGATATATTCACCTTAGAGAATAAACTACATGGATTGTATTTCATGTTGTTGGCAAGTCGGAGTGAACTGTGGCACTAAAAGTCTCACTAAACGTTTTGTTGTTGTGGTTTTTGATTGTTTCAAAGTCAAAGCTTGTTTTTCAGTGTGAACAGACATATAATGTGCTCATGTAAAAGGCTTGTTCTTCTTTGCTTAGGACTGGCCATTTGATGACGGTGCTCCTCCCCTACTAAGGTTGTGGAGGACTGGCTGAGTCTCCTGAAGCGACGCTTCATAGATGACCCCGGTTGCTGCGTGGCTGTGCACTGTGTGGCCGGTTTAGGAAGGTCAGTAAATGTCCTTACAGATAGAGAATCGAATAAAGATTTAAACATGATTTTAAAGGGTCATGAAACCCTAAAACACATTTTTGAGATATTAAAGGAGCCGTATGTATGATTGTGGCCAAAACCGGTACTGCAATCACTTTCAAAATACTGTAGAGCGGAGTATCCCCTCCCTCCTGACTCGAGGTTGCCAGAATCAAAACATTTTTTATCCGATTATTTGTAGCTGCAGCTGTGGTAACTAGAGCAGATCTGGCAACCCGGATGCTGCAACACTACTGACTTCATGATTAGTTGATTGGTGGAGGGTGAAGCATCAGACCAAAACACGACATGGCAACATCAACATCAGTTGAGGGCTGCAACTTCACTTTTTAAATGACAATATCCTGGCTGGACTACTGTTGTCAGTAATATAAGTATTTGAAATGAACATGATTTCTTCATATATGGGCCATTTTATGATTATTTGAAATCGATTTCTTACATACAGCTCCTTTAACATTTAAGTACAAGTTACACGTTACTGAAAACAACAATAGCACTCGGTATGTTTATCATAAGGTGAAAAGTGGCCATTTTTTATTTATTCTGAGCTATTTCGTTCTTCCGAATTTAAAAAGAAAAGTTGAACCACCGTTATGAAAAATTAGTATAATTTTAGCAGTGGTGATTGGCTGCTGTGGCTCGTCAGGCATACGAAAGTACGTCAGCAGTTTCTGAGCATTTCTCTACTTTACTCATGAGAATGAACTCTTTTAACCCAATCACTACGCTGTATTTATTACACATGAGATCTCAGTAAAGCAGAGAATTCAAATGTCACGAAAGACCACTTCAGCACTGTCCGTTCTCATCTGCCTGTTCAGTTTTGCGTTTGGACACGTGCAGTGTATATTTCTGTGCGCAACGAGGCTTCATGACACTTTAACTTCCTGACTAGATGGGTTTTGCTCAGGCCTGGGAACTCTGGGGGCAAATGGGTTCATTTCTCGTCTGCTGTCCCATAAGTAAGCCCACCTTGTGTGCCCTGTTCTAGACCTTAATCTGGAAAGGAATGTGTACTGTGTGCCCTATAGAACATTATGCCCCTCTGGTCTCCCAGGAGACATGTCTACTCTATTAGCTCTAGATGAAGTTGATAGTCCTCAATGAACTGAAACCAGACTACATACAAAGTGAACGAGAGGTACCACTTTGGAGGCTTCAAAGTGGACAGAGGGCTCCGCCAAAGTCAACAGTCCCTAAAGTGCACTGACTTTACTGCAGTCCCTCTCTGTTTTAAGAGGCATTGGGGTTAGGGCCGAAGACAAAACAGGAAGTTGCTTTTTATCCATTTGTTATTACTGTCCTCCTCAAACGTGTGCTCTGTCCATGACCTTTATGCCAGACGGTCTATCCCACATGACTGATGCTCCTAGTTACCTTTGGATGAATTTTGTTCATGAATGGAAACTCCCTTAGCTATTTTTGACCATAGAAGTTTAACCCTCAAACCGTATTCACTTTATAGCCCTTAATCCTGTAATTGTGGACAAATGTGGGCACAGAGGACTCAGGTGTGATCCTAATTTTTATTTATTATACATATTATATCACTGTCTTCGATAAAGTTTTGTCTATCCATTTATGGTGTTTTTTTTTTAATTTTGGGGGTATTTTTGAATTTATTTATTTCAAAAAGTACCATATTTTCTATGTAAATTATGCCTATTTTTATATTTTATTTAAAAAATTTTTTTTTACTATATTAAAAAATCATTCCAATAAGTTCTTAGAGCTAAAACCTAAAGATGAAGTGACTTTGCTGTCACCTGATGTATTATTTTGGCTTATTTTAGGATGCTCTAAATTACAGTTTTCCCATTCATTTCTATGGGTGCACATTTTTGACCCAAATACAAGATTAAGGCGTTTTTTTTTCACCCACTAAACATTGTAGAATTGAGTCAAAAATTTTTTTTTTTTTAAAATTCAGTGTGTTCAGGAGGCAAACTTAGGAAAAGTAGCCAAGTCTTGTACCGTCTCAGATCAAGGGAAGTATTTTTTTTTAAAAAATAAATTAAAACTATTTTGCCCACATTTGTCCAGAATACGGTTTTAGGGTTAATGGGTACATACAGTATGTACTATAGGTACATAGTGCATTATGTTGTGCAATATTGTTAAAACTATTGCATAAATATTGAACAGTATGTGTCTCATAAGTATCTCCTACAGATGATGTATTTATGCTCTCTGTTGGTACACGTACAGTGCAACAAAACACCCCAAACGACGGCTATAAAACAGCGAGTGACGTTAAGAGGAGGAGGTAGTCTGGCTTCGCCGCTCTCAGTAAAACTCCATCTCTGACGCACTTCATCCACTTCCAAAGGGAATCTGCCTCGAATCTTGAAAGAGTGCCAAAGTTTTTTTAGGCCTGACTGGATTATTTTCAGATGGCAACACTGTTTAGAACTGGGGTTTATGGCGTAAGATTACTATACAGTGTATGTTTGAAAGTGAAGCATTGAGGGTTAAGTATTAAACTTTTCTTTGCTGTCCCTGCAGGCATGAATTATGGAGAAGTGTGCTGTTACTTTTGAAAGAGATCAGATTTAACATTTTCCGCTTGGCAGGCGATAAAGAGAGTGGAAAGATCGCATAGACATTAAAGAGGGGATGTGAGTGATATAAAAAGATCCTACCCCTAAGTCTCTACTATGATATTCTGGTCTTTGCATATGACTTGGGCCATTAGGTATCCACCTAGCAACCATCCAAAACACCTAGCAACAGCATTAACCTTTGTTTTTTTTTTTTGTTTTTTTTGCTTTGCCTGAATCTTGACTTCTCTGAAATTTGTTTTCATGATAATCGAATGTAAAGAGTTTTATCTCTAATAACTTATTTAGCGTATTTAGTGTGAACTTCATACAGTTCAGCTCACTCAGCACGTCGTTCGTGATTTGACTTATCAAGACTTATTTTCTAAGATGGCTTCTGTCTGTATACATGAAGTGAACTGTCTTTATAAAATATCGTCTTATTAAACGGTTTGTACACTTTTCGTTTTGCATGTATGGACCCTCATTATGTTACTGTGTTAGTGTGGGGCTATTTTGAGCCTTGTTAGTGGTATAAACTAGCGATTTATTTTTACTTATTAAATGCCCCCATTTACTAGTATTATATACTAAACAGTTTTTAGAGATAAAACTCATTTGATTATCATGAAAACAAATCTCAGAGAACGGTTGACTAGGTACTGATTTTTTACAAGACCAAAGGTTCATTTTGCTGCCAGAGTTCTCCTTTAACTTCTTGTAAT
Source organism: Hybognathus amarus (assembly GCA_030378365.1). Taxonomy (NCBI): domain Eukaryota; kingdom Metazoa; phylum Chordata; class Actinopteri; order Cypriniformes; family Leuciscidae; genus Hybognathus; species Hybognathus amarus. The sequence continues at coordinate 341,227 of JAQIUQ010000339.1, forward strand.
GCCTCTTTTCCACTGCATTTAATGTGGCATTGCTCCATCTGTTTCGCACTGTAAAGCTACAGTCATTTCTATCTAAGAAACTTCTCATGGAACAATTGAGCTGTTCTAATGAGCCAATAAAGTGTGTGTGTGTGTGTGTGTAAGAGTGGTTATGACACCAACATTTCAGGAGTCAAATCTACTACCTGTGAAACAATGCCGGTTTTGTTGTTTGTTGTTTTCATGTAAAATGTCAGTAATAAAATAAAGCACAAAAAATGTGATAGACAAATGACAAATAAAAACAATAGAACAAAAGATGCAAATTAAGAATTCAGTCCTTGAAGTTCTGCAGTATTGAAGTAAACATTGAAAAATTAAAAAAAGTATTTTTTTTGTTTTGTTTTTTCTTTAGAGCTCCAGTACTGGTGGCTGTGGCACTGATTGAAAGTGGGATGAAATATGAAGATGCCATCCAGTTCATCAGACAGTACGTACATCTCTCTCGACTTCTTTTAAGGACAACAGACCTTGAGCTCTTGACGTCAACTGCTACATGCATACAAGTGGATCATAAAAGCTAGTTCTTAGTTGCTACGTTTGTCTTTTGATAGCAAGGCCAAGCTTTAAGCTTTCAATACGCAAAAGATTCGCAATTGATCCTTTTTTAAGCTCTGCTCCCTCAGGTACTGTTCCTTGTGTTTTCTGTGCTATTTTCAGTCCAATGTGGGCTGGAGTGAAACATGAGTTTGCAAGCCATTTTTATTTAGTAATTTAATTGTAATGGGGTGAAATTGTAACTTAACCCCTTAAGTGTCACCCCCCCCCTTATATATAGTTGATATAGTTGATATAGAATATAGTTGAAAATGCACATTTCTAACTTAAATGGTTGTAATTCACGAAATGCTTTGGAATATAGACGCAAGATTGGTCTCGTTTTAAAGAAGACAATTGGCAGATTTTTGTAGAAGTGAAATAAATTAAGAATGTGAAACAGAAAAAAGTTATAGAAGTTTGAATTCATGAAAATGTACAATATAAAAAAAATTATTATTCATATTTTATAAAAAAATATATATTTTCAAAACCTGGGCGAGTCTAAAACTGCAAAAATCAAGTTGTGTTTGAAATTTTAGGTTGATATCTCAAAAAATGAGCTTTCAGTGAGATTTTGTTTGGGCGCAGTACCACACTTTTTCACTAGGGCACAACCAGACTACATTACTGCCCATATAAGGGCGCCTTCATTTTCCATATGAAATAATAATTATTATAATTATAAAATAATTGAATGGAGGCTATATTTGAACTCTTGGCATGAAAACAAACAGGTTTCTACCCTTCTTTCATGATTTTTCATGTTCATCACAATTTCAAAATAAAGGTATGAAGAGTACGAAAATATTAGAGTATGAAAATAATATTGTTGCAAATTGATAAATTAAAAATCAATCACCAAATATGAAAACTAGAGATTCTAAGCTGATATATATACTTTGTCAAGATTAGTTTAGGTTTAGTATAGGATAATACTGTTTTAAAAATGTAATGGATTTGGGCCCCCAATATGCCCGTGACACTTACGGGGTTAACATGCTTATGGACATTTTTTTGCTTTCACAGGAAGCGCAGAGGTGCAATAAACAGCAAGCAGTTGACATATCTAGAGAAATATCGGCCCAAACAGAGACTGCGCTATAAGCACCCGCACATTTTCAAGAACAAGTGCTGCATCATGTGACTGCACCCTCACCCTGCTGTTCTGAACCGAGCTGAACCTGATGGACTGGGCCACAACTGATGCACTTTTGCTATAAAAATATGAAGCGATTCGGTCTGGATGAAAACCCCGCTGGTGCCTGAAAATCCTCCTCACTCTGACTGTGGTGTGGATACTGCCATGGCTTTTCCTAGACTTACGACTCAGAGGTCTGAAAGGCTGCGCATCTCTGAGGTTAATGAGATATGGTGAAGGCAACCTCTGACCTTTGACCCTGCACCAGGACTGACACCCTAATCATGCCTCAAATGATCGTGACTGTCTGAAAGAGCCAGGCGGTGTGATAATGTGAATCATGGACAAAAATTGTGCTTTCTTACTCTACTAATTTTTCTTTCTACACTTTTCCTTCTCTTCTCTGCCAGGAATCCGATTTTTAGATGACTATGGTTTCTTCAACACTTTCAGTTTTCAGCACAATTCTTTTTACTGGTGACCTTTCCATGACGCTTTTCTTTTATGAGCAAACAACGGTTAAAGTGGACTAATGAAGGGCTTGTGTGAAAGATATTTCTGTTTCACAAAGCAGCTCTTTGCTATTTCTATTAGGTTCAGTGCCAGACACTTAAAGGTTTCTGAAGGCTACATGCGAAGGTCAGTGAATTTAACTGCGAAAATGCTTATGCGTGTTTATGTGCTTAAAATCAAACCTTGTGTTTGTTGGAGTAATTTTACCGCGTTAGGACTTCAGGGTGCCCTGGAAGCGGTCTGTCTGTGATCAGATGGTAAAAACGACCCTATATAAATGAATGACCAGACAAGACAGTGGTTTAAAGTTGTTTTTCTCTGTTTTTGTAAGAACACACCTCCAGCTGCATAATACAAATAAAGGCTGTTGCAATCATGAATAAGGACTGGGAGTGTTTTTCATAACGTGTAACAAGTTCACTGCCCGTCAAAATATAGCCATACTGCCCTCTGTGGGGCAAAGACTCGGATATTCTTGATTAAATAGTGATGTTAACACTTTATTCTGATTGTCCACTTTATACATTCTACTAACTGTGAGTAATGTTGCAACTGAACAGTGTACCAGTCTACTATATGTAGTTGCAAAGTAATAATTAGTAGAATGTCTATAGTGGACCATCGAAATTGTGTAACCTTTCTACATTTTCATGCAGAAAATGATATCCCACCCATGTTTGTATTTTTTTATTTTATTTTTTTTTTTACATAGGAAACCTGCATAATACGACTGATAGACAACAACAGTTTGACCTAAAAATATCAAAATTGAAAATACTGTGGAAACAAAAGACACCTAAATCTTGGATGCCCTTGAGGTAAGCTAAAACATATGGCAAAAAGTGTGGCATTTATGAATTTGATACGCTTGCTTATTTATTTTTCTATTGTTAAAGGGCAGTTAATAGGGCTACTGTACAACACTGCTCTCTGGTGGTCAAAAAGAAATACACATTTAATTAAAACATTTGAAGCTCGTTTCACGTAACTTCTAAAATAATTGCTACATCCAGACTTGTATTTAATAATAATAATAATTATTATTATTACTATTGCATTTTCAATATTTTGTATTTGTCATTTCCGTATTGAAGTCATGAAATTAAATTGATAGATAATTATTTCCAAGCATTGAATACATTTAATTTATTTAAAGTGTAGCCTACCCAATTCTGTGCAAAAACATTTCGTCTACGTGTATATGAACATTTTACCATTAATGAAAATTGTACCGTGTATGTTGCAGTGTGACGTCACGTGGGCGTGACTTAAGTTATGCTACTGTAAGTTTTATGTTCAAAAATGTCATCGTCCGTCTGCTGCTGTAGAAATGGCTCTGAAGAGACTCATTTGCTCGCCGATTTACTCGTTTACGTGAATAATGAGAATTAACTTCTTAAGGTGCGGAACTTTTGTGTTGTTTGCTTGTAGCTCTACATATGCTAACGGCTAAATGCATGTTGTGGCTGAACTTCAGTCAGTTGCTTCTGTTTTGAAGTTCATCCCATCATGGAGAGCGCGACTTTCCACCCGACGTATTCCTGGTTGGATTTTGTTTTTACTGTGATCGGCGTGTGCACATTTCTGTTTGATGTGGTCTCGGATCTGTGGGTGGCGAAGGAGTTCTACAAACATGGAGATGTCATGTGGTTCGGGGTCTTGGTGGGCTTTATGCTCATGTCATCTGTCGTTGTTCAGCTGTTCAGCTGGTTTTGGCTTAAGTATGATCGTCATTTGCAGGACTATGAGTCTCAAGCGTCCTCTGGGAACACCGTTCTCTTCAGTGAATCTAGAAGAGTTAAGTTATTGCTCCTCCTGCATTTGTGTCATCTGGGCTACTTCATCAGGTGAGACTGCAGTGCAATCACGAGCTTAAGCTCGTTAAACAGTTGTTAAGTTACTATATGGCAAATTTTTATTTTATTTTTTATTTCCAGATATTTTTTTTAATTTCTAGATATTTTTCTCCACATTTCAATTTATTTTAAGTCTTTTAAATAAAACGTAAATTACAAACAAATGCATCTTTAAAAATAAAAGCAAAATAAAGGTCTTTTAATAAAAACCTTGAAACGCTATGTATATTTATTTAAAGAAAAATCTGTGCATTTTTCTATCGCTAAATCTGTCACTTCCCAATTGTGTACTAAACAATTTATCAGTTGTGGTGTATAGTAACTTTTGTTATAATCTCGTCAGTGAGTTAAATTTCTTTTCTTTGAATAGCCTACAGTTTTTATTCAAAACATGAAAAACCTAAAATGTACACAAAAAAGCATCGTGGCATTACCAAAATCCAGGGATGTATTAGATCAGGGTTTTTTTTAAAAACAAGGTTAGAATATTAAATTTTTACACACTGCAAAATAAATTAGATAAATGTGCAAAGTATTCTTTAGCTGCTTATGTTTTCTACTCACTATAGTACTGTACCGTGTATTCATCATTCATTTATTTATACCAAATGTTTATTTTATTAAATTTAATTAATTTATATAAAATTTGTAATTTAATATGTTTTTTTAATTTAAATTAGGGCTGTCAAACGATTAATCGCGATTAATTGCATCCAAAAGTTTGTGTTTACATAATATATGTGGGTGCACTGTATATAATTATTTTATATAAATAAATACACAAACATACTTGTATATATTTAAGAAATATTTTCATGAATATACTGTATATAGATTTATATATAATTTATATTATATATAAATAAATATTTTATATGTAAATAATATTTTTTTCTTAAATTTACATGCATGCGTGTGTATTTATATATACAAAATAATTATACACAGTACACCCACATATATTATGTAAACACAAACTTTTATTTTGGATGCGATTAATCATTTGACAACCCTAATTTAAATGTATTTATTAATCTTAAATCTTTTTTTTTTTCTTTTTTACAGTTTTTCACTAAAGATTTCCACAGACACCCGGACCCTAGTCTGCAAATCCCTGTATTTAGATGATCATTTCATGACTCATGATGATAACTGAATATGTATTTATCCGTAGACCTCTATATGATATAAACATGATACCAAAATGGAGGGTGTGTAAATACAAACAAACAAACAACTATACCAAAGCATGCCCAGAACCAATTGATCGCAGAGTCACGTTGACATATTCTCTGATTGCCTAATACTTGTGTTGCTCTGTTTATGGATGGCATACTTTGATGATATTTTGTTCATTTATTCTCTTTTTCTTCAATAGGCACGTATCAGCTATCTGGCAGGGCTTTCGTGTGTGGTGGCGAGGCGAGTGTGGGTCTGAGTTTGCAGTTTATCTGACCCATGACCTCAGCATGCTGCGTCTCATTGAGACGTTCTGCGAGAGCGCTCCCCAGCTCACCCTCATGATGTACATCATTTTACGCAGCAACCACGCAAGGATTGTACAATGTGGGTAACCATTTTTCTTCTGCTCTAATGCTTATAACCACTTCTCTATTAAACTTATGACATCCAATCAGCTCGAGGGATGATCATTCGCATGAGATTCATCAGTAACTTCAGTATTAGTTAATACTGCAATTTACAATAAATCCTCTAAACAACACTTCCTCCAATTTATGCCTGATTTCCTCTTGCCAGTTTGTGGTAAAAAGAATTTCCATTCAGTTGAAGCTGACAATTGTTTCATCCATAATTTGAGAAACTTGAGCATTGACTTAAAGAGGACATGCAGAAATCTGATCTCACTACAGGTTTATGATTTTACATTGGTAATTAAATACAGTACCAATCTTCCTTATGTATGTAGGGTTAGGGATATATAAAATAAAATAAAAAAGTCCCAGTTAATATCATTATGAAAAAAGCCTCAATAAAATAATTAAATGTTTGAATCTGTCAAACATTATTATTAAATAGTTAATATTATTAATTATTAATAAATATTTATTATTAATATTATTTTGAAATATTCTGACAATTTAAAATGACTTTTTTATGTTAATATATATTAAAATGTAATTTATTCCTCTGAAAAAAAGCTGAATTTTCAGCATTCTATTCATCAAAGAATCCTGAAATAAAAATGTAGAAAACTGTTTTCAACATGGATAATAATCATACATGTTTTTGGAGCATAAAATCATCATATTAGAGTGATTTGTGAAGGATCATGTGACACTGAAAACTGGAGTAATGATGCTGAAAATTCAGCTTTTTTTCAGAGGAATAAATTACATTTTAATATATATAAACATAAAAAAGTCATTTTAAATTGTCATAATATTTCACAATATTACTGTGTTTTTTGTGTATTTTTTGTCAAAAAATTGCAGCCTTGGTGAGCAGAAGAAACTTCTTCTTTTAAAAACATAAAAAATCTTACCGATCTTAAACTTTTGACCGGTAGTGTATATATGTATATATGTGTATATATATATATGTATATATATATATATATATATATATATATATATATATATATATATATATATATATGTTTATACTTTGTTTATGTCCACCAAATGTGGTGCGACCAACAGAGAGAAATAAAAAAACATAAAACCAGAAATTATATCTTAGAGAGGACACATGTTGACCTTAAGGCTGTATATATATCTTAATTTATATATATAATGCTTTTTACATATTTTATTAAAGTATACTTGTTTATTAAAGATTTTAAAAAAAGGTTTAATTGATTAAACCATATCTTCCAAAATGTATAAGCTTATTTATGTTTCTAAGTGTTATTTTACGATTATCTTTTGTACTAATATAGTATTTGTTAATTTTGTTTTTCTATATTTCCAGTTTTTAATTTTAGTTACGTTTTAGTCATTTTGATGTGTTTTTTTAGATTTATTTAATATTAATTTTACTTATAATTGTAGTGATTTTAGCACTTATTTTATTTCATTTAGCTCCCAAGGCAGCGTTTGTCAATTTAATTTAAGCTAAAGTTTTTCCATCTAATAATTTAGTTTTATTTCAAATTTAGTTCAGTTAATGAAAATAATTTTTGATGGTTCCTAGTTAATAATACACTGCTATTATATTAGTTCGATTTTATTAAATGTGTTTCGCCTTGTTTGTTTTTTTTCTTTCTGTCTATAACCCAGCAGTAGAAAACCACTGATGTAAATGGAAGAACAAGACTCTGATGTTTCTGTTTCGCAGGTGTGAGTGTGGTCGCCTCCACTACTTCTATAGCCTGGATGGTGGTGGACTATCATCGGTCGCTTCTGTCCATTTCTGCCCGACAAGGACAAGCAGGGTTGGTTGTCCTCACTGGTCTACTTCTTCTGGAACCTCTTTCTAATTGGCCCACGCGTAGCTGCAATTGCTCTCTTTGCCTCTGTGGGACCCAGCTACATTGTTGCTCATTTCCTGTTTTTGTGGCCTAGCTTTGTTATATGGGCCTGGAGGCAGGGCACCGATTTCATGGACAGTATTGGGGGGAATGGCTCTACCGGGCCACCATAGGTCTCATCTGGTACTTTAGCTGGTTTAATGTGGCTGAAGGACACACCAGAAGTAGGAGTTGCATCTACCACACATTTATCATCACAGACACTGGCATCCTGTTGGCCACATGGTGGTTTTACCGCGATGCAGAGACGACCCAATCGTACGCCATTAGCCTGATTATCTCCATCCCACTTTGTTATGTCTTGGGTTTAATGATAAAAGTTCTCTACTATTGCTGTTTTCACCCCAAAATTGTGGCGGTTAGCGGATTTGGAGAAATGTTCAGATGGAGGGGAGCCACACATCTTTCTTCAGGCCGATGGTGCTTCTGGCGGAGGGAGGACGGACAGCGCTCTTCAGGCCGATGGTGCTTCTGGTGGAGGGGAGACGGACCGCGCTCTTCAGGCCGATGGTGATTCGGATGGAGTAAAGCCACACATCGTTGTTCAGGCCAGTGATGCATCTTTTCAAAGATTTAACAAGAGGATGAGCCAACATGCTGCTAACTTTTACAAATGAATGTAAAGCAAAAAATTTATTGGTACGGTAAAAATGAATAGCATGTAGCCTGTTTGACTGTTACACTTTTTATTATATTTTTAAATTCTCTGTTCACAGTGTTACAAATTATTGTTTTTGGATGTTTTCATGTTGTTGTTCGTTTTAAAAGAATAGCTCACCCAAAACTAAAATTGTCATCATTTACTCACCCACATGACTTGATGATGGGTGGGCTGACAAGCTACAAAAATTAGTCATCAAGTTGATTTGTGTCAACTTATGAACTTTCAACTTTAAAAATGCATTGCTTAGTGTGAGGAACTGACCCAATTGAAGTTGTTTTTTTACTTCAGTCAAGTTGTAGTACTCGCATGAAGCACAACTACGAGTTTCAGTGAATGTTCTTTCATTTCTTTAATGTAGAATAGAAATATGTGCACAGACTGATCCTTAGTCAACTTGCCAAAACTATTTCTATTTTTTTGCACATGTATATATGGTGTACCGTTGTAATAAGTTTTCTATTGAGGTTTTCAAAAATTGTAAAAAGTGTTTATAGAATGCTAATGGTATTTTTGTCATAATTAGGAATCAATCAATGGGATCAAACTAGAATCCTCAATTAAACAAGAAGCAAGTCTACTGTGTGTGCAGGTGTGTATATATACACTACCGGTTAAAAGTTTAGGTCGGTAAGATTTTTTATATTTTTAAAAGAAGTCTCTTCTGCTCACTAAGGCTGAATTTTTTGATAAAAATACACAAAAACACAGTAATATTGTGAAATATTATGACAATTTTAAATGATTTTTAATGTTAATATATATTAAATGGATTTATTCCTCTGAAAAAACACTGAATTTTCAGCATCATTACTCCAGTCTTCAGTGTCACATGATCCTTCACAAATCACTCTAATATGATGATTTTATGCTCCAAAAACCTGAAAAGAAATCCTAGAATCCTGAAATAAAAATGTAAAAAACTGTTTTCAACATGGATAATAATCATACATGTTTTTGAGCATAAAATCATCAAGCTGAAAATTCAGCTTTTTTCAGAGGAATAAATTACATTTTAATATATGTTAACATAATAAAGTCATTTTAAACTGTCATAATATTTCACAATATTACTGTTTCTTTGTGTATTTTTTATCAAAAAATTGCAGCCTTGGTGAGCAGAAGAGACTTCTTTTAAAAACATAAAGAATCTTACCGATCTTAAACTTTTGGCCGAGTAGTGTGTATATATATATATATATATATAAATAAATATATATATATATATATATATATTTACTTGTCCTCCCTGCCATGCCAAATACTGAATGACTGTTTTCTTTGTGTGGTCATTAACATTTTATTAGCGTACCTTCAGGATCTCTTGACAAAAGCATGTTGGTACTTGTTGAAGACTACATCCAAACACAATTATTTACCTTGTCTGTAAATGCTCAGAGACGTGGATCTGCATGTATAAATCATGCTAGCATCCTGATAGCTTCTATTTTCTTATTTTTCACTCTGCACTGAATCTGAACAGCAGTGTTAATGATTGTGGTTTACACGTTCAATATATATTTTTCAGAAATTACTCATCATTGTCAGCACAAATGTCTGACAGTAGAAGTTCTTGTAGTATTGTAACATTATCTACGTAATAGTGAATATCCCCTTTGTTAAGTTCCTGTTTTTGGCTTGTATGGCTGTAGTTTCAATACAATTGGATGTCGTGACAAACCTGTAAACTTAGATATTGGTTTGCCCTTTCAAACATGTGTTCTCTTTGTCATACCCATGTGGAATGCAATAAATCATGGGTTATAATATTATGTCTCAGTTCTATTTTTATTTATTTATTCATTTTTGACTGGTCTCCATTGAATTGAGCTGATTTCTTTCAGATTGTAGTCTGTTACTGATTCCAAATAACATAATAAAAACTGTAATTACCTACGTAATTCATTACATTAGACAGTTAGGAAATTTGACTACTTACGGTTACTTTTGATAAGCTTAATAGTATCAAGTTATAATTTTTAAGATTAAGATTTTTCAGAGTTGCAAAACACAATATAAGTACAATGGACACCAGGTTTTGAAGTATATCATCATGGGAACCAATTGTGTGTAGTAAGGTCACATGCTTAAGTGACTTACCTCACTATCTCACACGTGACTAATCATTCAAAAACTTGACGTGGGAGGAGTTTGTGTCTGGGTGTAAAGTTTACTTTCTCTTTCTGATTTTTTAACAGCATATATATCGACGTAAAAATGAGGTAGCTGTATTTATTTTGTCCTGCTGTAAAGGTTTCTCACACTGGGTCAATCATGGAGGAAAGCTTCCCTTTCAAGTACTCTTTATTGGAATACCTGTTTACATTGGTGGGATTGTTATTTTTCCTGCTGGATATAGCACTGGACATTTGGACTGTTGTGTCATTTTATCAGGATGGGGCCTATGTGTATATGGCGGTGATGATCTTTCTGCTGCTGGGCTCTTCAGTATTGTTACAGGTGTTCAGCTGGCTCTGGTACTCGGATTCCTTGGAGTCTAAGCTTGAGACTCAGGTGGAGGAATTTGCTAACAGGCATATATTGATCAAACCCCTCCACTTCCTTCAGCTTGGAGTCTACCTCAGGTCTGTGACAGTTTTGCATCTCAATTTTTCTTGAATAGTTGTGGGGAAAAATGTAGTCTACACTTTAGCATACATTTAAAATGAGTCCTTATATAGTTATGAACTGAATGCAATGGACACTGTTTATGTTAATTGCAATTAAATGAAAATGCATTGTAGTTAAAATTTATATTAAATGCAATTAGTTTGTCTTTTGAACCATTATGTAGGACTTATACAAATGTATTATCTAATCTAATGTAATGTAATATTATATAATATTATATATCTAATGTATAATTATTATTTTTATTTTTTGTCTTTTTGACAAGTTCAAATTTACAAGTGTAAGTTCATTTTAAGTAGAATTTAGTAAAATTCAAGTATATTTCTAAGTATACTTAGTAAGTGTACTAATACAGTAGTTGTAAACTTGTAAGTAGTGTTTCAATACTACTTGTGGACTAAATTTAACCAGTTTTGAGTGTATGAAAGTATACTTTAAAGTATTTACAGTGATAGACTACTTGTAGACATTGACTACAAGTCAATAGTCAAATAATTTGTTTTATTTCTGAGAGGTACATAAACAAATAGACATATAAAAGTATACTTTATTTTTAGTTTTAGAAGTGTACTAATAGCACACTTAAATATACATATTTTTCATAAGGGTTGTAAAGTTTTGTTGTATTAAGTGTTGCTTAAGTAAATGCAACCTTGTGTTCAGCAGGTATGCTGAGAGTTATAGAGATTTCCACAACACGTTTTCTTCAAAAAACGAATAGTTTCACAGAGGGTGTGGCTGTGTACCTGAACCATGACCTTCAGATGCTTCGTCTCTTTGAGGCATTTTCTGAAAGTGCCCCACAACTCGTACTTATGATGTGTAGAATCTTACAGAGCGGAGAGCTGGAGCTTATTACAGGTCTGTCTTAAATCCAGAACACTTTAAATCTTTATTGCTTTCAGATAATAGTTATTATGTGTCTCTGAAACAAGTCACTATGCAATCAAACTTGCAGAATTTCAGTATTTATAATGAACGATTTATCCATGGAAGTTATATTAATATTTTAACCCTCTGGGGTTCTTCGTTTAACAGTCACACTCAGGACCTTCTGGGTCAATTTTGGTCAGGATTCATATTTAAAAAAGAAAATCATAAAAAATAAATATTTTCTTTTTGGTGTTTGAGAAAATTAAAAAAAAAATTATAATTAGTATTAATTCAATAATTATGACCACATTTTCCCCAATTGAATATAATAGAAAAAGTATTATTTTTTATAAAAAATGTTTTTTTTTTTTTTTTTTTAAAGCTGTATTTCATTTTAGAGTCAAGCCTAGGCCTCATAAAAGCAATTTTTGAAATTAGATCGATGCCATACTCGTGGACAAACTGAGCTTTTTAAAAATACAAAACATGTATAATCTGAATTTTTTGGTGTGTTTGTGTATAAAGGTGTGTTGTGTGTGTGTGGATGTGTCTGTTTTGCACTCTTGATGTTTTATAGATTCACCCCTTCACTGTTGTGTGCTTTTTTTCAAGATCGTTGCTGAATGTGTAGCATTGTACGCACAAAAAACTCAGTATTTTTGCCAATTTCCCATTCATTTCCTATGCGGGTCATTTTTGACCTGAAGGTACCTGAGTGTGACTATTTTTTTACGACCACTTAGACTTTTCAAATCCTGTCCCCAATTTTTGTGGGTGTTCATATACCAAGTACCATTAAAGTCACCAAGTTTTCGGACCATTCCGATGAAGCTATGATTTTTAACAATTTTTTTTAAATGCTTCAGGTCATTATTGACCCGAAGAACCCCAGAGGGTTAAATAACGATGCTCATAATGTTTAATCAAAATCACTCCCCTTCTTGACAGGACACCTTGTCAATCACTTGAGATAGCAAACCACAACGATTCAATGATCCAATAAAGTCCCGCTCTATATATTTTATTCTTGCCCAAGAAGCCATTTCACTCTGATATGTCAAAATAGGGAAGAAAAGATTATTGCAACTTCCATATAATGCTGACTTTATTGTGATAATTAACCCAAAAAGGAATATTCTGTCATTTATACCCTCATCATTCAGATTTTTCTATTTACATGAAACACAAAAGAAGATCTTTAGCAAAGAAGATATTTATCTAAAATCTCTACCTCTTTATATATGAAGAAAGTGGATTGTAACTGATGCTATATCAGCACACAAAAAACCTTTAAAGTTGCCTAAAACAGAAATTGTTTCTACTGTGACTCATATTGCACTTGCATATTAAGAAGAACACTATTGCTTGTGTGATATTGTTTAATAATATGCAATGTTTTTCATTTCAGGTTTAAAAATCCTCTCATCAGCTGCTGCAATAGCCTTTACCGTAGCCATGTACCACCGCAGCATGCGTTCATTTCTTCAAGGAAAACGCAAGATGAGCTGGATCTCCACTGGCGTCTACTTTCTGTGGAACTTGTTGCTGATCATTCCCCGTGTAACCGCTCTGGCACTCTTTTACAGTGTATTGCCATGCTACATCATTGCCCACTTCCTGTCTTTGTGGATGCTGCTGGTTTTAGGGGTCTGGAGCCAAAAAACAGATCACATGGAAAGTCCTGGTTGGGAATGGCTCTTCAGAGCTACTATTGGACTCATCTGGTACTTCAGCTGGTTTAACGTATCAACAGGAAATATTAAATTAAAGACTATTCTCTATTACAGTGTCATGGGGTTGGACACAATGATACTGCTGGGCTTATGGTGCTGGAAGGTGTTTGAGTATACAGGCTGTTGGAGCTCCTTAAATCCTTACATAGTGATCCCGACACTACTCAGGTTTGTACGTTGTTGGAATTCATATTGAAAATTATATACTACAGATGGTTTCATCCTAACTGTGATAAACAGAAAATAGCTAAACCCGTTGAACAACAGAATATGCGACAAGCTGCAGCGTTTTATAGCATGTCGACTGACTCCCTGGAATCTGACACAGTGGATGCAACTCTTGCTCAACCTGTCACTGCTGTTCTGAAGAGGGAGGAACATGGCTGCTAATTTCTTCTAGTTCTTGGTTCAACTTTTCTAAGAATAGAATTATTAAACACCTAATTTAAGTTTTATTTATAACAAAAGTATTTATACACAGACTACCTTGTTTTGTAAAAAAAAGAAAATGCCAAAATTTGTATGTAATCTTTCAGAATTCTTTTTTGAATGAATAAAAAAGAATGAATAATAGATTTTTCTTTGTTAACCCATTCCTGCACGCAAAATGATTTTAGCTTTTAAAATGTAGATGTGATCAAATCATACACGTTTATTAGAGCAAGATGGGTAAACTGAATGGATTCTGGGTGACTGTAAAAATTTGTGGCAGCTGCACTTTATCCTAAAAAAAAAATGTGTGAAGTGAAGCCTGTAAATAAGTGGTCACAGGTTGTTGTTTATATATATATATATATTATATATATATAGTTACTATATATATATATATAAGTTATTTTAAATTGTAATGTTTCCAATATTACTGTTTTACATCAAATCCAGTAACTGCTGCCATGGTGAACATAATAGACTGTTCAAAAACATCTTACTGACTTCAAACGTTTATATCTGTACCTCATGGCATACTTTATTTAAATAGCCTACTTTAGATTTTTTTTAAAGACCTAAATAGCAGTATCATTAAAAATTAATTATTATATTGTTATGTGATCATGCAGAGCCCCTCCCTCTCCGCCATGTTGGTAATTAGGATTCCCACGGCAAAACAGTCTTGATTACGTATGTTCTTAACTTGGTAGTTAAGCATGCCTGGAAGTCACTGCTGTGTTAAAAAACCCTCCATTAACTCACACAGACATATGGAAAACATAGGAACAATGCAATACAGTTTTTTGGGTTACCGAAATGGACACAGCATCAGGGAGAGTAACTTAACGTTATCTGACGAGGAGACGCTGGACTGCTTGATTGGCTAATGCCTTTAGATATACGATTTTCACTTTGCTGTGCCTTAACGATTTGATAACGATAATAATAAATGCACGAAAATTAAAGAGCTCTGGAATGTGTAGTCGCGTCTCTGTGAGGTTCTAAAGGCGTTGCCGCTGGTAACCGATATCCTCTCCCTACCACCATGGCCGACCGACCCAGACCCGCCCAAATCGGCACGTGACTCCTCATTATCAATTCTCCTTTGCCCCCCCCATGAAAACTCCCCCATAAAACTGATTGAGATGTTACAACATAGAACATATAATTTGTAGAATCAGGTATACAATACCTCCTTGACGCAACAACGGCACGTTCACTTTTTACAGTGGGAGCTGATGTTGCACTTATTAAAAGTGAAATGTCAGATTCCTGTAAATCACGTGATCAAATCCAGTTATCTTCTAGACATTGATAAGCACATTCTGTTCTTGATAATCTATAAATCGTGTCCTGGGGTGGGGTTTTTGTAAATTTTAGGGAACTTTGCAGATGTTATTTATACTCAAACAGCAACATCATGCACTAATTAAAGTTAGAAAAGTGAAATCATAATCAGCCACCCCTTTAATTTGGAGGATTTTAGCAACTATTTGGCATTTCCCACCAAATTTGTGCGAGTCAGATCTCATTGTCAAGTGACTTCCATCACATCTCACATGTGACTAATCATTCGAAAACATGACACGGGAGAGAGTTTGTTTCTGGGTGTAAAGTTTACTTTCTCTTTCAGTTATTTTTAGCAGTTTACTTTGTCCTGCTGTAAAGGTTTCTCACACTGGGTCAATCATGGAGGAAAGCTTCCCTTTCAAGTACTCTTTATTGGAATGCCTGTTTACATTGGTGGGATTGTTATTTTTCCTGCTAGATATAGTACTGGACATTTGGACTGTTGTGTCATTTTATCAGGATGGGGCCTATGTGTATATGACAGTGATGATCTTTCTGCTGCTGGGCTCTTCAGTATTGTTACAGGTGTTCAGCTGGCTCTGGTACTCGGATTTCCTGGAGACTAAACTTGAGACTCAGGTGGAGGAGACTAAGTTTAAGCTTGAGACTAAGGTTGAAGAATTCGCTAACAGGGAAAAACTGATCAAACCACTCCACTTCCTTCAGCTTGGAGTCTACCTCAGGTCTGTGACAGATTTGTTTTCAATTTTCCTCGAATAGTCTTGTGGAAAAAAAATTAGCCTACCGGTACACTTCAGCATACTTTTAAAAAGAGCACTTTTTATGGAAATGATGTACTATAAATGCAGAATATAAAGTGTAAACTGAATTTTAGATTCTTTATCTGTATGTTAATATCCAATTACATGAAAATGCATAATAGTTTAATTTTTAAATGTAAATTCTTCTTAAACAGGACATTAAATACAGCTTATGTATGTAATTTCATAATTATTTTGTTTTTGTTAAATATGGTTTAAGTGTACTGTAAAATATACTGACAACATTTATGGTAAACTACAGTATACGTTAATGAAATTTCTGTGTATTGAATGTCACATACTTTAATATATTTGCAATTACACATTTGTAATGATATTGTTTCAATTTAGCTATATTTAAAATATTTTAACTTTATCATAACTTTAAATGAAATACTAAATAACACACTTCAGTTACAATTATAACAAGTACATTACATGTTCTTTACATGTTCAGTCAACATCAAAAAAGTGTGCTTATTTAAAGAACAACAAAACACTATTAAAACTATTATTTAATATATACTTTAAAGTAAAACTTTTAATATGACATTATTACAATGTGCACTCTTATTTCAAGACACTATTACAAAAAGTGTACTTAAGTGTGTAAGAAAATGTATTAGCTTTACTTAAGAGTGGCCTTTTATTTCATATATTATATACCTTTTTTTATTACTATCACTTGTAATTACAAGTGAACATTCAGGACAACTAAAGCACACTTTATCTATAAACACCTAAAGGGATAGTTCACCCAAACTCTCAGTAATTTACTCACCCTTTATTTGATATACAGCTTTAGTTGAGGCCTTTATTCCCATATAAACACACGCAACAAATATGGCAAACAGATTTTTGTTCTCTCAAACACGTTTCAGTTTCCGCAATAATCAGTGAGGTTTGTTCTCGTGTCATTAGAAAAATCATCATTTGTGTTTTCGAAGAACAGCATGAGGGTGAGTAAATGATGACAAAGTCATTTTTGGGTGACCATTAAATCAAAATTAATCAGAGCTATTTTTTAATCCATATTTAGATTAATTGATTTGGTTAAACACATTTAAATAAAACAAGTACTTCATAAGGTAGAACAAAATCCAAATTGTTGTCTATTGTAAAGTTTTGTTGTATTAAGTGTTGCTTAAGTAAATGCACGTATCTTGTGTTCACAGGTATGCTGGGGTGATAGAGGTTTCCACAATGCTTTATTTGAAAAAAGTGAATAGATTCACAGAAGGTGTGGTTGTATTGCTGAACCAGGACCTTCAGATGCTTGAGTCTCTTTGAGGCATTTTCTGAAAGTGCCCCACAACTCGGTACTTATAATGTGTAGAATCTTACAGAGCGGAGAGCTGGAGCTTATTACAGGTCTGTCTTAAATCCAGAACACTTTAAATCTTTGTTTCTTTCAGATTATAGTTATTATGGTTCTTCTCTGAACCACCTAAAGCCACCAAGAAATGAAATTTGATAAATCATATTTTTTATAGAATATTGGCGTATTTATTTATTCTAAGACTTTTGATTCAGTTGATCATGGATTTTTATTGACCAAACTATCGTTCAGTTGTTTTAAGTGAGAAGGCTGTTGCATGGTTCCAAAATTATTTTTTAGATCATACTACCATACATGTTTATGCTGAAGGTTATAAATGTGATTTTCTTGAGATAACTAAAGGTGTCCCTCAGAGGATCAATCTTAGGACCCATTCTGTTTTCAATTTTTATAAATGATTTGGATAGAGATGTTCAAGCCATTACATTTATACGCTGATGAAACAGTGGTTTACAACAAGGCTTCCACCATTTTCAGTAGCAGTGCAGGAACTACATTGCAAAACACATTACTGAGTCTAAAACTGGTTATAAATACCCAGAAAACAAAGTTTATGGTCTTCTCAAAAGCTCAAGCACAGCTACTTGATAACTGTGGCCTCTTGTCCTTCAAATCAATTGACAGATTGTCTTCATACAAGTACTTGGGGATAAGGATAGATGAAAGCTCACCCTCAATAAACATATTACTATTTAGTCAAGAAACTTCAGTCAAGCTTGCCTTCTATTTCAGAAACAAACTTACAGAATACACATTTGATCTGGGGAGGGGTTAATTCCAGACATAGTATTGCCAATGTGTGTTTCTAATAGTCTCAGCATCAGCATGTCTGATTGTATGCATCTCACTCATATTTTCAAGAGGGACTATTGCTTGTGTGATATTGTTTAATAATATGCAAATGGCTTTTCATTTTCAGGTTTAAAAATCCTCTCATCAGCTGCTGCAATTGCCTTTACCGTAGCCATGTACCACCGCAGCATGCGTTCATTTCTTCAAGGAAAACGCAAGATGAGCTGGATCTCCACTGGCGTCTACTTTCTGTGGAACTTGTTGCTGATCATTCCCCGTGTAGCCGCTCTGGCACTCTTTTACAGTGTATTGCCATGCTACATCATTGCCCACTTCCTGTCTTTGTGGATGCTGCTGGTTTTAGGGGTCTGGAGCCAAAAAACAGATCACATGGATAGTCCTGCTGGTTGGGAATGGCTCTTCAGAGCTACTATTGGACTCATCTGGTACTTTAGCTGGTTTAACGTATAAACAGGAAAATATTAAATTAAAGACTATTCCTCTATTACAGTGTCATGGGGTTGGACACAATGATACTGCTGGGCTTGTGGTGCTGGAAGGTGTTTGAGTATACAGGCTGTTGGAGCTCCTTAAATCCTTACATAGTGATACCGACACTACTGTAGGTTCTGGAATTCGTTGGAATTCTTGTGGAAATGATATACTACAGATGGTTCCATCCTAACTGTGATGAGCAGAAAATATCTAAGCCCATAAACATCAGAAGAATAGACATGAATTACATGATTATTGCATGAATGACGTGGAATCCATCTCTGAAAATGAACCCGTCACTGGTATTCTGAAGAGGGGATGAACATGGCTGCTAATTTCTACTACTAGTTCTATAATATGGCTATATATAATAACTGATGAAATGTCAGTAAGCCAACTTACTACTTCTAGATGACAATTGAAGAGCAAAGTTACTCAACATACTGACAATGTTAATTTAAGAAAATTTCATTTGTCTGTTTTCGTGGCTTTATATAGAAGAGTGCAGAAAAACAAACATTGCCAAGAGAGAAAAAATACATTACTTATACATTGGAATAAAGTATTCTATTAGTTCTGATCAATCCAACTCTCAAAAAAAGTACTATTAACCTTTTCTTTTCATAAGATACTGGATATAAACTATATCATTATCGTAACATATCCCTTGTGAAAAAGAGGTGCAGTTAATTGTACTGAATGTGCACTTCTAGATTACTTTAAATCTAAAAAGTATATATAAAAAAACCATGTACTTACATATATTGAAAAATATAAAAGTTCACTCTACACTTTCAGTGATTAGACTTATCCACATTCACTTTTCAAAAGTGCTTTAAATATTTGTGTTTGTCATGCTTTAAAGTAGCCTACTTCTTCTTTTTTTCTGCCCAAAAAAAAAAACAAACCAAAAGGGGTACCTGTCGTTTTTTTTGGCGAGAAGTCACTGTTCTCCTCAATCTTCTCAAACTCTGGATTCTGATAGAGGGCCATGAGACTTAGACCTGAGTGCAAAAATGGAGGCTCTAGACCCTTCTAGAAAGGACTAAAGCCTCCATTTTTGCACTCAAGCCTAAGTCTTATGGCCCTCTATCAGAATCCCAGGAGCTTTCGAGAAGATCAGAGAAACTCAGAAATTTCGAACCAAAAAAAAAAAAATCGAACAGTGGGTACCCCTTTAGTTTTTTTGTTTTTTTTTGGTCGAAGATTTTGAGTTTCTCTGATCTTCTTGAAACTCTGGATTCTGAAAACTCTAGGAAACTCTAGGTCTAAGTCCCTTGGCCCTCTATTCAGAATCCAGAGTTTCAAGAATATTGTGAAAAAAAATTCGCACAAAAAAAAAAACACAGTGGTACCCCTTATGTTTTTTTTGTGCGAAAAAAAAGTTTCTCCCAATCTTCTTGAAACTCTGGATTCTGATAGAGGGCCATGGGACTTAGACCTGGTGCAAAATGGAGGCTCTCAGCCCTTCCAGAGCTGAGATATTGACATCCCACATAGCAATTATGCCATTATAAATTGACATACCACGTAGCATTTATGCCGTTATAAATATCTAAATATCTCAGCTCTGGAAGGGTCTAGAGCCTCCATTTTTGCACTCAGGATCTAAGTCCCATGGCCCTCTATCAGAATCCAGAGTTTCAGAGAAAATAAAATTTTGACCCGAAAAAAAAAACGTACAGTGGTACCCCTGTACGTTTTTTTTTGGGTCAAAATTTTTGATTTTCTTGAAACTCTGGATTCTGATAGAGGGCCATGGGACTTAGATCTGAGTGCAAAAATGGAGGCTCTAGACCCTTCCCAGAGCTGAGATATTTAGATATTTATAATGGCATACAGAGCTGAGAATATTGAGATATTTACAATGGCATAAATGCTACGTGAAATCTCAATATCTCAGCTCTGGAAGGTCTAGAGCCTCCATTTTTGCACTCAGATCTAAGTCACATGGCCCTCTATCAGAATCCAGAGTTTCAAGAAAATCAAAATTTTGACCCGAAAAAAAAACGACAGTGGTACCCCTGTACGTTTTTTTTTCGGGTCAAAATTTTGATTTTCTTGAAACTCTGGATTCTGATAGAGGGCCATGTGACTTAGATCTGAGTGCAAAAATGGAGGCTCTAGACCCTTCCCAGAGCTGAGATATTGAGATTTCACGTAGCATTTATGCCATTGTAAATATCTCAATATCTCAGCTCTGTATGCCATTATAAATATCTAAATATCTCAGCTCTGGAAGGGTCTAGAGCCTCCATTTTTGCACTCAGATGTAAGTCCCATGGCCCTCTATCAGAATCCAGAGTTTCAAGAAAATCAAAATTTTGACCCGAAAAAAAAAACGACAGTGGTACCCCTTGCGTTTTTTTTCGGGTCAAAATTTTGATTTTCTTGAAACTCTGGATTCTGATAGAGGGCCATGGGACTTAGATCTGAGTGCAAAAATGGAGGCTCTAGACCCTTCCAGAGCTGAGATATTTAGATATTTATAATGGCATACAGAGCTGAGATATTGAGATATTTACAATGGCATAAATGCTACGTGAAATCTCAATATCTCAGCTCTGGAAGGTCTAGAGCCTCCATTTTTGCACTCAGATCTAAGTCCCATGGCCCTCTATCAGAATCCAGAGTTTCAAGAAAATCAAAATTTTTGACCCGAAAAAAAAAACGACAGTGGTACCCCTTACGTTTTTTTTTCGGGTCAAAATTTTGATTTTCTTGAAACTCTGGATTCTGATAGAGGGCCATGGGACTTAGATCTGAGTGCAAAAATGGAGGCTCTAGACCCTTCCAGAGCTGAGATATTTAGATATTTATAATGGCATACAGAGCATTGAGATATTGAGATATTTACAATGGCATAAATGCTACGTGAAATCTCAATATCTCAGCTCTGGAAGGGTCTAGAGCCTCCATTTTTGCACTCAGATCTAAGTCACATGGCCCTCTATCAGAATCCAGAGTTTCAAGAAAATCAAAATTTTGACCCGAAAAAAAAAACGACAGTGGTACCCCTTAAGTTTTTTTTTCGGGTCAAAATTTTGATTTTCTTGAAACTCTGGATTCTGATAGAGGGCCATGGGACTTAGATCTGAGTGCAAAAATGGAGGCTCTAGACCCTTCCAGAGCTGAGATATTGTAGATATTTATAATGGCATACAGAGCTGAGATATTGAGATATTTACAATGGCATAAATGCTACGTGAAATCTCAAATATCTCAGCTCTGAAAGGTCTAGAGCCTCCATTTTTTGCACTCAGATCTAAGTCCCATGGCCCTCTATCAGAATCCAGAGTTTCAAGAAAATCAAAATTTTGACCCAAAAAAAAAACGACAGTGGTACCCCTTGATTTTTTTTCAGGGTCAAAATTTTTGATTTTCTTGAAACTCTGGATTCTGATAAGAGGGCCATGGGACTTAGATCTGAGTGCAAAAATGGAGGCTCTAGACCCTTCCAGAGCTGAGATATTGAGATATTCACGTAGCATTTATGCCATTGAAATGTCTCAATATCTAGCTATGCCATTATATATCTAATATCTCAGCTCTGGAAGGTCTAGAGCCTCCATTTTTGCACTCAGATCTAAGTCCCATGGCCCTCTATCAGAATCCAGAGTTTCAGAGAAAATCAAAATTTTGACCCGAAAAAAAAACGTACAGGGGTACCACTGTACGTTTTTTTTCGGGTCAAAATTTTGATTTTCTTGAAACTCTGGATTCTGATAGAGGGCCATGTGACTTAGATCTGAGTGCAAAAATGGAGGCTCTAGACCCTTCCAGAGCTGAGATATTGAGATTTCACGTAGCATTTATGCCATTGTAAATATCTCAATATCTCAGCTCTATATGCCATTATAAATATCTAAATATCTCAGCTCTGGAAGGGTCTAGAGCCTCCATTTTTGCACTCAGATCTAAGTCCCATGGCCCTCTATCAGAATCCAGAGTTTCAAGAAAATCAAAATTTTGACCCGAAAAAAAACGTACAGTGGTACCACTTCGTTTTTTTTCGGGGTCAAAATTTTGATTTTCTTGAAACTCTGGATTCTGATAGAGGGCCATGTGACTTAGATCTGAGTGCAAAAATGGAGGCTCTAGACCCTTCCAGAGCTGAGATATTGAGATTTCACGTAGCATTTATGCCATTGTAAATATCTCAATATCTCAGCTCTATATGCCATTATAAATATCTAAATATCTCAGCTCTGGAAGGGTCTAGAGCCTCCATTTTTGCACTCAGATCTAAGTCCCATGGCCCTCTATCAGAATCCAGAGTTTCAAGAAAATCAAAATTTTGACCCGAAAAAAAAACGTAAGGGGTACCACTGTCGTTTTTTTTTCGGGTCAAAATTTTGATTTTCTTGAAACTCTGGATTCTGATAGAGGGCCATGTGACTTAGATCTGAGTGCAAAAATGGAGGCTCTAGACCCTTCCAGAGCTGAGATATTGAGATTTCACGTAGCATTTATGCCATTGTAAATATCTCAATATCTCAGCTCTGTATGCCATTATAAATATCTAAATATCTCAGCTCTGGAAGGGTCTAGAGCCTCCATTTTTGCACTCAGATCTAAGTCCCATGGCCCTCTATCAGAATCCAGAGTTTCAAGAAAATCAAAATTTTGACCCAAAAAAAAAAACGTACAGTGGTACCCCTGTACGTTTTTTTTTCGGGTCAAAATTTTGATTTTCTTGAAACTCTGGATTCTGATAGAGGGCCATGGGACTTAGATCTGAGTGCAAAAATGGAGGCTCTAGACCCTTCCAGAGCTGAGATATTGAGATTTCACGTAGCATTTATGCCATTGTAAATATCTCAATATCTCAGCTCTGTATGCCATTATAAATATCTAAATATCTCAGCTCTGGAAGGGTCTAGAGCCTCCATTTTTGCACTCAGATCTAAGTCCCATGGCCCTCTATCAGAATCCAGAGTTTCAAGAAAATCAAAATTTTGACCCGAAAAAAAAAACGTAAGGGGTACCACTGTCGTTTTTTTTCGGGTCAAAATTTTGATTTTCTTGAAACTCTGGATTCTGATAGAGGGCCATGGGACTTAGATCTGAGTGCAAAAATGGAGGCTCTAGACCCTTCCAGAGCTGAGATATTGAGATTTCACGTAGCATTTATGCCATTGTAAATATCTCAATATCTCAGCTCTGTATGCCATTATAAATATCTAAATATCTCAGCTCTGGAAGGGTCTAGAGCCTCCATTTTTGCACTCAGATCTAAGTCCCATGGCCCTCTATCAGAATCCAGAGTTTCAAGAAAATCAAAATTTTGACCCGAAAAAAAACGTACAGGGGTACCACTGTCGTTTTTTTTCGGGTCAAAATTTTGATTTTCTTGAAACTCTGGATTCTGATAGAGGGCCATGTGACTTAGATCTGAGTGCAAAAATGGAGGCTCTAGACCCTTCCAGAGCTGAGATATTGAGATTTCACGTAGCATTTATGCCATTGTAAATATCTCAATATCTCAGCTCTGTATGCCATTATAAATATCTAAATATCTCAGCTCTGGAAGGGTCTAGAGCCTCCATTTTTGCACTCAGATCTAAGTCCCATGGCCCTCTATCAGAATCCAGAGTTTCAAGAAAATCAAAATTTTGACCCGAAAAAAAAACGACAGTGGTACCCCTTACGTTTTTTTTTTCGGGGTCAAAATTTTGATTTTCTTGAAACTCTGGATTCTGATAGAGGGCCATGGGACTTAGATCTGAGTGCAAAAATGGAGGCTCTAAGACCCTTCCAGAGCTGAGATATTGAGATTTCACGTAGCATTTATGCCATTGTAAATATCTCAATATCTCAGCTCTGTATGCCATTATAAATATCTAAATATCTCAGCTCTGGAAGGGTCTAGAGCCTCCATTTTTGCACTCAGATCTAAGTCCCATGGCCCTCTATCAGAATCCAGAGTTTCAAGAAAATCAAAATTTTGACCCGAAAAAAAAACGTAAGGGGTACCACTGTCGTTTTTTTTTCGGGTCAAAATTTTGATTTTCTTGAAACTCTGGATTCTGATAGAGGGCCATGGGACTTAGATCTGAGTGCAAAAATGGAGGCTCTAGACCCTTCCAGAGCTGAGATATTGAGATCTCACGTAGCATTTATGCCATTGTAAATATCTCAATATCTCAGCTCTGTATGCCATTATAAATATCTAAATATCTCAGCTCTGGAAGGGTCTAGAGCCTCCATTTTTGCACTCAGATCTAAGTCCCATGGCCCTCTATCAGAATCCAGAGTTTCAAGAAAATCAAAATTTTGACCCGAAAAAAAAACGTAAGGGGTACCACTGTCGTTTTTTTTTTGGGTCAAAATTTTGATTTTCTTGAAACTCTGGATTCTGATAGAGGGCCATGGGACTTAGATCTGAGTGCAAAAATGGAGGCTCTAGACCCTTTCCAGAGCTGAGATATTGAGATTTCACGTAGCATTTATGCCATTGTAAATATCTCAATATCTTCAGCTCTGTATGCCATTATAAATATCTAAATATCTCAGCTCTGGAAGGGTCTAGAGCCTCCATTTTTGCACTCAGATCTAAGTCCCATGGCCCTCTATCAGAATCCAGAGTTTCAAGAAAATCAAAATTTTGACCCGAAAAAAAAACGTAAGGGGTACCACTGTCGTTTTTTTTTCGGGTCGAGATTTTGATTTCTTGAAACTCTGGATTCTGATAGAGGGCCATGTGACTTAGATCTGAGTGCAAAAATGGAGGCTCTAGACCCTTCCAGAGCTGAGATATTGAGATTTCACGTAGCATTTATGCCATTGTAAATATCTCAATATCTCAGCTCTGTATGCCATTATAAATATCTAAATATCTCAGCTCTGGAAGGGTCTAGAGCCTCCATTTTTGCACTCAGATCTAAGTCCCATGGCCCTCTATCAGGAATTCCAGAGTTTCAAGAAAATCAAAATTTTGACCCGAAAAAAAAAACGTAAGGGGTACCACTGTCGTTTTTTTTCGGGTCAAAATTTTGATTTTCTTGAAACTCTGGATTCTGATAGAGGGCCATGGGACTTAGATCTGAGTGCAAAAATGGAGGCTCTAGACCCTTCCAGAGCTGAGATATTTAGATATTTATAGTGGCATTTATGCCATCTGAGATATCTGAGATATCTACAGCTGGCATGTATGCCATCATAAATATCTCAAATATCTCAGCTCTGGAAGGGTCTAGAGCCTCCATTTTTGCACTCAGATCTAAGTCCCATGGCCCTCTATCAGAATCCAGAGTTTCAAGAAAATCAAAATTTTGACCCGAAAAAAAAACGTAAGGGGTACCACTGTCGTTTTTTTTCGGGTCAAAATTTTGATTTTCTTGAAACTCTGGATTCTGATAGAGGGCCATGTGACTTAGATCTGAGTGCAAAAATGGAGGCTCTAGACCCTTCCAGAGCTGAGATATTGAGATTTCACGTAGCATTTATGCCATTGTAAATATCTCAATATCTCAGCTCTGTATGCCATTATAAATATCTAAATATCTCAGCTCTGGAAGGGTCTAGAGCCTCCATTTTTGCACTCAGATCTAAGTCCCATGGCCCTCTATCAGGAATCCAGAGTTTCAAGAAAATCAAAATTTTGACCCGAAAAAAAAACGACAGTGGTACCACTGTCGTTTTTTTTTTGCGGGTCGAAATTTTGATTTTCTTGAAACTCTGGATTCTGATAGAGGGCCATGGGACTTAGATCTGAGTGCAAAAATGGAGGCTCTAGACCCTTCCAGAGCTGAGATATTGAGATTTCACGTAGCATTTATGCCATTGTAAATATCTCAATATCTCAGCTCTGTATGCCATTATAAATATCTAAATATCTCAGCTCTGGAAGGGTCTAGAGCCTCCATTTTGCACTCAGATCTAAGTCCCATGGCCCTCTATCAGGAATCCAGAGTTTCAAGAAAATCAAAATTTTGACCCGAAAAAAAAAGACGACAGTGGTACCCCTGTACGTTTTTTTTTCTTGGGTCAAAATTTTGATTTTCTTGAAACTCTGGATTCTGATAGAGGGCCATGTGACTTAGATCTGAGTGCAAAAATGGAGGCTCTAGACCCTTCCAGAGCTGAGATATTGAGATTTCACGTAGCATTTATGCCATTGTAAATATCTCAATATCTCAGCTCTGTATGCCATTATAAATATCTAAATATCTCAGCTCTGGAAGGGTCTAGAGCCTCCATTTGCACTCAGATCTAAGTCCCATGGCCCTCTATAAAATGCCAGAGTTTCAAGAAAGTCAAAATTTTGACCCGAAAAAAAACGACAGTGGTACCCCTGTACGTTTTTTTTTGGGGGATTTAGATTTTTAAGCTCTAAATTGATAGAGGGCCATGTGACTCGTCAGTGCAGAAATGGAGGCTCTGACCCTTCCAGAGCTGAGTATTGAGATTTCAGCGTAGCATTTATGCCATTGTAAATATCTCAATATCTCAGCTCTGTATGCCATTATAAATATCTAAATGTCTCAGCTCTGGAAGGGTCTAGAGCCTCCATTTTTGCACTCAGATCTAAGTCCCATGGCCCTCTATCGGAATCCAGAGTTTCAGGAAATGAGGAAATTTTAAGACCCGAGAAGACAACAAGCGTGTGTCGCTTTACAGTTCGTGTTTTTTCGAGTCGAGAATTTTGATTTTCTTGAGAGTTCTGCGCTATAAATAGAGGGCCCATGTGGCTTTGGTATCTGCAGTCGCAAAAATGAAACAATATTGACCCTTCCGAGCTGATATTTAGATATTTACACGTGGCATTCATGCCACTGTAAAGATTGAGATATCTACAGCTGGCCTAAATGCCATCCGTGAGTGTGTCAATGTGTCAGCTCTGGAAGGGTCTAGAGCCTCATTTTTTTGCACTCAGATCTAAGTCCCATGGCCCTCTATCAGAATCCAGAGTTTCAGAGAAAATCAAAATTTTGACCCGAAAAAAAACGTAAGGGTACCACTGTAATTTTTTTTTCGGGTCGGAGTTTGACTTTCTTGAAACTACTGGATTCTGATAGAGGGCCATGTGACTTAGATCTGAGTGCAAAATGGAGGCTCTAGACCCTTCCAGAGCTAGAGTGTGAGATTTCACGTAGCATTTATGCCATTGTAAATATCTTCAATATCTCAGCTCTGTATGCCATTATAAATATCTGAATATCTCAGCTCTGGAAGGGTCTAGAGCCTCCATTTTTGCACTCAGATCTAAGTCACATGGCCCTCTATCAGAATCCAGAGTTTCAAGAGAATCGAAATTTTGACCCGAAAAAAAAAAAACGTAAGGGGTACCACTGTCGTTTTTTTTTTCGGGTCAAAATTTTGATTTTCTTGAAACTCTGGATTCTGATAGAGGGCCATGTGACTTAGATCTGAGTGCAAAAATGGAGGCTCTAGACCCTTCCAGAGCTGAGATATTGAGATATTTACAATGGCATACAGCAACTGTAGATATCTGAGATATTTACAACTGGCATGAATGCTACGTAAATATCTCAATATCTCAGCTCTGGAAGGGTCTAGAGCCTCCATTTTTGCACTCAGATCTAAGTCACATGGCCCTCTATCAGAATCCAGAGTTTCAAGAAAATCAAAATTTTGACCCGAAAAAAAAACGTACAGTGGTACCCCTTTCGTTTTTTTTTCGGGGTCAGAAATTTTGATTTTCTTTGAAACTCTGGATTCTGATAGAGGGCCATGTGACTTAGATCTGAGTGCAAAAATGGAGGCTCTAGACCCTTCCAGAGCTGAGATATTGAGATTTCACGTAGCATTTATGCCATTGTAAATATCTCAATATCTCAGCTCTGTATGCCATTATAAATATCTAAATATCTCAGCTCTGGAAGGGTCTAGAGCCTCCATTTTTGCACTCAGATCTAAGTCCCATGGCCCTCTATCAGAATCCAGAGTTTCAAGAAAATCAAAATTTTACGACCCGAAAAAAAAAACGTACAGTGGGTACCACTGTGTATTTTTTTCGAGGTCAGAGTTTGATTTTCTTGAAACTCTGGATTCTGATAGAGGGCCATGTGACTTAGATCTGAGTGCAAAAATGGAGGCTCTAGACCCTTCCAAGAGCTGAGATATTAGAGATTTCAGCGTAGCATTTATGCCATTGTAAATATCTCAATATCTCAGCTCTGTATGCCATTATAAATATCTAAATATCTCAGCTCTGGAAGGGTCTAGAGCCTCCATTTTGCACTCAGATCTAAGTCCCATGGCCCTCTATCAGAATCCAGAGTTTCAAGAAAATCAAAATTTTGACCCGAAAAAAAAAAACGTAAGGGGTACCACTGTCGTTTTTTTTTTGGGTCAGAAATTTTGATTTTCTTGAAACTCTGGATTCTGATAGAGGGCCATGGGACTTAGATCTGAGTGCAAAATGGAGGCTCTAGACCCTTCCAGAGCTAAGATATTGAGATTTCACGTAGCATTTATGCCATTGTAAATATCTCAATATCTCAGCTCTGTATGCCATTATGCAATATCTAAATATCTCAGCTCTGGAAGGGTCTAGAGCCTCCATTTTTGCACTCAGATCTAAGTCACATGGCCCTCTATCAGAATCCAGAGTTTCAAGAAAATCAAAATTTTGACCCGAAAAAAAACGACAGTAAGGGTACCACTGTACGTTTTTTTTTTCGAGGTGAGAGTTTTGATTTTCTTGAAACTTCTGGATTCTGATAGAGGGCCATGTGACTTAGATCTGAGTGCAAAAATGGAGGCTCTAGACCCTTCCAGAGCTGAGATATTGAGATTTCACGTAGCATTTATGCCATTGTAAATATCTCAATATCTCAGCTCTGTATGCCATTATAAATATCTAAATATCTCAGCTCTGGAAGGGTCTAGAGCCTCCATTTTGCACTCAGATCTAAGTCCCATGGCCCTCTATCAGAATCCAGAGTTTCAAGAAAATCAAAATTTTGACCCGAAAAAAAAACGTAAGGGGTACCACTGTCGTTTTTTTTTCGAGGTCAAAATTTTGATTTTCTTGAAACTCTGGATTACTGATAGAGGGCCATGTGACTTAGATCTGAGTGCAAAAATGGAGGCTCTAGACCCTTCCAGAGCTGAGATATTGAGATTTCACGTAGCATTTATGCCATTGTAAATATCTTCAATATCTCAGCTCTGTATGCCATTATAAATATCTAAATATCTCAGCTCTGGAAGGGTCTAGAGCCTCCATTTTTGCACTCAGATCTAAGTCCCATGGCCCTCTATCAGAATCCAGAGTTTCAAGAAAATCAAAATTTTGACCCGAAAAAAAAAACGTACAGGGGTACCACTGTACGTTTTTTTTCGGGGTCAAAATTTTGATTTTCTTGAAACTCTGGATTCTGATAGAGGGCCATGTGACTTAGATCTGAGTGCAAAAATGGAGGCTCTAGACCCTTCCAGAGCTGAGATATTGAGATATTCACAGTAGCATTTATGCCATTGTAGATATCTCAGATATTTACAGCTGGCATGTATGCTATTATGAATATCTCAATATCTCAGCTCTGGAAGGGTCTAGAGCCTCCATTTTTGCACTCAGATATAAGTCACATGGCCCTCTATCAGAATCCAGAGTTTCAAGAAAATCAAAATTTTGACCCAAAAAAAAACGACAGTGGTACCACTGTCGTTTTTTTTTTCGGGTCAAAATTTTGATTTTCTTGAAACTCTGGATTCTGATAGAGGGCCATGTGACTTAGATCTGAGTGCAAAAATGGAGGCTCTAGACCCTTCCAGAGCTGAGATATTGAGATTTCACGTAGCATTTATGCCATTGTAAATATCTCAATATCTCAGCTCTGTATGCCATTATAAATATCTAAATATCTCAGCTCTGGAAGGGTCTAGAGCCTCCATTTTTGCACTCAGATCTAAGTCCCATGGCCCTCTATCAGAATCCAGAGTTTCAAGAAAATCAAAATTTTGACCCGAAAAAAAACGTAAGGGGTACCACTGCTCGTTTTTTTTTTCGGGGTCGAAAATTTTGATTTCTTGAAACTCTGGATTCTGATAGAGGGCCATGTGACTTAGATCTGAGTGCAAAAATGGAGGCTCTAGACCCTTCCAGAGCTGAGATATTGAGATTTCACGTAGCATTTATGCCATTGTAAATATCTCAATATCTCAGCTCTGTATGCCATTATAAATATCTAAATATCTCAGCTCTGGAAGGGTCTAGAGCCTCCATTTTTGCACTCAGATCTAAGTCCCATGGCCCTCTATCAGAATCCAGAGTTTCAAGAAAATCAAAATTTTGACCCGAAAAAAAAACGTACAGGGGTACCACTGTCGTTTTTTTTCGGGTCAGAAATTTTGATTTTCTTGAAACTCTGGATTCTGAATAGAGGGCCATGTGACTTAGATCTGAGTGCAAAAATGGAGGCTCTAGACCCTTCCAGAGCTGAGATATTGAGATTTCACGTAGCATTTATGCCATTGTAAATATCTCAATATCTCAGCTCTGTATGCCATTATAAATATCTAAATATCTCAGCTCTGGAAGGGTCTAGAGCCTCCATTTTTGCACTCAGATCTAAGTCCCATGGCCCTCTATCAGAATCCAGAGTTTCAAGAAAATCAAAATTTTGACCCGAAAAAAAAAACGTACAGGGGTACCACTGTCGTTTTTTTTTCGAGGTAGAAATTTTGATTTTCTTGAAACTCTGGATTCTGATAGAGGCCATGTGACTTAGATCTGAGTGCAAAAATGGAGGCTCTAGACCCTTCCAGAGCTGAGTATTGAGATTTCACGTAGCATTTATGCCATTGTAAATATCTCAATATCTCAGCTCTGTATGCCATTATAAATATCTAAATATCTCAGCTCTGGAAGGGTCTAGAGCCTCCATTTTTGCACTCAGATCTAAGTCCCATGGCCCTCTATCAGAATCCAGAGTTTCAAGAAAATCAAAATTTTGACCCGAAAAAAAAACGTAAGGGGTACCACTGTCGTTTTTTTTTCGGGTCAGAAATTTTGATTTTCTTGAAACTCTGGATTCTGATAGAGGGCCATGTGACTTAATCTAAGTGCAAAAATGGAGGCTCTAGACCCTTCCAGAGCTGAGATATTGAGATTTCACGTAGCATTTATGCCATTGTAAATATCTCAATATCTCAGCTCTGTATGCCATTATAAATATCTAAATATCTCAGCTCTGGAAGGGTCTAGAGCCTCCATTTTTGCACTCAGATCTAAGTCCCATGGCCCTCTATCAGAATCCAGAGTTTCAAGAAAATCAAAATTTTGACCCGAAAAAAAAACGTAAGGGGTACCACTGTCGTTTTTTTTTCGGGTCAAAATTTTGATTTTCTTGAAACTCTGGATTCTGATAGAGGGCCATGTGACTTAGATCTGAGTGCAAAAATGGAGGCTCTAGACCCTTCCAGAGCTGAGATATTGAGATTTCACGTAGCATTTATGCCATTGTAAATATCTCAATATCTCAGCTCTGTATGCCATTATAAATATCTAAATATCTCAGCTCTGGAAGGGTCTAGAGCCTCCATTTTTGCACTCAGATCTAAGTCCCATGGCCCTCTATCAGAATCCAGAGTTTCAAGAAAATCAAAATTTTGACCCGAAAAAAAACGTACAGGGGTACCACTGTCGTTTTTTTCGAGGTCGAAGTTTTGATTTTCTTGAAACTCTGGATTCTGATAGAGGGCCATGGGACTTAATCTGAGTGCAAAAATGGAGGCTCTAGACCCTTCCAGAGCTGAGATATTGAGATTTCACGTAGCATTTATGCCATTGTAAATATCTCAATATCTCAGCTCTGTATGCCATTATAAATATCTAAATATCTCAGCTCTGGAAGGGTCTAGAGCCTCCATTTTTGCACTCAGATCTAAGTCCCATGGCCCTCTATCAGAATCCAGAGTTTCAAGAAAATCAAAATTTTGACCCGAAAAAAAAACGTAAGGGGTACCACTGTCGATTTTTTTCGAGGTCAAATTTTGATTTTCTTGAAACTCTGGATTCTGATAGAGGGCCATGTGACTTAGATCTGAGTGCAAAAATGGAGGCTCTAGACCCTTCCAGAGCTGAGTATTGAGATATTTATAATGGCATACAGAGCTGAGATATTGAGATATTTACAATGGCATAAATGCTACCATAAAATCTCAATATCTCAGCTCTGGAAGGGTCTAGAGCCTCCATTTTTGCACTCAGATCTAAGTCCCATGGCCCTCTATCAGAATCCAGAGTTTCAAGAAAATCAAAATTTTGACCCGAAAAAAAACGACAGTGGTACCACTGTACGTTTTTTTTTCGGGTCAAAATTTTGATTTTCTTGAAACTCTGGATTCTGATAGAGGGCCATGTGACTTAGATCTGAGTGCAAAAATGGAGGCTCTAGACCCTTCCAGAGCTGAGTATTGAGATTTTCACGTAGCATTTATGCCATTGTAAATATCTCAATATCTCAGCTCTGTATGCCATTATAAATATAAATATCTCAGCTCTGGAAGGGTCTAGAGCCTCCATTTTTGCACTCAGATCTAAGTCCCATGGCCCTCTATCAGAATCCAGAGTTTCAAGAAAATCAAAATTTTGACCCGAAAAAAAACGTAAGGGGTACCACTGTACGTTTTTTTTCGGTCAAAATTTTGATTTTCTTGAAACTCTGAATTCTGATAGAGGGCCATGTGACTTAGATCTGAGTGCAAAAATGGAGGCTCTAGACCCTTCCCAGAGCTGAGATATTGAGATTTCACGTAGCATTTATGCCATTGTAAATATCTCAATATCTCAGCTCTGTATGCCATTATAAATATCTAAATATCTCAGCTCTGGAAGGGTCTAGAGCCTCCATTTTTGCACTCAGATCTAAGTCCCATGGCCCTCTATCAGAATCCAGAGTTTTCAAGAAAATCAAAATTTTGACCCGAAAAAAAAACGTAAGGGGTACCACTGTCGTTTTTTTTCGGGTCAATTTTGATTTTCTTGAAACTCTGGATTCTGATAGAGGGCCATGTGACTTAGATCTGAGTGCAAAAATGGAGGCTCTAGACCCTTCCAGAGCTGAGATATTGAGATTTCACGTAGCATTTATGCCATTGTAAATATCTCAATATCTCAGCTCTGTATGCCATTATAAATATCTAAATATCTCAGCTCTGGAAGGGTCTAGAGCCTCCATTTTTGCACTCAGATCTAAGTCCCATGGCCCTCTATCAGAATCCAGAGTTTCAAGAAAATCAAAATTTTGACCCAAAAAAAAAACGTAAGGGGTACCACTGTCGTTTTTTTTTCGGAGTCAGAATTTTGATTTCTTGAAACTCTGGATTCTGAATAGAGGGCCATGGACTTAGATCTGAGTGCAAAAATGGAGGCTCTAGACCCTTCCAGAGCTGAGATATTGAGATTTCACGTAGCATTTATGCCATTGTAAATATCTCAATATCTCAGCTCTGTATGCCATTATAAATATACTAAATATCTCAGCTCTGGAAGGGTCTAGAGCCTCCATTTTTGCACTCAGATCTAAGTCCCATGGCCCTCTATCAGGAATCCAGAGTTTCAAGAAAATCAAAATTTAGACCCGAAAAAAAAACGTAAGGGTACAGCTGATTTTTTTTTTAATCAAAGTATTTTGAAACTCTGAGATGAGGGCTCCTAAGGACTTAAATATAATCTAGCTAAGATTATTAAGATTTCACGTAGCATTTATGCCATTATGATATCTAAATATCTCAGCTCTGGGAAGGGTCTGAGAGCCTCCATTTTTGCACTCAGATCTAAGTCCCATGGCCCTCTATCAGAATCCAGAGTTTCAAGAAAATCAAAATTTTGACCCAGAAAGACGACAGTGGTACCCCCTTACGTTTTTTTTCGGGTCAAAGTCTTGATTTTCTTGAAACTCTGGATTCTGATAGAGGCCATGTGACTTCAGATCTGAGTGCAAAAATGGAGGCTCTAGACCCTTCCAGAGCTGAGATATTGAGTCTCACGTAGCATTTATGCCATTGTAAATATCTCAATATCTTCAGCTCTGTATGCCATTATAAATATCTAAATATCTCAGCTCTGGAAGGGTCTAGAGCCTCCATTTTTGCACTCAGATCTAAGTCCCATGGCCCTCTATCAGAATCCAGAGTTTCAAGAAAAATCAAAATTTCGACCCAAAAAACGAAAAAAAAAACGGTGAGGATCCGCTGTGCGTTTTCTTTTCGGGGGTGGGAGATTTCAATTTTCTTGAAAGCTCTGGATTGAGAATAGGAGGCATGGGGGAGCTTAAATCTGAGTCGGAATGGAGGCTCTAGGCCAAGCATTGCCAGCGCTGAGCATTTTTAGATCCATTGCGAATAATGGCAATATCTGAGCTCCCGATGCCATATTAAAGGTATGTTACCAATGGCATTCAGCTCTGTATGCCATTATAAATATCTAAATATCTCAGCTCTGGAAGGGTCTAGAGCCTCCATTTTTGCACTCAGATCTAGTCCCATGGCCCTCTATCAGAATCCAGAGTTTCAGAGAAATCAAAATTTTGACCCAAAAAAAACGACAGTGGTACCCTGTACGTTTTTTTTTTCAGGGTCAAAATTTTGATTTTCTTGAAACTCTGGATTCTGATAGAGGGCCATGGGACTTAGATCTGAGTGCAAAAATGGAGGCTCTAGACCCTTCCAGAGCTGAGATATTTAGATATTTATAATGGCATACAGAGCTGAGATATTGAGATATTTACAATGGCATAAATGCTACGTGAAATCTCAATATCTCAGCTCTGGAAGGGTCTAGAGCCTCCATTTTTGCACTCAGATCTAAGTCACATGGCCCTCTATTAGAATCCAGAGTTTCAAGAAAATCAAAATTTTGACCCGAAAAAAAAACGTACAGTGGTACCCTTACGTTTTTTTTCGGGTGAAATTTTTGATTTTCTTGAAACTCTGGATTCTGATAGAGGGCCATGTGACTTAGATCTGAGTGCAAAAATGGAGGCTCTAGACCCTTCCAGAGCTGAGATATTGAGATTTCACGTAGCATTTATGCCATTGTAAATATCTTCAATATCTCAGCTCTGTATGCCATTATAAATATCTAAATATCTCAGCTCTGGAAGGGTCTAGAGCCTCCATTTTTGCACTAGATCTAAGTCCCATGGCCCTCTATCAGAATCCAGAGTTTCAAGAAAATCAAAATTTTGACCCGAAAAAAAAACGTAAGGGGTACCACTGTCGTTTTTTTTTCGGGTCAAAATTTTGATTTTCTTGAAACTCTGGATTCTGATAGAGGGCCATGTGACTTAATCTGAGTGCAAAAATGGAGGCTCTAGACCCTTCCAGAGCTGAGATATTGAGATTTCACGTAGCATTTATGCCATTGTAAATATCTCAATATCTCAGCTCTGTATGCCATTATAAATATCTAAATATCTCAGCTCTGGAAGGGTCTAGAGCCTCCATTTTTGCACTCAGATCTAAGTCCCATGGCCCTCTATCAGAATCCAGAGTTTCAAGAAAATCAAAATTTTGACCCGGAAAAAAAAAACGTAAGGGGTACCACTGTCGATTTTTTTTCGGGTCAAAATTTTGATTTTCTTGAAACTCTGGATTCTGATAGAGGCCATGGGACTTAGATCTGAGTGCAAAAATGGAGGCTCTAGACCCTTCTGAGCTGAGATATTTAGAATATTTATAATGGCATACAGAGCTGAGATATTGAGATATTTACAATGGCATAAATGCTACGTGAAATACTCAATATCTCAGCTCTGGAAGGGGTCTAGAGCCTCCAGGTTTGCACTCAGATCTAAGTCACATGGCCCTCTCTGGGAATCCAGAGTCTCAAGAGATCGGAATTTTGACCACGAAACAACATGTAAGGGGTACCACTGACTTTTTTCAAGGGTGAGAAATTTTGAATTTTCTGTACAACTCTGGATCACAGATAGAGGGCCATGTGAGCGTTACTTCGGTGCAAAGATGGAGGCTGTAGACCCTTCCAGAGACTGAGGTGTGGAATTCGGGCGTAGCATTTTTATTGCCATTGTAAATATATCTCAATATCTCAGCTACTGTATGCCATTATAAATATCTAAATATCTCAGCTCTGGAAGGGTCTGAGCCTCCATTTTTGCACTCAGATCTAAGTCCCATGGCACACTCTGTAGGAATGCCAGAGCTTTCAGAGAAATAGCAAAGATTTTTGACCCGAAAGAAAAGCGACAGTGGTACCCCTTACGTTTTTTTTTTTCGGGGTGGGAAAGTTTTACAGATTTTCTTGAAACTCTGGTTTCTCGATAGAGGGCCATGGGACTTAGATCTAGAGTGCAAAAATGGAGGCTCTAGACCCTTCCAGAGCTGAGATATTGAGATATTTATAATGGCATACAGAGCCTTGAGATATTGAGATATTTACAATGGCATAAATGCTACGTGAATATCTCAATATCTCTCAGCTCTGGAAGGGTCTAGAGCCTCCATTTTTTGCACTCAGATCTAAGTCCCATGGCCCTCTATCAGAATCCAGAGTTTCAAGAAAATCAAAATTTTGACCCAAAAAAAAACGACAGTGGTACCCCTGTCCGTTTTTTTTTCGGGTCAAAATTTTGATTTTCTTGAAACTCTGGATTCTGATAGAGGGCCATGTGACTTAGATCTGAGTGCAAAATGGAGGCTCTAGACCCTTCCAAGCTGAGATATTGAGATCTCACGTAGCATTTATGCCATTGTAAATATCTCAATATCTCAGCTCTGTATGCCATTATAAATATCTAAATATCTCAGCTCTGGAAGGGTCTAGAGCCTCCATTTTTGCACTCAGATCTAAGTCCCATGGCCCTCTATCAGAATCCAGAGTTTCAAGAAAATCAAAATTTTGACCCGAAAAAAAAACGTAAGGGGTACCACTGTCGTTTTTTTTTCGAGGTCGAAATTTTGATTTTCTTGAAACTCTGGATTCTGATAGAGGGCCATGTGACTTAGATCTGAGTGCAAAAATGGAGGCTCTAGACCCTTCCAGAGCTGAGATATTGAGATTTCACGTAGCATTTATGCCATTGTAAATATCTCAATATCTCAGCTCTGTATGCCATTTATAAATATCTAAATATCTCAGCTCTGGAAGGGTCTAGAGCCTCCATTTTTGCACTCAGATCTAAGTCCCATGGCCCTCTATCAGAATCCAGAGTTTCAAGAAAATCAAAATTTTGACCCGAAAAAAAAACGACAGTGGTACCCCTTGATTTTTTTTCGGGGTCAAAATTTTGATTTTCTTGAAACTCTGGATTCTGATAGAGGGCCATGTGACTTAGATCTGAGTGCAAAAATGGAGGCTCTAGACCCTTCCAGAGCTGAGATATTGAGATTTCACGTAGCATTTATGCCATTGTAAATATCTCAATATCTCAGCTCTGTATGCCATTATAAATATCTAAATATCTCAGCTCTGGAAGGGTCTAGAGCCTCCATTTTTGCACTCAGATCTAAGTCCCATGGCCCTCTATCAGGAATCCAGAGTTTCAAGAAAATCAAAATTTTGACCCGAAAAAAAAACGTACAGGGGTACCCCTGTCGTTTTTTTTTTCGGGTCGAGATTTTGATTTTCTTGAAACTCTGGATTCTGATAGAGGGCCATGGGACTTAGATCTGAGTGCAAAAATGGAGGCTCTAGACCCTTCCAGAGCTGAGATATTTGAGATATTTATAATGGCATTCATGAGCTTGAGATATTGAGATATTTACAATGGCTATAAATGCTATCATAAAATCTCAATATCTCAGCTCTGGAAGGGTCTAGAGCCTCCATTTTTGCACTCAGATCTAAGTCACATGGCCCTCTATCAGAATCCAGAGTTTCAAGAAAATCAAAATTTTGACCCGAAAAAAAAACGTACAGGGGTACCACTGTCGTTTTTTTTCGGGTCAAAATTTTGATTTTCTTGAAACTCTGGATTCTGATAGAGGGCCATGTGACTTAGATCTGAGTGCAAAAATGGAGGCTCTAGACCCTTCCAGAGCTGAGATATTGAGATTTCACGTAGCATTTATGCCATTGTAAATATCTTCAATATCTCAGCTCTGTATGCCATTATAAATATCTAAATATCTCAGCTCTGGAAGGGTCTAGAGCCTCCATTTTTGCACTCAGATCTAAGTCCCATGGCCCTCTATCAGAATCCAGAGTTTCAAGAAAATCAAAATTTTGACCCGAAAAAAAAAAACGACAGTGGTACCCCTACGTTTTTTTTTCGGGTCAAAATTTTGATTTTCTTGAAACTCTGGATTCTGATAGAGGGCCATGGGACTTAGATCTGAGTGCAAAAATGGAGGCTCTAGACCCTTCCAGAGCTGAGATATTGAGATTTTATAATGGCATTCATGAGCATTGTAGATATTGAATATTTACAATGGCATAAATGCTATATGAAATCTACAATATCTCAGCTCTGGAAGGGTCTAGAGCCTCCATTTTTGCACTCAGATCTAAGTCCCATGGCCCTCTATCAGAATCCAGAGTTTCAAGAAATCAAAATTTTGACCCAAAAAAAAACGACAGTGGTACCTCTTCTTTTTTTTTCGGGTCGAAATTTTGATTTTCTTGAAACTCTGGATTCTGATAGAGGGCCATGTGACTTAGATCTGAGTGCAAAAATGGAGGCTCTAGACCCCTTCCAGAGCTGAGATATTGAGAATTTTCACGTAGCATTTATGCCATTGTAAAATATCTCAATATCTCAGCTCTGTATGCCATTATAAATATCTAAATATCTCAGCTCTGGAAGGGTCTAGAGCCTCCATTTTTGCACTCAGATCTAAGTCCCATGGCCCTCTATCAGAATCCAGAGTTTCAAGAAAATCAAAATTTTGACCCAAAAAAAAACGACAGTGGTACCCCTTACGTTTTTTTTTGAGATTAGAAGTTTTCGATTTTCTTGAAACTCTGGATTCTGATAGAGGGCCATGTGACTTAGATCTAGTGCAAAAATGGAGGCTCTAGACCCTTCCAGGAGCTGAGATATTGAGATTTCACGTAGCATTTATGCCATTGTAAATATCTCAATATCTCAGCTCTGTATGCCATTATAAATATCTAAATATCTCAGCTCTGGAAGGGTCTAGAGCCTCCATTTTTGCACTCAGATCTAAGTCCCATGGCCCTCTATCAGAATCCAGAGTTTCAAGAAAATCAAAATTTTGACCCGAAAAAAACAACGTGGTACCCTTCGTTTTTTTTTCGGTCAGAATTTTGATTTTCTTGAAACTCTGGATTCTGATAGAGGGCCATGGGACTTAGATCTGAGTGCAAAAATGGAGGCTCTAGACCCTTCCAGAGCTGAGATATTTAGATATTTATAATGGCATACAGAGCTGAGATATTGAGATATTTACAGATGGCATAAATGCTACGTGAAATCTCAATATCTCAGCTCTGGAAGGGTATAGAGCCTCCATTTTTGCACTCAGATCTAAGTCACATGGCCCTCTATCAGGAATCCAGAGTTTCAAGAAAATCAAAATTTTGACCCAAAAAAAAACGGACAGTGGTACCCCTTACGTTTTTTTTCGGGTCAAAATTTTGATTTTCTTGAAACTCTGGATTCTGATAGAGGGCCATGGGACTTAGATCTGAGTGCAAAAATGGAGGCTCTAGACCCTTCCAGAGCTGAGATATTTAGATATTTATAATGGCATACAGAGCTGAGATATTGAGATATTTACAATGGCATAAATGCTACGTGAAATCTCAATATCTCAGCTCTGGAAGGGTCTAGAGCCTCCATTTTTGCACTCAGATCTAAGTCACATGGCCCTCTATCAGAATCCAGAGTTTCAAGAAAATCAAAATTTTGACCCAAAAAAAACGACAGTGGTACCCCTTGATTTTTTTTCGGGTCAAAATTTTGATTTTCTTGAAACTCTGGATTCTGATAGAGGGCCATGGGACTTAGATCTGAGTGCAAAAATGGAGGCTCTAGACCCTTCCAGAGCTGAGATATTTAGATATTTATAATGGCATACAGAGCTGAGATATTGAGATATTTACAATGGCATAAATGCTACGTGAAATCTCAATATCTCAGCTCTGGAAGGGTCTAGAGCCTCCATTTTTGCACTCAGATCTAAGTCACATGGCCCCCTATCAGAATCCAGAGTTTCAAGAAAATCAAATTTTGACCCAAAAAAAACGTAAGGGGTACCACTGTCGTTTTCTTGGGTCAGAAAGTTTAGATTTCTGAAACTCTGGATTCTGATAGAGGGCCATGGGACTTAGATCTGAGTGCAAAAATGGAGGCTGCTAGACCCTTCCAGAGCTAAGATATTGAGATCTCACAGTAGCATTTATGCCAGTTGTAAATATCTGAGATATCTCAGTCTGATGCCATTATGAAAATATATAAATATCTCAGCTCTGGAAGGGATCTAGAGCCTCCATTTTTGCACTCAGATCTAAGTCCCATGGCCCTACTATCAGAATCCAGAGTTTCAAGAGATCAAAATTTTGCAACGAAAAAAAAACGACAGTGGTACCCCTTACGATTTTTTTTCGGGTGCGAAATTTGATTTTCTTGAAACTCTGGATTCTGATAGAGGGCCATGGGACTGAGTCAGTGAAGGCTCTGTTCCCAACTAATATTTTAGATTATAATGGTACGGACTAGAATATTCACAATACGTAA